>CM062810.1:185691951-186184975 GCA_031772625.1 Pinus tabuliformis | reverse complement strand
TATTTGCTAGTGTCCATGCCCACTTTAAGCCCGAGAACTCCTGACGGGCACAAATTGCATCCAAAATGTAGGCGGACATGTAGATTCTTGCTTGCATACCTTTGGGTGGTTTTCGAGCCCTTGTTACTTGTTCCTTTAGCTGATGAGCCAACATGTCGAATTGGTTGCATACTTTTCCTTCTCTGGTCAGTTGGCCCAACGCGATCACCCAACTCTGTGGAAAGGTTTCTGTGATTTCTTGGCCATACAGACGACATGGGAAGATGACCAAGTATTGATATGCTTTTTGCAGTATCTTCATCTTGTAGACCTAGTTGGGTGTCATCCTGAATTTAGCCAGCTCCTTCACCCAGTTCTTCAAGATATCTCTAGTGTTGGCATTGTTGCTGGATATGTTGAAGGGTGTCTCCATGGTGATCACGGGCTTTTACATCTGATATATCTCATCATAATCTTGTGCCATGAAGGCATCCATCTCTGTCCCGCTGACACTTCTCAATGTCATCATCTTGGGATCAGTGTGCAAGACAATCCAATGTATCATGTCTATGGACAAGAGCATGGGATACCTGTACGCAATCTGGTACAAGCTGGACTTGTGGATGTTCACATAGACTTGGCTGTCTTCGAGGTCTTCTCCAAATATGCCTGCAAATGCATCATTGACCTCTTGCCATTTCAGCTTGATGTCCTTGTCTACAATCAGCTTGGTGTCTTCATAGATCGGCAGACTTGTAGACACTCGCTTAATTGTTGCTCCAGTTGCACCTTCGTCAATGTCCTTTAATCCTACTCTCTTGGAGGCCATTGATCCTGAACTGCTAAGAGGTGGACAAACACCTGTTAGATCTAGAGACAAAGCAACATGCATGGAAAGAAATCTATTAGCTAAAACCAAAGCCAACTTGAGGAACGACATGCAACATACCTGGGGATTGATTGGCAAGGATTGCACAATTTTTCCTAGGAGGCTGCGAGACTAGCTGCCAAAACTGCACAAAAGGGAGTCTGGGCTGTCTGGCAAGGCCTATTGGTTGTTGGAATTGCACAATGCATAATCTAGGTTGGCCTACTGGCTGCTGGAACTGTGCAATGCACAATTTTAGCTGGCAGTGGTTACAGGCCTAATGACAACATTGCACAATTTTCTGGGCCAACGGTCTCTGTCCCTCAAAATTGCACAATGCAAGACTAGAGGATAGTCACTGGGTAGAAATGCGCATTTGCTGAGAGGAAGATAGATCCTTCCCTCTCAGGATTGCATAATGTTGTTTTGGTGAGGCAGAGTTCGGGCCAAGGCTACCCAGACCCGTCGATGGGAAACTGAAAGAAAATGTGAATGTGAATGCATGGTGATACTTAGTGTAATTAGGAGTGAATGATCGCACATGCAAATAGTGAATGAAAGATTCAGAAAACATAACAACATGCACGTGGGTGAAGCGAGTCGTTGAGTTAGCGACTGTTCGTTCAAAACAGTTTCATGCATGCAACAACAGTGAGATGCTAACAAAAACTGAAACGGTACTATTACAATCTAGTATGCAAGTAAATGAAAGCAAGAATTCATAGAAATCAAGCAAACATTACTCACACAAGCCAAAACACAAAAAGTGACAGAAATGATGCAAAAGACAAGTTGAGACGACTTACCTGTGAATAGCTTAGTTGTATGTGTCAAAGACTCCTAGATGCGATGTGTGATGTTAGAGCTCTAAGATCGATGTGAATAAATGAGCTTTGAATCATCAATTAAATAAGTTTGAGGCTCAGGATGCGCACGTCACAAATCTAGGAAAAAGCGACACTTGGAGGAAAGATTCTAAAATGATCTTTGCATGTAACCTTCAGCTGCTAAAAATAGCTCCCTAAAATCTAGGGATGCCTTTTGCATGTTGCTTTTTTCTATTCTGGGAAAAATCAGCCCATGCATGCAAGTCAAGTTTTCCCAGTCCTGGGTGGAACCAGTCAACTCAATGGCACATGCAACAAACTGCTAAGCTAAGGGGGGAAAATGTGCATTTCTAGGAGGGAAATAGGTTGGATGCCTAGAGGGTTTGAACAATTTCTGGGCTGAGCAGCTGACTTCTGCCTAGAATTGCGCAATTTCTGGGTTGAGCAGTCTTGCTATGAGGAATTACACAATTTTCTCAGTGAAGCTTGACAGGAAGATTTGCACAATTCTAGAAACCAACAAGTTACTAGACAAGATTGTGCAATTTCTAGAGGGAAGGCTACTTCCCCTCCAGAATTGCACAATTTCTTGAGGGAGATGTTGAGCCTGCAGTTGGACCAAGTCCGGATAAACAGCTTGTGAGGCAGGTGCAATAAGCCATCATGCACAGGTTGACAATCTACTAGAAAATCACTGAAGCTTGTGTACTTGAAAAGGAAAGACATTTTGCTGAGGATAGTTAGTAGGGAGGCTCCAAAACGAAGCTGAGGCAAAATTTTGGAAGGTGGTTGTAACCGCTACAACAACATGAAAATCAAGTTTTCATGGTCCCCAGGGTAATCAATCATCGTGAAGGCACATGCAATAGCCTACAAGTCTGGGACAGGGACTTGTGAAATTTTTTAGTTGAGTTGGGCTAGATGTCCCTGAGGGGTTCCACAATTTATGGGGTCAGCAGGTGATTGCTGCCTAGAATTGTGCAATTTCTGGGCTGAGACACAATGTTGGGCCATATTGTGCAGTTTTCTCTGAGAGGTTGTCTGACAGTTCTACACAATTTTGGAGCCCAGCAGGTTGCCCAACAGATTTGCACAATTTATGGAGGGAAGGATGGTTCCCCTCTAGAATTGCATAATTTTCTGAGGGAGCTACTCAACCAGCAAATAGCTTATGTCCGGAACCCTGTGAAGGGAGTGAAGCAAACTAACATGCACAGGCTGGAAAGCCACTGAAAAACAAATGAAGCCTACGTAGTTAAAAGTGCAAGACATGCTACTAAGGATGGTTAGTAGGGAGGCTCCAAATGAAGCTAAGGCAAAATTTTGGAGGGTGTTTGTAATTGCTACAACACTTGGTGACACACTGGTAGAATTCCAGCGCTCTGAATGGATGTTGTTCATGAAAATAAAGTCTAACATCTCTGGAAGTATTGTTCAGTTCTCGGTTCGTCTTGGTTTCCACACTTTCTTGATTGTAATATGGAGCATCTGCCAAGCTCTTGGTTGGTTGGTACACATTCCAAGCTAGGCGAACACAGTTGTTTCTATTGGGGATGAGGGGTATACTAGTGCACAAGCCATATGGTCATCAGAGTTTTATTTTCATCTATGGTGTTGCTCCGCTTTTAGAAGGCCTGGACAATACCCCGACAAAGTCACGTAGGAACACAAGAATTGCTTCGTTGCCAATGAGCCTGGTGAATAACCCAGTGGAGTTACTTGCATCACCTCTCTGTGCAAGAATCCTTTCTCTTCTTTCGCCTTATTCATTTTTTTTTTTCGAATTTCTTTTCACATATTCATTTTTTCATTTTCATTTTCATAATTGTGCATAACACTCATTTATCTCAGAGGCGAAAGAGGGATCCCGACTTATTGAGAGCATAAGAGGTTGTTCCTTCGGATAAGTAGTTTGTATATACCTCTGATTTTCTTGCTAAGGTTTTCCCACTCACCTTACTCTACTTGATTTAGCTCACAAGGATTAACCCAAAAACAACTTACTAGAGTAGGTGATACTAGTTAGCGCGCAAGCATTGTGTTTTCACCAAGGTTCACTTTGAACAACACGTATTTTCCATTGATGTATCATCTTCGAACATCACATATTTTCCATTGATGTATCATGGACTCAAGACAACAAATTCTTCATACAAAGGCAAGACGACAAATAACCAAGTATTGATAACTGTGCAAGTCCTCTTGTACTTTACCTAACTTGTTTCAAGAATCACACACAGTTTCATGTGAAACTATCCTATGAACTTAAATAAGAAAACAACAAAACAAAGAAAAAGTAGAAGTAAATGCATAAGAAAAGTGAGTAAGAAAACAAACAGGCAAACAAACAAACATGCAAACTGAGAAGAAAACATGCATGCAAGCAAACAAACGTAAAGAAAACACTACTCCTACTCCTAAGCTAATGGTGCATGGGTCTTCTCATGTGAAGTGATACTTCCAATGCACCCACAGGTGCATTGGTTGACCCATGTTGATGAAGGTATGCTTCATGAACAAGATAGTTGTCTGAACTAGCCAACATGAAAGATATAACAATGAAGACAAACACACTCTGAGTTTAAAAGTATCCACAAAACATAAGTGAGTGCAAGATCATGGCATGCAATCTGTGGACTTACCATTGTGCTTTGCGACACTGCGTGTAGATGGTAAGCATACACATACTCTTGACTATGACATACAAGAAAATGAAAGAAACAAAGAGAACTTGTGTCACACACGTGTGCTTACTATGTAAGATTCCTCCAATGCATGAGCAATGGGATCGTGTAGTTCGAGTCGAGGAAGCATAATGTGTGTGTGAGATTGATCTTCAATGCATACATATGAGTGATGACGAGCCTTGGGTGTTTCAAAAATTTCCTGATCAGAAGTGAAACCAACATCAAGACAACGAGGGCCTGACATAACCATCAGCTCGGGATGAAGTGCCTTGACAGTATGCGGGGTTTCGACTTCCTCGATCGATATATCATCATAAACAAGTGGTTTTGAAAAATCAACAGCGATAAAATCATCATCGTGATCGAATACGGGGATAAATAGATCACAACAGCTACGATCAGCAAAATCAATGATTTCATCAGCATCCTCATGATCTGATGAATCAAACAGAGGAGCAGATGAGAATCAGAAAAATTCACCCTCTATGTTTTCGGAAAAATGTAGATGAAAAATCAAGTGGATTTTCAAAGAATTTTTTGTCCTCTCCACTGTCGAATGATGGAATGACATCCGATTTGTTCTGTGAATTATCAACAATGGGTGCATCTGTAGACGAAGATACACATGTGAAATCATGGATGGCAGAATCACCAAAGATATCAGGGAAAAACGGAGGAGACGTGGACAAAAGGGAATCATCATTCGCCACGGGTTGATGCTCAATCTCCCTGTCATACTCTCCATGAATGATAGTGCAAGTTGGTTGTGTAACACCAACTCTGTCGATATCTTGATCCTCGTTCACAATAGGTGTAGAGTCCGAAATGGAAGAACACAAGACAATGCAATTTGGAAGATCAACAGAACATGAAGAGGGAGGTTGAGGTAAGACATGCACGTGATAGCCCATGGGCTTCACAAAAAATTCTGTGCAAAAATTGAGAGAAGTGATGTTGGGAGGATGTGACAATTAAACAGATGTGTGTGCATGTTCTCCCACATCACTCTGCAGTGGTGTAGTTGTTTGGTGAGTGGACGGTGGACAGTCACTTGTGACAACGACTGTGTCCATCTGTGATTGTGCAACTCCATCATTGAAGTATAATGAGCAGGGTTTGAGCTTGAACTTCTTCTTGGGATTGATAAAGTTTGTAAGAAAATATTCAAATCTATCCATGAGGTACTAGAATTTCATCTAAATTTTCAGAGCTTGAAACTGCAACACGCAGAAGTGGTCCCAAAAATCCATAGGTGATTCTTGCGAGGTCTTCCATTGTTTTAATTGTTTTTGGTCAAGATGTTCTAGATCAAAATGATGGAAATTAGATTCAATGAGATAACAAAATTTCTCAAGCGAGTGCACACAACCGGGTGGCAGACTCCAGCACCACTGTTGTGGGGATTTGCGAAGTGTGTATGCAAGCAGCAGGCTAGCCTCTTCATCAGAGAATTCATATGCATCATCAAGAAATGCATAGAATTCTTGTAAGTACATAGGCCAGGCCACTTTGAATTCACCATCATACGTGAAATCAGACAAGACATGAGAAAAATCCCTCATGATGTCAAGAGGTTCGGCATGCGAAAAAAACGTGGAGCGAGAAGTCTAATAGTATCCATGATATATGTATGAATATTCAAAACAGGATGAGAGGACACAACTTGTCATCTGGCCCTTCTTCTAGTGCCAGAAATGTTGATGGTGTTGTACCTGCCAACATGTCAGGGGATCTCCTCTGTAAGAAGTCCCAACTAGACCTCAGACCGTTTGGTATAGAAGTCCCAGTAGTGGGTCGTACGATATTGCCTTGACTGTGCTTGCGCACAGAGGTAAATAAGATGTCCTTGTTGGTAGCAAGGGTGTCACATGCCTAGCAAGCCAAAGAATATTCGTGAATGGTTCTAACACATGGAAGGTGGAATGAGTGTGCCCCTTGGAAACCTGTGTATACACAAAAATTATAAGGGAACACACAAGAAAATATGCATCACAAATTGGAAGGAAGGTGAACCAATAATCTGAAGTGATGGTTAAACCAACAACACATATCAGTAAGATTCATACATACATATACAGAAAGAGTCTATACATACATGCATAAGCAAACATATACATATATCATTAGAGTAACCAAGTTAACTAAAATAAAATAGCAACATATGCATGAAACATGTTAGCTATGTTATATTAAGAAGTGAAAGTTCCAATCATACAATACAACCATGACCAACCACTAGTCCCGATAATGGAATGTTATAGTCACTACCGCCTACTCCTCCAAAGAGATGTACTAGCTCTGCACTGTGGAGGAGCCAAGGCACATTGCAATACTCTCCAAGATTTCTCTAAGATACTCCTATCAAAAGCTTGGCTGAACAAAACCCTTTACAATGAGTTATGAGGTACTATAAATAGAAAAGGGTGGGGTGACTGTTGACATTCCCCTTTGTGACTATTCACCTAACCTCATGACTCTTCAACTACACTATGACTATTACATTACAGTATCAACACTTGGACTTTCACTTTACAAGATGTTACATAAAATCTGCACATGTGCCCATGTGGGACAAAATGGCTTGAGCAAGCCATGCAATACATCACTAAGACTCAGACAACTATGGGAAGACCAACTCTTCGACATCCTCACGATGGTCGACCATGGCGAATAGATTCCAAGCTTGGAAGTCCACTATGGTGTTCGTGTACTCTATGGTGACATGTTTCTCAAACGAACTCCTGTCTGTGTTGCATCCAGGTACATTGATTTGAATCCTTTTTCCAACTCATCTGATAACATGCACATCATGTCTTGAGTGCGTCTTGACCAATGACATATTGATGCATAGTTTCTACAGTAATCATCAAGTCTGCGTTGGTGGCTATGCACATCAACTCGTCAAAGTACATGTTCAACTCTAATCGGACTTGATTCTTTGTCTATGCCTTGGTGAGTGTCCCAATAGATGGGATCGCATGCATGTGCACAACAACATCCATGCTTCTGAACACCCATGCATGGGAAGCCTGCAAACTAGTGATGAGTTGTGGGAGTTCCTCATAGTTATGGATTTGACTCTAGATGTGTGCCTTCAACTCAACCACCATGGGCTTCATCATCTTGGAAAAGTGTAATGGGGCTCCTTTTTATCTCATTGTCCATGTTTTCATGCGATCGACAACAATATGCAGGTTTGACAAGATACTTGCTCTCTTGACACGGCGTTGCTGCCAACCATTGAGATGGAGAACTGCATTATGCATGGTACCAAATCTAGAATATAACATCCGCATGACTGTCTCCAGGGACGATACTTAATCTAGTATCACCTTCTTCAACTCTGCTCTGGAGGAAACTGTAACTTATTCTCCTCCTTGCTTGTCCATTTGTAACTCCTTAGCCATTCTCTCGTTCTCTGTTATCAAGAAGCGAACACTCGAGCTGGTGGCTTCGGCATATGCTCTGGTAGCATCGGCCAATTCTGTTGGATGCTTGCGCACATCATATACAGTCACTCATTCCTCAAACTTCGCAGGAGATGTGTGGACATTCGGAGTAGACACTCTACGCAATTGCACAACTTTGTGTTGTGACTCATTGAATGATATGTTGTGCATATCTTCTTCTGGATTGTCTCCAAGGATTCTTAGTATCTCCTTGGTCGCTCAGGACTTGCTCTGCTTCTGGATTGGTGAAGTCGGTGGGTCAACCTCTTGGTGGTAAGGCATGAGGTCGATGTATTGTTCTAATTCTGGCTACTCCATCTCCATATCCATCTGCTCAAGTATTCGTTCAATCTCTTGAGCGATGTCCTGTTCCTGCTTCTGCTCACCATGTCTTCTTTGTGTCAGCTGCTCGGATGAGTCTACTACCTGTATGGAAGCAGTTTCATCATGTGTATCTTGTGTCCCCTATTGCGTCTGTCCCTATTGCGCATCCTTCTCTTGTCTATGTAGCTCCTATTATTTTCGGAGTGTTTTCTTAAACTCTTGGAACTCCTTCAATGTTTCCTCCATCCTCTATTTATCTCTCTGCCTTTACATGTTCCTCTTGTCGCCATGTCACCTATATCTCTAAAGCTGCTTTCTCCAAAAGTGGTTTTGCTCTAAACTTGCAGCTTTTTTCTGTCTCTGTGTTGTCAACAATATTTCTCTTGCCTTTGTCATACAAAGGTATGTTACCCTTTGCTGCTGGTGTTCTCCTAGATGCTGCTTCGTTAACCATTCCACAGTGATTCCAACTAGTTCATTGGGCCTGGAGAAGCTGTGACAATATCTCCATGGGTCTTCCTCAGCCCAATGACATGCCCCATGGATCCAAGGGAATTTCACTCTTGCACGGTGATCCTTTACAAAGCAATGCATGTCATACGAATTGAAGCTTCTGGTGTTGAAAGTAAATCTTTTGAACTCTTTTGTCTCAACATCTGCATGCTTGAGATTATGTACCTCATACAACCTGATCCACAATGGAAGATTGGGCCAAGGTGCCTTCTTCTTTCGATGTAATCTAACTGACAGTCCTATTGAGATGTTGTACGACACTTCTTGCATGATGAGCTTGTCCATGGGAAACTTTGGTAAAACATGCAGAGGCTTCTCTGTGTTGTACATCCATATGAATGTGCCAAAAGGTGAGGCATACCAATCCACTATGTCGATCAGTGCCTCCATTGTTGCCTTCGACATCCAAGGTGGATCCTGCTCAAATATCATCTTGTACACCGGGGTGACAAAATGTCTGACAATTATGTGATGACTCCACGGAAGCTGCATTTGGAAAACAATTTGCAATAAGTGTTTACAGAGGTTTCCGCTGATGTCCATGCCCACTTCAAGCCTGGGAACTTTTGATGGGAACATATTGCATCCAAGATGTATGCGGATATGTATATTTCTACTTGCTGACCTTTGGGTGGCTTCCAAGCTCCTGCTACGTGTTCTTTCATCCTATGAGCCAACATGTCGAATCAGTGGTATGCTTTGCCTTCACTGGTCATTTGGTCCAACACGATCACCCAAATTTGCGGGAAGGTCACCATGCTCTCTTAATCACACAAGTGGCATGAAAAGATGACTAAGTAGTGATATGCCTTCCGCAGTATCTTTGTCTTGTAAATTTGGTTGGGTGTCATCCTGAACTTGGCTGACTCCTTCACCCAACGCTTCAAGATATCCCTAGAGTTTGCACTGCTGCTGGATATGTTGAAGGGTGTCTCCATTATGATCATTGGATTTAGCAAGTGGTACATCTGTTGATAGTCATGTGCCCTGAATGTAGCAATCTCTGTCCTGCTGACACTATTTAACACCATCGTCTCGGCATCAATGTGCGAGATGATCCAATGTATCATTTTCGCGCATGGAAATGCAGGATACCTGCATGCAATCTAGTACACGACAGACTTGTGAATGTTCACATAGACCTTGCAATCTTCCAAATCTTCCCCAAATGTGCCTGAGAACGCATCATTGATATCGTGCCATTTCATCTTGATTTATTTGTCTACGATCAACTTGGTGTCTTCGTAAATCGGCAAATTCATAGACACTTCCTCAACTGCTTCTCCAGTTGCACTTATGTTGGTGTCCTTTGACCCTACTCTCTTGGAGGCCATTGAAACTGAATTGTTGAGAGACAAACGAACAACTACTATACTTGGAGACATGGTGACATGCATGGAAAGAAATCAGTCAGTTGAAAACAAAACAAACTTGAGGACTAATATGCAACATATTTGGGAGACTGATGGCCAACATTACGCAATTTTCACTAGGAGAATGGTAGATTGACTGTCGGAACTGCGTTAAAGGCAGTCTGGACTGTCAGGAGGCTAGTTGACTATTGGAATTACGCAATGTGCAATCCAGGTTGAACTGATGGGTGTTGAGATGGTGCAATGCACAATTTCAGTAAGCAAGTGTTATGCTCTTAACCTGCAAAATGATACCCAAATACATAATATGCGAAGAAAAGATACCCAGAACACAGAATAGCAATGATTTTATTATTCAGAGAGTAATGTTCATTTGCCTCTTCGAGGGGGCAACCTCTAATAGAGCAGAACTCGACTACAAAATAAGACACAATGCCCCTCGCAGGGAGTCTCTATCCTTTATATATGACTCATACATGCAATACCACGGGCCAATACCGTGGGTTTTATTAATACCATCTATCTAATACTACGGCCCATTTGCAACTAACTGTGGTCTCGTCATTAATTGCGGGTTAACCACTTACAAATATTAATATGGGCTTTATTGACTCTTTACTATGACGTGATCCCATGACATAAATAAGGGGGTTAGGGTGGGACCCTAACATGCCCTCCCCCTTAAGACTAGCCTTGTCCTCAAGGCTAAAGTTGCGGAAACTGCTGAAGAATAGTTGCTGGTTCCCAAGTTGCATCTTCTGGAGAGGTGTCTTTCCATTTGACGAGGACTTCCTTAATCATGCGGCTGTGCAAGTGCTTGTCTCGTGTGTCTAGAACCTGTTCGGGTTGAAGCCAGATTGACCCTTCTTCGTCCAATTCAGGTAGACTGGTTTGAACTCGGCAATTGTTCCCAATCACTTTCTTGAGGAACGATACATGGAAAACTGGATGGATTTTTTCCGTAGGTGGCAAAGCCAACTTGTAAGCCACTTCTCCAATACGCTGAAGTACTTGGTATGGTCCGTAGAATTTTGGAGAGAGCTTTTGACAACCCTTGTCTTTGAGTGATGTTTGATTATATGGTTGCAGCCTCAAAAAGACCTGATCCCCTTCTTGAAATTGGCGCTCTGAGCGATGCTGGTCGGCCTGTTACTTCATGCGGTTCTGAGCTTGATCAAGATTCTCTCTAAGATGGGCGAGCATGGTTGCGCGGTGTTGTAGGAGTTGATCCACTGCTTGTACTTTGGAGCACCCCTTAAGGTAAGAAGTAGGGGAAGGCGGAAGTTGACCATATACTGCTTCATAGGGAGTGATTTTGGTGGTGGCATGATAGTTGGTGTTATACCACCATTTAGCCAGAGGTAACCACTGTACAAAAAGGTGTTGCTTTTCTGAAGTGAAACACCTAAGGTAGGTTTCTAGACATTTGTTGACGGCTTCGGTTTGACCATCTGTTTGCGGATGATATGAAGTACTGAGTTTGAGTTGAGTGCCTTGTATTCTAAAGAGTTCCTACCAAAAATTACTGGTGAAGATCGGGTCGCGGTCGGACACAATAGAAGTGGGCATGCCATGCAATTTGAAGATCTGATCCATGAAAGATTGAGCAACCAAAGTTGGTGTAAACGGGTGGGGTAGGGCGCAGAAATGAGCATACTTCGACAGTCGGTCCACAACCACCATGATGACTGACTTGTTCCCTGACTTTGGAAGACCTGTAATGAAATCCATAGAAACCTCCGTCCAAATTGATGCCGGAATGGGCAATGGTTGTAATGTGCCTGGTGTGTTGACGGTTTCCCCTTTGTGGCGTTGACAGACATCACATTATGCTACGAAAGTAAGGATGTCCTTTTTCATACCTGTCCAAAAAAATGATCTTCTAGTGCGAGCATACGTCTTCTAAAAGCCCGAATGTCCTGCAATGGGAGATGAGTGCAATTCTACCAAAATGCGACTTTTGAGGGTGGATGTTGGTGATATTACGACTCTGTCCTTGTAGCGAAGAATATCGTTCTGCCACGAGTAGCCCTTGCTGGAATTAGGATCTACCTGCAACTGGGAAATGAGTTGGGAGAGCCCGGGGTGTGAAAACCATTCCCTGCGAGCCTCTTCAATCCAGTCTGGAATGGGGAGGGAAATTCCGAGCAGAGTACTTTCCTCCTCAAATTGGCGAGATAATGCATCTTCTACACTATTGTCTTTCTCTTTCTTGTAAATGATCTCATAATCATATCCCAGCATTTTGGCTAACCATTTATTTTGTTGTGGGGAGGATAGGCGTTGCTCCAAAAAATATTTAAGACTGTGATGATCTGTGCGGATTTGGAAACGTCGCCCCAATAAGTAAGGTCGCCAGGTCTCGACTGCATGTAAGATGGCCATCATTTCCTTCTCGTAGGTAGATTGGCCCAGATTCCTCCCACTGAGTTGTTGGCTTGTGAAGGCCAATGGTCACCCTTCCTGCATTAAGACCGCCCCAATACCTGTACCCGAAGCATCACATTCAATGACAAAGGATTTGGTGAAGTCAAGTAGTGCTAAGACTGGAGTGGAACACATGGCGTTTTTTAGAGCGGTAAATGCCTGTTGTGCTTCCTCGTTCCAGAAGAAGGAATTTTTTCTTTAGGAGTTGAGTGAGGGGCTTCGCTATGCGGCCATAGTTGCGGACAAATTTACGATAATAGCCTGTGAGACCCAAAAATCCTCTCAAGCTCTTCAAGGTCTTAGGTTGAGGCCATTCTTGCATTGCCTGGATCTTTTTGGGGTCCACCTTGACACCTTCACGCCCCACAATGTGGCCCAAATACTCAACTTCTTCCATGCCAAACGAACACTTGGACATCTTGACAAATAATTTATGCTTGCGGAGCAGTTGCAAGAGTAGATCTACATGCTGAAGATGTGCAGCCCAAGTGCCACTATAGATGAGGATGTCATCGAAGAAGACAAGGACAAATTTTCTGAGATATGGTTTGAGAATGTGATTCATAAGGCTCTGAAAAGTAGAGGGGGTATTACAGAGACCAAATGGCATGACCAGGAACTCATAATGGCCTTCATGAGTTCTGAAAGCCGTCTTGGGAATATCGACTTCCTTCATGCGAATTTGGTGGTAGCCTGAGCGAAGATCCAACTTAGTGAAGAATTGAGCCCCATTGAGTTCGTCCAGAATCGTCAACCACCGGGATGGGAAATTTATATTTGACTATCAACTTATTGAGGGCCCTAAAGTCGGGACACATCCGCCACTCCCCATCTTTCTTGAGCACCATGACCACTAGGGATGAATAAGGACTAATGTTGGGACGAATGACACCTGCTTCCAACAGTTCCTTGATGATTTTTTCTATTTCATTCTTTTGGGTGAACGGATATCTGTATGGCCGCACATTTGGGGGTTGGGCCCTTGGAACCAAGGTGATGCTATGATCATGTTCCCCTCGCGAGGGTGGAAGCTCATGAGGCTTGTCAAAGACCATCCGATGGTTATTTAAAATCTGTTGCATCTCAGGATGAATTGGCAGAGACATGGTTTCAACTACCTGGATGGCATTAAATTGAGCTACCACTCCATGATGGCCCTTTTTTAACAATTTTTCCATCCTATGCGAGCTGATGATAGAGGGGGCTCCCGCTTGGAGTCCACGGAGGGTATGTGTGGAGTTGTTCTGCTTAAAACTCATATATAACTCCTGGAAATCCATTGTGATTGGCCCAAGAGTGCGGAGCCATTCAGCGCTGAGGACAATGTCGCAACCCCCCATGTGTATGGCAAACATGTGGGTTTTCAACTGATAATCCCCCATTTGAAGTTTGACATTTTCACAGCGGCCTTCACATTTCATTGTGCCCCCATTCGCAATTTGGACTTGGAAGTTAGAAACTGCTCGTACAAAACAATGCGTTGCTTCTGCGATTTTTTGATGGATGAAATTATGGGTACTTCCACTATCAATCAAGACTACTGCTGGGCGATGTTTAAGAAAACCCCGGATTTTGAGAGTTTGAGGGGAAGAAATCCCTGCCAACGCATGCAGCGAAATAACTAGTTCGTCAGAGACATTCTCCTTTGGGTTGTCTTCTTCTAGCGCCTCATGTTACTCAAGTGGTGGATCTTCCCCTGTTGAGCTGTAGTCAGTGGCATCTATTTGAAAAAAATTGGGCTCCTTGCATTTATGACCTGGGGAGTATTTTTCATCACAGTAGTAACATAGTCCTTGCTTCCTTCTTTCGGTCGTTTCCGCAGGTGACAACTTTTGGACCTTAAGTGTTTGAGTCGTGTTGTGAGCCTGTGGGGGACGACCTTTAGCGGGGAAATTTGGGCGACTGTATTGGGTTGCTAATGCACGTTCCACCTTACGAGACCTTACGAGCTACTTGGCAAGCCTCCGTCCACGTGGGAGGGTGGTGAAGTAGAACTTGAGCTTTGATGGCTTCTCTAAGACCACTGATAAAACATTACGTGTAGAACTCATCTGTGAGACCCCTAGTGCGAAAGGCTAAGGCTTCAAAAGCGGTAATATATTCATCCACTGTACCAGTCTGTCGGAGCTTAGTGAGACGACCCAAAAAATAGTCTTCCTGTTCAAAGCGATCTCGAAGAGCTTTGGTAAATTGGGTCCAAGTCCTAAAAGGTCCATTGCAACGCTGATGCCATTCCCACCATTGCCACCGTTCATTGTCCAAGTACATGCTCCCCAACATAAGCTTAGTCGCATCATCTGGGATATGATTCAATTTGAAATACTGCTCTATTTGTGCTAGCCATGCGGACGGGTGAGAACCGTCAAATTTATGCATATCCAACTTGGGAGGTCGTTGACTGGGTGGTGGATGGGTGTGCCAGACGTGAGGAGAGTGGCTAGACTCACCCTCATTGTATTCATTTCTATTATACTCCTCCTCGTGGGCTTGCTCCTTGCCCTTCGGAAGTAATTGCTGTATCTGGATACTTAGTCCTTGAAACTCACGTTGGAGGGATTGCACGGAGTCTTCCAGTTTGTCCATCCTTTCATTTGCCATCGCTTGAGCTCTAGTCTCTACCATACACCAACCTGATGAAAAATTGGGACCGCCGAAAAAATTTGACTAATAAATTGAATGGTACCACCTTGCTCAGCTCGTCGTCCTGATTCTGATGGGCTAGATCACCAATAAGCACCCCGGAAGATTTTTTTTTTTTGAAAACTCCTAACGGAGTTTTACTCCTTGATCAATACTGTAGTTGCCAAATCCTCAAAATGTCAATGCTGCCAAAATTCCTGCGAAAAGTATACCCCGGTATAGGAACCCTTCACAACATCCGATTTGGTGGGTCTGAGAGATCTGAATGGCAGAACAACTGCTGCGGCGGATCTGATGGATCTGATGTCTGCTGCTTCTGCACCTCTTTGCACCCGTGGATTGGGAATAGATGATGTGTGATCCCCCGATAGAAAAGGAAACTATGGTCGTGAGGAGTGTCAGGTGCTACAGATCGCAATATACATAAGGGTCTGGCAGTAGTACTCGGCCCAATGTTTCAGGGCTCTAACTAAGGAGGATCGACCGTACCCTTAGGCGTACAACCCGACTTCCCTATCGTACGGGCGAGTAATCTCTCCGAGTGCTGTTCTCGGTGTATTGTAGACACAAGACGGCCGACGGTTTATCTATGGTGAGGTTTCAAGGGAGCCTAGGGAGCTTCCGATATACCCAGAGGGTACGTGGAAGACAGTCTGTGCGCGGTTCTGTCTAATGCGCTACTACTCGAAGGGGTACCCACAGGGGTTACAAGGGAGTCCAACAGACGTGACCACCTCTTGTATTTCCTGCGTGCATGCCTCCCCAAATCCGCAAGTTTATGCGCTCAACGACAGATCCCGTGGTTTAAAGACGCCGGAACACGTCTCTAGCCAATTTTTTTTTTTGCTAAGAATTGGAGATCCCATCGGCCCTGGAAAGTGCTCTGATACCGCACGTTATGCTCTTAACCTGCAAAATGATACCCAAATACAGAATATGCGAAGAAAAGATACCCAGAACACAGAATAGCAATGATTTTATTATTCAGAGAGTAATGTTCACTTGCCTCTTCGAGGGGGCAACCTCCAATAGAGCAGAGCTCGACTACAAAATAAGACTCAATGCTCCTCGCAGGGAGTCTCTATCCTTTATATATGACTCATACATGCAATACCACGGGCCAATACCGTGGGTTTTATTAATACCATCTATCTAATACTACGACCCATTTGCAACTAACTGTGGTCCCGTCATTAATTGTGGGTTAACCACTTACAAATATTAATATGGGTTTTATTGACTCTTGACTATGACGTGATCCCATGACATAAATAAGGGGGTTAGGGTGGGACCCTAACAGCAAGGCATGCATGCCCAGGGACTGCATTGCACAATTTTATGGGCTAATGGAGCACTGCCTCTCAGAATTGCGCAAAGTAAGCCTATATGATAGTTTCTGTCTAGTTTTGCGCCTTTTCTAGGAGGAAGGCAGAGCCTTCCCTCTTAGAAATGTGCAATGTTGTCCGAGCAAGGCAAGGCTCGGGTCGAGGTTGCCCAAACCCGCCAACAGGTGACTAAAAACATATGAAGATCTCAATGCATGGTGAAACTGAGTGTAAGAAAGAGTGAATTATCATGCATGCAAACAATGGTTGCAAGATTCCAAAAATGGGAAAACATGCATGTGTGTGAAACGGGTCACCGAATGAGCGACCGTCGGTGAAGAAACAGTTTCATGCATGCGACAGCAGTGAGATGCAAATGAAAATTGAAGTGATGCTTGCACAGGCTAACATACATGCAAACAACAACAAGCGTTCACATAAATCAAGCACACAACACTTACACAAGCCAAAACACAAAAAGCAACATAAATGCTGCAAAAGACGTGTAAAGCGACTTACCCGGAAATAGTTGAGCTGGATGTGCCGAAGTCTCCTAGATGTGTTGTAGGATGTCACAGTTCCAAGATCGATGTGAAGAATGAGCTTTGAAGTGTCGAATAAATAAGTTTGAGGCTTATGACGTGCATGCCACAAATCTAGGAAAAAACAACATTTGGAGGGAAGTTTCTAAAACAATCTTTGCAAGTAACCTCTAGCTGCTAAAAATAGATCCATAAAATTTAGAGATTCTTTTTGCATGTTGATTTTTGCTATTTCAGGAAAATCAACCCATGCATGAAAATCAAGTTTATCGGATCCCTGGGGGAACTGATAAACCTGAAAGCACATGCAACAACCTGCAAGACTGGGAGAAATTTCTTAGCTAAGTTGGGCTGGTGTCCTTGAGGGATTGTGCAATTTCTCGGGTCAGCAAGTGATTGCTGCCCAGAAATTGCGCAATTTCTAGGCTGAGCAACGGTGCTGGACCAGATTGCACAGTTTTCTCTGGGAAGGTTCTCTGATAGTTCTGCACAATTTTGGAGCCTAGCAAGCTGCCCAACAAATTTATTTAATTTCTGGAGGGAAGGTTGGTTCCCCTCTAGAATTGCACAATTTTTTGAGGGAGCTGCTCAACAAACAAATAGCTTAAGTCTGGAATGGCACCCTGTGAAGGGAGTGAAGCAAACTAACATGCACTGGCTGACAAGCCACTGAAAAACAAATGAAGCCTATGTACTTGACAGTGCAAGACATGCTGCTAAGGATGGTTAGTAGGGAAGCTCCAAACGAAGCAAAGACAAAATTTTGGAGGGTGGTTGTAGCTGCTACAACATATACCTACCAATTCATCAAAAGGGAGATTTTTCCATTGCTACAAGACCTATAATGAACATCTAGTATTCCTCTAACACTACATTTAAAGTGATTGTTACAAGATCATTTCTAGATACTGATTCCCCTATGTCCCCTAGCTTATTTTTCAAATCCCTAATTCTTGAAATAAAATTACTAATAGCTTTATTTTCTTCCATATTAATGTAAATAAGATTTTTTTTTCAAAGAGAGGACACAATTTGTATTTTTAGACTCATACAAACCCTTAAGTGTATCCCATGTTTCATTAGAGGTCTTGCATATGATATTATCATTTACAGACATCTTTAACACTAACTTTGTCTTATTCTCATGTTTCTCCCAATCTTGAATTGATGTTGTTGTTGCACCTGTTTCCACATTTGGCTTCGCTTCATCTCCACTTGCTATGGACCATAGCCTTCTATTAAAATTTGCAACTTAAATTTCCAATTTACATAATAAAACCATCCAATTTATTAATCTCATTTAAATAAATTTATGCTAGAGAATTAGCAATTTTGAAAGGAAATTATCTAGCTTTATACTCAACGCACTCAAGAAATGCTTTATACTCAACTCAATCCATGAAAATATTCAGTGAAAAATTTCCACCCCCACTTCTGTGCAAAGAATTATTATATAAAAAATAACAAATGTCCGAGACCTACACCGGTACACCGCCCTCACAGGTTGGCTGGAAAAAAAAATTAGCACAACTTCATTTCTTTATTCACCAAATGACTGCTTCAACGGTCTCAAACACATGAACAAAACACAAAAAATGTGCTTTGAGACTCTACACACCCCTGAACATCAGCCATCCACTTGCAAATTTCTCCCGGACAACAGCTGTCCAATGATTTCAATCGCTGAAAAAAAAAGGGGAAAAAAAAAAGGCAAAAACATCGCACATTGCTTCACTCACCACAGCGCTTATCGAGGCAAAGAGAGTTGGCAAATTCAAGTGTGAAAGTCAATGTTCATACTGAAAAGAAATTATAGGGGGAGAGGAGAGGAGTCTCCCTCAACAAATAAGTTGCGGAGATCAAATCTTCAGTAATGGTGAACAAATTGTAACTGGACAGAAGTTTAAAACACAAAGGCACATTTATTTATTTATTTAAATAAATAAATTCTATATTACAATGTACCATACTGATTTTATATTATCATGTATTCTGTGTGTAGAATTAAATCATTAAATATGTTTAAATATTTTTTAAAATATAAATTAACAATTAATTAAATTAAACCAAATTTTAATTTATAATAATTTATAACATTTTCTTATTGTCTAGAGTACATAATTTTAAGTCTTATTTTATTCTTGATAAAAAAAAATAGCCCTTTTAATAAAAGTCATAAAAAATTTCCTATCATGATAATATTTTTATTTAAATTTAATAAATATATCTCTCATACTTATTTACAAATTATTAATTTATAAATTACATATAACATATATATTCATTCTTTTTACAAACATTCATTATATGAATTTAATATTTCTATTTAAATTTAATAAATATATTTCTCAATATTTTTTTATAAATTATTAATTTAAATTATAATACTTGACAAATTATTAATTTATAAATTATAAATAACACGTATATTGGTACTCGGATTTACAAATACATATAGAGCTTTTGGTATACATCTTAATCCCAACTTATTCTATAATTTTTGATATACATCTTAAACCGCCAACATATTCTAAATTTTTGATATACATCTTAAACCGCCTAACATATTCTAAAACTTTTGGTTACTATATATATTACTACGAATCTCAACAGAATTTCAAATCAACGTATTATTCCACGAACCGAATCGAATGACCGATTTTATTTTTTCCGGCCAGTACCCTCGAATTTGGTAACTATAATTCCACCTGGAGAATGCCAGAACTCACACAACACGTATATATTCCCTTCATTCAAACATGTTATATACAGAAATAAAAAGTTGTTGAGAGGTTTAAACAACTCTCTAAGAAATATGATATAAATCTTAAATAAGATACCATAATTTTAACACACTATACACTATAACAAAAGCTTAATAATAAGCTAGTTTAAAAATTATTAAATTTCTCCATTAACTCTAAATCATGATCTTAGATCAAAAACCTATTACTCATTTTATATAACACTTATTTCTCTAACAAATTTTTTAATTAAAAAACAAAACGCTAATAATTAGTAATAGTTAACAAATTTAATTAAATCATCATACTATCCACTAGTACACTATTAGTGACAATTAAATCAAAAATAAAAATTCCTCCTCCTGAAATAAACATGCATAATTAGATAATTTTTAATCATATATTTCCTCCCATTTTTAGTAGACTTCCACCAAAAACGAGGTTTGTTCACTGATCTTCCACGGTAAAAAGGCCTTCCTCTTTAATCTAATCGCTAATGAAAGCAATCTCCTCCTCCCGTTAGTCACCTTTATTTTTGCACATACAATTTTTTGATTGAAGAAAATCTCTCAACAACAAACTCCCAATGCTGAAAACAAGTCCTGTACATTAAGAAAAATTACAAATAATACATATAAGAATTATAATTTCTAACTTGCAAAACATTCCTAACCAACTATTTCTTATTAAAACAATGATGACGGAACTACATATGGTTTCTTTCTGTAACAACCATTTAGAGACAAGAAAATGAAGAAACGCTATATATGAGCATAGCCCTGGGCTTCTGAAATTTGCACTATGCGTTAGAACTTCTTCACGTTACTGTCATTTTGTGGACATTATTGTGTATTAGAACATGTTTTTATTACAAGGATAAAATGATGAAAAGGGCATACGTACCTATACGTGAAAAGGTTATTTATTACATTACTACGACCATTATAGAAATATGCATGCACGTGTCTGAAAAGGAATTCTCCGCTGCCCAGGTCTTTAACTCTCCACTGGTTTAGACGAGGAAGAAGATTGACTCTCTGCTGCATATACAGAGGAAGAGAAAATTCGAAATGAAGTGGTGGAGTCCTTAGACAACATGGATTCTACTGGTGTAAAGTAGTCGGGTTGAGAAAGCATTTCGACGGCCTGGCTCATGGATGGTCTCGCATCCTTTTCTTGCTTCACGCACAGCAGTGCTGTTTTCAGGACTCTCTTCACCTCTTCCGGATTAAAATTTCCATGCAACTTGGGATCCACTGCTTCCTCAATGCCTCTCCCTTTCCTCATCATTGCAGACACCCACTGCACCAAATGTTCATAATTTTGGACTGTTGAACCGGATAACGAGCTTCGTCCAGTCACTATCTCTAACAAAACAATCCCGAAGCTATAAACATCCACCTTGGCCGTGATTGGCAGATTCAGTACCCATTCTGGTGCTAAGTAGCCCCGCGTGCCTCTAATCGTGGAAAAGGAGAATGCTTGATCTCTGTCTACCAGCTTTGCCAACCCAAAGTCAGAAACCTTTGGACAAAATTTCATATCCAGAAGTATGTTCTGCGGCTTGATGTCACAGTGCAGAATCCATTCCAAACATTCTTCATGGAGATAGGCTAACCCCTTCCCCGTGCCCACTGCAATCTCAAATCTTTCTTTCCAACCCAAAACTCTATCATCGTTTTCTGTAAACAGATACTTGTCCAGGGACCCGTTTTCAACGTACTCATAAACGAGCAACCTATGGTTTCTTTCTGCACAGAAGCCCAACAGGCGAACTAAATTCATGTGGTGGACTCTCCCTATCATACTCACTTCTGCCCAGAACTGATCATGACCTTGCAATACTCCTTCCAGTTGCTTCACCGCTACCACCTCACCATCAGGCATTACGCCTTTGTACACCGTCCCAAACCCTCCTTCCCCCAGTTTTATCCTGAAGTTATCCGTTGCTTTCTTCAATTCTGCAAAGCTGAACTTCTTGAACCCGCCGGGGATAGCCGAGTAACCAAGAAGATCGTCACCAGGATCTCTATATGCTATAAACATGTACCGCCATCCAAATATCACGCAAACAAATTCTGCGACACCAAACGCAATTGCAAATCCTAGCGGATATTTGACATTGGTGCTTCTTGTCTTATGCTTCTTGTATTGGCCTGTCCCAGAGACAATCGGTCTCACAGCCGAACAGTTTAATGGCAAAGACTGAAACAGCACACTAGTAGAATTATAAACAGAAGAATCATCGCTGGAAACTTTGATATACATGTGGTTTTGCTGACCAGGAGATCGATATCCACTGATAAGTAAAGCCTTAGGATAACAAGTTCCGTTGCCTTCCATTTGGTAGGCAAAGCCTTCACATTGGCTGGTATTCATGCACCAACTTTTACAGCTTTCAAACGTGATCCCAGTTTGATAGTTTAGATCATAGCCATAATAATCTGTATGTGGAAGATAAATAAGCTTTGCACTGGACGCACTCAGTGGTTTATTGCGCTCGCAACCTTGGAACCAATCGGTGGAATCTTTCCTGTGAAAACCAGGTGGGCAGGTACAGCTGGGCATCGGAGTATATATGCAAAGACCGTAGATTCCACAGAAGCCATGAACAGAACATTGATTAGGAAAAGCCATCCATATAATATTCCATATACCTGTCTCTTCCACCAAGCTGTATAGTCTGAGGTTTCCATCAAAATCCAAAGTTAATCTTCTCTTGGGGCCTTCGCCGTAATCTGACGCTTTAAAGGTAAATCCGTCGCTTGACTGGAAACTACCGAAGCTGTCCAGCACCGCTTGGCGGCTGCTATTATATGTGCTTCTCCCGTTCACAAAGTTTGCCAGACTAGGATCAGGCCAGTAATTGCCCAATATTCCTGACCTCTTGTAAATAATTCGAAGAACACTGTCGCTATCGAAATAGAGACGATAGTAGCCTTGGCTAAACGTGGAAGTCCCCAATCTGGATATTAACTGCACTGCATTATCATTCAGGGTTTGAAATGGAAGAAGAGTATCGGTTGGATACTGGAAGCTTTCCCACACAAATTGATCACCTGAAGAGCTGCGTAACACCAGATTTCCTGTTTCTAGAAGAAGAGCATCCTTTACATTCTTGTTACTGGTGTTGGTACTCCACACAACGCTACCATCTGCATCCCACAGACCGAGGTTTCCATCTTTCTGCAGATAAAGACGGGCATCTCTTCCGTTGACAGGTCGTTCCCTGTTGGCCACCCAGGCCACTGTTCGGTTGGGCGTCCGAGTATACCATATGGCAAAAGCATAAGCGTTGCTACCCACTCCATAAAATCCGGCAGAAAATGTTTCATTTGGTGAAACCAAGCAAGTTGTGTACTGGTGAGAAGAGAGTGAAGAACGCAGGCTCAGCCGATCTCTTTTAGTGATGCACCGATTGTTGGAATTGGGAATTCCAGAAACAATCTTGCAAGTGAAGAGAAACAACAAACATGTAAGCTGAGTGGAAATCAAACGCCAGCAGACTCCCTCTGGCCCTTCCATTATGGCCAGGCCAGCTTTGATGTTAATCAAATTCAGCAGTTGGTCTTCTCTCGAATATAATTCAAAACTCGAACCTCTATCTTAACCAGCCCGAACCTCTCTCTTGATCTGCTACAGGCAAAGGAAAAACTGTGTCGCGCGCGTCTCAAACTCTAGAGAAACAAATGAGGGCGACCGTTGTCCTATCTGCTGCAAAATTCTGCAGCTAAAAGCAACAATTTGGAGAATAAAGGTTAAGAAAGTTGTTAAATTTGTAATTTCAAACTGCAGTCGACCATTGCCAGAAACCGTTCAGCCAACCAGCCGGAGAGCTCTCGGGCCAGATTTCCGTCAAAGGGATATTCCGATACTTGAACCCGAGAAATTTTGGTGCAAACACGTGGATGACCTCTGACGTAACGCAACGTAAGGTTCTCGGGAGGTAAAGCTCAGCAGTTGTGTGCCTTCCGATATTCACCTCCGCCGTCCGATGGGGCTCTTCGTTCTCCACCGTCGATCTCCGAAGCTGCAGCCCGTCCGCGTCAAGTCAATTTAATTTTGCGTGGAGTGGAAGACTATGGTTTGACCGCCGTAGTGAAACTTATGGAATTTAATGTTCTTTCGTAGATTTAGGTGGAGGTTTTTAACATCGTTATGGGCATGTCTTTAATGTAGTGATGGGCATACACTTTATATTTTTTATATGTTTTTTTATGTACACGTTGTCATAAATATAGACTATGCGTGGTAGTTTAGAGTAGTTTTTTTTTGGTATGCATGTTATATAAAAAACAGTGTGTCGAGCCCGTGTTTTTTTTTGTAGCTCATGGAAATGAAGAGAACGCACAGCAGTGCGATAGAGTTTGAAAAACTGTGATGTAATGTTTTATGCTTGGCATTGAAAAACAGAGGTATGTTTTGAAATTGGTTTATGTAACATCCACAGCAGTGGAAAACAAGAAAATACAGAGACAGAGTTTGTTTAGTGAATCCCTCTCTGCACAGAGGATGAAGCATGTATCAGTCCTTTTGTTTTTAAATCAATAGAATTTTTTTTGTGACTGTGTAATGTTGTGTTCTGAGTCATTTTGCTTTTAAGAGATTTTCTGCAAAGATCCTGGACAAAAGAAACAGAGCACTGTCTCTGTGGTGAATATTTTATTTGGTTTTGGTATTTCTCCATCCATTAAATAAAAAAAAAATACCAACAGTGGTATCAGAGCAGGCTCAGGCTCTTTAAAGAAGTTAAAGAAGCTGAAGGGAGAAGGTTGTTATAGCAGCAAACCTCTCAGGCAGACAGAAGACTCAGACAACAAGGGGTTCAGGTACTTCTCAAAGTTTTTTTCTCTGTGTTGCTGTTGAAAGAAACAGTCAGTTCTTTTTAAATACAGAGTCAAGGAATGGCCAGCACAAGCACTGGTATGGGTTTGTTTAACACCCAGCTCCCACAGTTTAATGGGAAGAACTATGACTATTGGTCAATAACTATGACAGCCCTGCTTGCCTCCCAAGACTTATGGGAAATAGTTGAGGAAGGTTTTGAAGAACCAGCAGATGAAACTGAGTTCAATGCATTAACTCAGGGAGAGAAGGATCTGCTTAAGAACAATAGGAAGAAGGATTCAAAAGCCCGAGTGTTGTTGTATCTAGCAGTAGACCAGAGTATGTTTCCAAGGTTAGCAGCAGCTAAGACAGCCAATGAAGCATGGCAAACCCTTAAGACAGCCTATCAAGGCATGGAGAGAGTGAAGACAGCAAAACTACAATTGCTGAGAAAGGATTTTGAGAACTTGAACATGAAGGAGTCAGATAACATTGACTCATTCTTCACTCATGTGATTGGTGTAATCACACAAATGAGAACTCATGGAGAAACCATTGAAGATAGAAGGATTGTGGAGAAAATACTGAGGGTCTTACCCTCAAAGTTTGATGCCATAGTCACCACCATTGAAGAGACAAAGGATCTCTCAAGCTATTCAGTTGATGAGCTACATGCATCACTGATAACACATGAGCAGAGGTTGAGTAGGAATGAAAACTCATCTCTTGAGCAAGCCTTCAAGACCCAGATGTCCTTTGGAAGAGGCAGAGGTCAAGGCAGAGGAAACAAAAGAGGAAGAGGCAGAAGCCAGAACAGAGGTGGAAGGAACAACCCATCAAATTCACAAGGAAGAGGCAACAATTCAAATCAGAACCAAGGCCAAGGAAGCAGCCAACAAGGAGGACAATATCATGCTCAAGGACAAAGGTATGATAAATCTAATGTTCAATGCTATTATTGCAAAAAGTATGGACATTATGCTAGTGATTGTAGAAAGAAACAGCATGATATGAACAGCAGACAAAATGCAAATGTTACAAGAGAAAACAGCAGTCAAGAAAATGTCCTGTTAGCTTGTAACATGGCTGAAACACATAGTGAGGACATATGGTTCTTAGACTCAGGTTGCAGCAACCATATGACCGGAAACATAGCCTTCTTTTCTGCCCTAGATAAAAATGTGAAATCAGAAGTCACACTAGGAACTGATAGTAAAGTGTCTGTTATGGGAAAAGGAGAAATAAAAATACTTTCAAAACAAGGAGAAAAGAAAACCATAGCAGATGTATACTATGTCCCTGGCATGAGATGTAACCTCTTGAGTGTTGGACAGCTTGTCCATAAGGGGTACAATGTTTTCTTTAAAAATGATGTATGCACCATCATGGATATACCACCCAACAAAAGATGCATTGCTGAAGTGAAGATGACAAGGAACAGGATGTTCCCCTTGAGGATCAGGGCAGATTTGAAAAACAAAAATGAAATTGCAGCAGTTACCCAAGAGGCCTTCCAAAGCGTGCCAAAGGATGAAAATTGGTTGTGGCACTTGAGATTTGGGCATCTAAATTTTGGAGGCCTAAACTTATTGAGCAGAAAAGGAATGGTAAAGGGATTACCATTGATAGAGAAACCGGACAGCCTATGTGAAGGCTGCATTTTGGGAAAACAACATAGAGAAAGTTTTCCATCAGGGAAGAGCATAAGGGCAAAGACACCCTTAGAGATTATCCACTCAGATTTGTGTGGACCAATGCAAGCTCCATCATTAGCAGGCAGCCAATATTTCCTAACATTCATTGATGACTGTACAAGAAAGACTTGGATATATTTCCTCAAGAACAAAAGTGAAGTGTTTGAGAAATTCCAAAACTTTAAGGCATTTGTGGAGAACCAAAGTGGGCTGCACATTAAAGTTTTGAGAACTGATAGAGGAGGTGAGTATATCTCCAAGGAATTCCTAAGATTCTGTAGAGAAAATGGAATTCATAAACAGTTTACAACTCGGTACACCCCACAGCAAAATGGAGTTGCTGAAAGGAAGAACAGAACCATCATGGAGATGGCAAGGAGCATGTTGAAGGCAAAGCATTTGCCAAATGAGTATTGGGCTGAAGCTGTACATTGTGCAGTTTATATACTGAACAGGTGTCCTACAAAAGCAGTCATGAACAAGGTGCCAGAAGAGGCATGGAGTGGGAGAAAGCAAGGAGTCACCCACATGAGAGTTTTTGGGTGTGTGGCCTATGCACACATACCAGATCAGCTAAGGAGGAAGTTGGACAGCAAAGGGGAGAAATGCATCTTCATTGGATACAGTGATGAATCCAAAGCCTACAGGCTGTACATTCCATCTACCAAGAAGTTCTTTGTCAGCAGGGATGTTCAATTCATTGAAGAGGAAGCTTGGGATGGAAGCATAGAGAAAACAGTGAATGTCAAGAACTGTTTGTCTCATGATGAAGATGAAGAGGAAGTGGCTGAAGTACATCCCCAAACAGCAGCGCCAACACATGGACAGCAAGGGACACCATTGAGGCCAACACAAGGACAGCAAGGAACACCATTGAGGATCAATGAGAGTGCTTCTCCAAGCACACCACAAGGAGGAAATTCAAGTGCATCTTCAAGCACTTGCACACCAAGTGAACGAGGTAAGAAGTTTAGAAATCTAAGTGACATTTATGAAGAAGGAATGAATTCCTTATTTGCCTTGTTTTGTCATGTTGATGATCCTATTCATTTCGAGGATGCAATCAAAGATAGGAAATGGATAGAAGCTATGGATGAGGAGATGAATGCCATAGAGAGAAACAAAACATGGGACTTGGTTGAGCTACCAAAAGGCAAAGAAGTCATTGGTGTGAAATGGGTCTACAAGACCAAGAGCAATGCTGAAGGCAAGATTGAAAGGCACAAGGCAAGGCTGGTTGTCAAAGGCTACAAGCAGCAGTATGGGAGAGATTATGAGGAGACTTTCGCACCGGTTGCAAGAATGGAAACCGTGAGAGCAGTGTTGTCCATGGCAGCACAAAACAAATGGAAAGTCTACCAAATGGATGTGAAATCAGCATTCCTAAATGGAGTGTTAATGGAAGAGGTCTATGTGGAACAGCCTCTCGGATATGAGAAGAAAGGTGAAGAGCACAAAGTGTGCAAATTGAAGAAAGCTCTTTATGGGCTGAAGCAAGCGCCAAGAGCATGGTACAGCAGGATAGATTCATATCTATTGGATAATGAATTTGACAAATGTGAAGGAGAACCCACAGTCTACATCAAGGAAAAAGATGGTAAAATTTTAATTGTTGTTTTGTATGTTGATGATGTGATTTTCACAGGTAATGATGATCAGCTCATTGAGAATTTTAAATCAGTCATGAAGAGTGAATTTGAAATGACTGATATGGGTTTCTTGAGATACTTCTTAGGCATAGAAGTAGAGCAAAATGAAAAAGGAATTTTTATATCTCAAGCAAGATATGTAAATCAAATTTTGGACAGATTTAACATGCAAGAATGCAAGGCAGCCATCACTCCCACAGTGATGGGATTAAAACTCAGCAGAGAGGACAGCAGCAAGGATTTTGATCCTAGCCTATACAAAAGCATTGTAGGCAGCCTTATGTATTTAACAGCAACTAGGCCTGATTTAATGTATGCTGTTAGTTTAATTTCCAGGTTCATGGAGAGGCCAAAGGAGGCACATTGGCAGGCAGCAAAGAGAATTTTGAGGTATGTCAAAGGTACCAAAATGTTTGGCATATTATATAGTGTCTCAGAAAGTTCAGATTTAATTGGGTACACAGATAGCGATTGGGCTGGAAGTGTAGATGATCGGAAGAGCACTTCCGGTTATGTTTTTAATATGGGTTCAGGAGCCATTTCATGGGCTTCTAAGAAGCAGTCCATTGTAGCATTGTCTACAGCAGAGGCTGAATATGTGGCAGCTACAGCAGCAGCATGTCAAGCAGTGTGGATGAGAAGAATGTTGAGAAGCTTAGGCCAAGAGCAGGCAAAAGCGACAGTGATCTTTTGTGACAATAGCTCAGCTATTGCATTGTCAAAGAATTCAGTGTTTCATAAGAGAACGAAACACATTGATACAAGGTTTCACTACATCAGAGAATTAGTGAACAATGGAGAAATTGTCCTAGAACATTGCAGGACTCAAGAACAAGTTGCGGACATCTTGACAAAGCCACTTGATCAGAAGAGCTTTGAATTTTTGAGAAAGTGTCTGGGTATGACTGAATGCCCAGCTGTTGAAATTAAAGGGGAGTGTTAAATTTGTAATTTCAAACTGCAGTCGACCATTGCCAGAAACCGTTCAGCCAACCAGCCGGAGAGCTCTCGGGCCAGATTTCCGTCAAAGGGATTTTCCGATACTTGAACCCGAGAAATTTTGGTGCAAACACGTGGATGACCTCTGACGTAACGCAACGTAAGGTTCTCGGGAGGTAAAGCTCAGCAGTTGTGTGCCTTCCGATATTCACCTCCGCCGTCCGATGGGGCTCTTCGTTCTCCACCGTCGATCTCCGAAGCTGCAGCCCGTCCGCGTCAAGTCAATTTAATTTTGCGTGGAGTGGAAGACTATGGTTTGACCGCCGTAGTGAAACTTATGGAATTTAATGTTCTTTCGTAGATTTAGGTGGAGGTTTTTAACATCATTAAGGGCATGTCTTTAATGTAGTGATGGGCATACACTTTATATCTTCTATATGTACACGTTGTCATAAATATATACTATGCGTGGTAGTTTAGGGTAGTTTTTTTTTGGTATGCATGATAAATAAAAAACAGTGTGTCGAGCCCGCGTTTTTTTTAAGGTAGCTCATGGAAATGAAGAGTGTGCACAGCAGTGCGATAGTTTTTTGAAAAACTGTGATGTAATGTTTTATGCTTGTCATTGAAAATCAGTGGTATGTTTTGAAATTGGTTTATGTAACATCCACAGCAGTGGAAAACAAGAAAATACAGAGACAGAGTTTGTTTAGTGAATCCCTCTCTGCACAGAGGATGAAGCATGTATCAGTCCTTTTGTTTTTAAATCAATAGAATTTTTTTTGTGACTGTGTAATGTTGTGTTCTGAGTCATTTTGCTTTTAAGAGATTTTCTGCAAAGATCCTGGACAAAAGAAACAGAGCACTGTCTCTGTGGTGAATATTTTATTTGGTTTTGGTATTTCTCCATCCATTAAATAAAAAAAAAATACCAACAAAAGTGCCCCCGTCGACTATCGGACCCCAGTGAATTAAAGATTACTAGACGAGGCGGCATAGTTACGTAATGAATGGGGCACCAAGACAGCGAAGTGCTGTTAATCGTCTGCATCTCCATAATGTCACGACATCTTCAAAGCCAAGCACGAGCTTTGTGATCATTCACATTTAACAATAAATAAATAAATAAATAAATAAATAAATATATATATATATATATATATATATATATATATATATATAATATCTATTTATTTATTTACCGTGTTTTTGAAAATATAAGCCTTCAAAAATTGGGTATCCACACGGCATCCTTGATATCATTATTACATATCTTATATCTATAAATTTTAACCTGTATAATTTTTTTGTATAATTTTTTTGTTTTATATCCGTATAGATTTAATAATAAAAATTTGATTTTTTATTTATTCATAGATATATATAAAATTGATATCTACATAAATTAGTTAACATAGATTTTCAAATAATTTATTTAAATTTTTTGTTAAAATAATTTTCAAAAATATAAGATTTAAACATTTCATTTATACATTTTTTTATTTCTAATTACTTATATATTCATTTTTTGTAATTATAGTAAATATTAATTTTCTATTTAGAATATAATTTTTTGTTTTAATTATAGTCAATATTATTTTTTGGGATATTGGGATAGACCAATATAAATAAGAAAAGAAAAAGGAAAAGGAAAAAAGCTAAATCAAATTTAATCATATAAAAAATTGCTTTAGTAATTTATAAACAAAGTTTCTTTTATTTTAGATATTATTTTGGGATTCAATTGCGTTAATTAAGATATTAATGTATGACCATTTCCATGAGAGGTAGTCGTAACTGACTAATTTCTCATGATTTTTGAATAGTTCACTTGATGCTCACACAGGTGAAGAAGTGGGATTGAAACTAATGAAATGAATCACATAGCGTCAATCGTCAATCATCACTCACACGGGTGAAGAAGTGGGATTGAAACTAGTGAAATGAATCACATAGCGTCAATCATCACTTGGGGGCACCGGTAACCAGGACTTCCTGAGAAGTCACCCATCCCAGATAGCCTCTGGCTCAAGTGCGCTTAAGTTTCTTCTCTATAAATTACAAAGTATCTCTTAGTATCTGATGCATTTCTAACCACTCTATGGTTCATCAGAAAAAGATGATGACAACCTAAAATAACCACTCTATGGTTCATCAGAAAAAGATGATGACAACCTAAAAACTGCTATGTCATATATCATGAAGATATTTTTTTATAAAACTTATAAATTATTGAGGCGAGAGGTTCATCATTTATTCTACAGCTTAGTGTGAAAGCTATGTGTCCGTCTTTGGAGTTCGCACATGTACCTATTAAAATACAAACGAAATATTCTTTAAATAAATTCACTAATGTGAATATTAATTTCATTTATATTTATATATAGAAAAAAATGTTAAAATAAATATTTTATATGTTATTCTACCGTGTGAGTTCACACGTGCTATTAAATCTAAATAGATCCACCTTATGTTAATATCAACCTCTTTTATATTTATATATAGAAAATAAATATTAAAAGAAAATATTTTAATGTTGCATATGATAAAATATCCAATGTAGGTTATGAATAAAATATTTTAATATGAACTAGTATTGAGGTATACTTAAAAATATATAGTAATCAAGAATACAATTTAAACAATGAAAAATTATAGATGGTTTGTTTGCACTCTTAAATAAGTTTGCACCTCAAGAAATTTGGATCTATGTTGGTTAATTGTATTTGGAGTATGTTCTATAATTTCTGTTTTTTTGGACATAAAGAAATAAGTTAACTGCCCAAGGTTCAAAGGTATCTTGTATGAACAAGTTAATGGCCCACAACCCAAAGGTATTTAGTATGAAAAGAGTGCCCCAAAACCCAAAGGTATCTAGTATGAAAAGAGTGCTCCTTACTGATTAGTGTTGAGTAATTACTAGTGATGAGTGAACATATATCTTTTCATTGTTTGAAATAAAATCTTATAAATGGCTAATAAATATCTATAGTCATATTATCCATAATAATCACTAAAACATAATCTTAAAAAATATATATAATAATAATTATAAAAACTAATTAAATTATAATTTTATTTTAAATTATTATTATTATTATTATTATTATTATTATTATTAATTATAATAAATTAATATATAAATTAAATAAATAAATTTTGCTATAATATATGGGCTTATATTATGGCTTATCAATATTATATGTTTAAAAAAATAATACTTCACTTCATATTTTAGAGATAAATTTCAATTATTTTTTTTTTGTATATTAATATGAATATTCTAATGGTTAAGAGCATGTGTGTCCTCCTAAGAGGTCATAGGTTCAAAACTAGAAAAGTAGATTATGTATACTTTCATAGACTTAATGTATATCTTCAGAGACTTAATAGTCAAATCACTGCATGGAGGTTAAGTCCTTTACTCCACAAAAAAAAAGATTTCATATACTAATTTGGTATCCCAAAACTTTAAAATTAAATAATAACAATAAAATATTATTATTATAAAAATGTTAAATCTCTAATATCTTCCTAATTTTTTTATTATTGATAATTAAATTACAATTTTAGGCCTCTATTTAAAAATATAAAAAAACAATGAAAATAATTAATAGACCCACGCATACACATCTATGGAATACCACGCAAATTAAACATATAATTAAAAAAATTTAATAAGGGCAGCCCTCAATTTGTTTTCTTTCAAATCTTTTATGAAAAGGAATTCCAAAGCCGTCGGATATAAAGCTGGTCTCAAAAATTTAATATATTAATACATTATTATAGTCGGAAGTGCGCGGTTGCCGTCCAAAATTTCACTTTTACGTGACTTTTGAAGGTTATGTGCGTGATGGAACAGACAAGAATTTGTTCCAGCCATTCAAGACATTTTCAACTGATGCAGCGACCAGGACAGGGTGCCAGCGGCCAGGGTTGTTGCTTTCCTCGACGTCGTGGAGAAAATGTAAAGTACTCGTGCAATAGCGACGTACTTGTTATTGTCTGGTCGTTGTGGCCCGTGGGGCTGATGGAACGGACACGGGATGTTAGTTTTATCTTCTCGAACGTTATTCATGATTGGTTGAAGTGAAAAGATAAAAAAAAGTTAAAAGTTAGCAAGGAAAATAATGCATAACTAAAAGACATCGTTGCATTGCTCGAAATTATATTATGGGCATGGACATACACCATGCAGACTTTCATTTTGTTGGATTGTTCACCGGGTCTGTCGGTTGGGGTTCTCCATGTGTATCTGGCGTTGAGGGATCTATGTTTGTGATTCTCTTAGTTAAGAGCGTGACTTTTCTATTAAGCTGTTTATTTTTTCCATAATGTCACGAATGATGATTTTATGTTTAGTGTTAGCCTCCTCTCTCAGGACTCTTCTCATTAGAGTTTTTGTGTGCCAATATAGGTTGATAGTTTGCATATAAGCAGAAGCTTTGGCTCTAGTGGAGCTTCCTACATTTGGTTTCCAATCTCTAGTCTCCTAGTTCACGTGTGTGTCTGGGATGAACATTTAGACATGTTTAACTTGATCCTCCATGTCAGATATTGATATTTGGACAACTTCAGGGATGATATCTCTATATCTTTCCATCGCCACTCTCACATAGGATTATGTTCCGGAGCCTCAAAGAGATGGGGGACAAAAATCGAGAGAGGGGGGACGACTAGGTTGTGCCCTTTTTCCATGATGAGAGGGGGCAACAAGATGACGCCACCATACTAGGGTCGTGGAAATCAACATATAGAGTAGGGGTGGGTGAAACAAGCCGATAGAATGGAGAATCAATAGAGAGAAATAGAGGAGGGCTTGGAGAAGAGGGGAGAAGTCAAAATAAAGGAACAAAATAATGAACGATGGGTGTGGCCAAGAGGGGGAAATAGAAAGAGCACCAACGGTCAACATGGAGAAATCAAAGATTCAGGATGGAATTCAATGAGTTGTAGGCAAAATGAAACCTCCCATATATAAAGGCCCTAGAAAAGGGAGAGAAATCTAAATGTTAGAAGAGCCCACAAAAGATAAAGAACCCAACTGAAAAAGATGCAAAATCAGAACAAAATTGTAGGGTAAAAGCACAAAGAAACCAACGTTGAGAGAGAAAGTCTTGTGGTGATGGATTATACACAGAGGTGAGAAAATCTTTTAGTTGTCAAGATGGACAAGTATGATCAGACCTACTAGCCTCTGATGCTCTATGAATTAGTGCTATCGGGCCAGAGTTTCCAAGAATGTTTGCTCCCTCCCAAGCTGGCTCACTATAAATGATTTGAAACACTTCCTGCTCACCAAGTCCTCATATTCTTTCCATTTCCCTATATGATGGGATTTTTTTGGCCTATATTCTTCCATGGTTAACCCCCTTCATCCTCAAATGTGTATACCATTAGACATTTCTACCTTCCCAACTTTTTGCAATATCTAGGTCTATATTGGTGCTAAAAATATTAAGTTTCCAATTTTGTTTGATCTTATGTGACAGTGGGGTGGCCATGCAAATTGCCATGTCAAGGAAACCTACTTACTTCTATTATGCCATAGTATCATCGTCATGAGGTTTATAAAGTTTATAAGGTGTTGCAATGGGCACCCTGTGGGGATAAAATGGTGATTTTGAAAAATGATTTAACTCACTATTTTAGTAGTGATTTGATTGGTTTTGGAATTTTTCTTTACCTTATAAATATTGTGCGAATGATGGATTTTTATTATATTAGATGGTGTAATGTGCAAAGGTTGGATTGCTTATTATGTTAGATATTGTGATATAGAGTTTGTTTTAAGTAAAACATATTTTTGTGTTTTAAAAGGTTTTTTAATTTAGTTGGATATGAAAGACTCACATTAGTTAATTAGTTTTTTTCTTGTTAAGCTTGGTACATCCTTATTTTTCATTACAAAATAAGTAAGCAAGTTACAACCATATAGATCCTAGTTAGGTGGTCTCAACTTTCCCATCGGGAAACCAAGCCTGTTGACCACCTAACCACATTATAAGCCATCCAGTAGCAAAAAATACTTAGTTTATCTATCCAAGCTATATAAGCTTGATTATCATGTCCACAACCATATTCTAGCTATATATATGTGTGTGTGTATATATATATATATATATATATATATATATATATATATATATATATATATATATATATATATATATATATATATATATATATATATATATATATATACAAACCGTAAATTAAAAGTTATCTGCATGAAAACTAATAAAAAAAAAACACTAAGAGTTAGCATTCTATTCCTCCTACTCGGCGGATGCCACTGTAACCAAGGCCGAATCTTTCGCGCTAGAGCCTCATAGCTAAGTTGACAGAAATAGGCATGGGAAATGTTTCTCTATACAGTCCAGGTGACCATCCTGTTTCTGCAATTGAAATTACAGTTTTTGAAAGTCCTGTTTGTAATTTGGAAAGTCTTGGACAACAATTGTCCAAATTTGTTCGATGGCCTTGCCCAGGAAGAATTTCATAAGCCAATACAAATATAAGGTTTGCTTGTATTACGTCTCTCGGCCTCTGGTGTGTCACAGATCTAGAATCAGGCTCTTCCCTTTGTGTCAGCTACCTCCACATTCGCTTGGCGATTTATATCTTCCTCCCATTCTGCTATGAGCCGTTTGATTTCCCCTTATGGTTCCATTCACATAAGCAGTCACCGCTTCCTGGATCAAGTTGGCCATGATATTTCTACCATGACGTTTGCCCAGAGTGCTCAGCTCGGCTTCAGTCTCGCTCCCCTACGTTCTCTTCCCTCGACCTTTAGCTATTGCTACTCAACCCATTGCCTCAGTACCCCTGTACCTTCCCACCAACTTTAGACGTTGGTCAGAGACTAACCTCTGTGATTTTCTTGGCCAAGGAAAGTTACCTCTAGGCACACCTATTACGCGAACAAGAAACTATAATTTCCAAAACGTTAATTTTTTTATTGTCATCATCCAAAGGTTCTGCTAATGCAACAAATCCATCACCCATGATTTATGCGCATAACCCTCGAACGTAAGGAGCCTCCACCCGAGCCTCCCAAGATGCCCCTGCATGACCCTACCTTATGCATGCTATGACCGTGGTCTTGGAAGCGAGGTGGATGGCCACCTACCGAGCTTGTAGCCCAGAGGACAAGCCCATAAGAACCATGCCCCTCATCTCATTTACCCCTTATTGACTGCCTCTGCCCCCATTCCCACTGGCTTAGCCTCCGATTAGCTTGACTCTGGTCTTCTCAGTGACCCGACATCTAAAGCCCAGCCCCCTCAAGGCACCCTTCACATAGCTTGCTAACCATCCCCTTCCCTACGACCGACCGAAGCAGGCCTGGCTAGCGTTATAAGCATGAAAATTCCCCAATTTCAGAAGACCCCATCCCACATCAAACCCACCCCCCCCCCAACTAACACTCTTTAGGGGCTTAGCGTCAGAGCATTCTAGGAACCAGAGTGGTATTAACACAAAGATAATCACAACTCCCCTTCCCTTGATCCCTGGTCTTTCCAGGAAAACAATAAACATGAATTCACTTGGGCAGACTCCCTCCCGACCCAACGTAGTAATCCCCATGTGAGAGAGCATAATGCCGAAACAGTGAGATACCCGTGTAGACCCCATAGACCTGGGATTATTCCCGCAGACCTCCTCCTCCAAGCTAACCCCACCGCCCTAGTTGCATGTCCCCACAAACCTTGTGCCCCCATGCAAGCCCCAGTTAACAGACCAGACATAGGGAAACATAATGGATTATAGGCAGAGCGAGTTAACATACCCGAAAACCTGCATTTGGAGTCGTCGTATCACCTCACCTTCCAAATGCCCTTGCTCAACTTTCGTCATCATCATCTCTGTTCTTACACCCTCCGAATTGTTATCCCTCTTTGTAGTCAGAAAACTCAATTGCATGCTAATGCCACCTTCCATCATCCTGCTTGCCTTAAGCCTGCTGATAGTCACCGTGCCCTGAATTGCAAGTGTGTGGGAGGCAGTGGCACCGTCACCTGATGTCCTTTTCATTATGACAACCTTAATGGCTCTGTCTACCATCTCACAATCCGATCGGGGGTCTATATGCCTTGAGCGCTCTTTCTCTAATCATTCTCCAGGGTCTCCTTGAAGGTCCAAAACCGATCATCTTCTATTTGATTCAGCCATACTTGCTCAAGAGGTGCATTTTGATCACCACAGCCCCAATTTGCCAGGAAGTCTGCCGCTTTGTTACCATCCCTCCTGATGTGATTATTCATTATATAGGTGAAGTTGATGATGAGGTTTCCTATCTCTTGGATTAACCTTGTTGTTCTTCAACTGTGGCTGAGTTTTTCCCATTTAGTTCCTTGATTTAATTTTTCACCATATTGATTACTAGCTTCGAATCACCTTCCACTACAATATGCTTGTATCCTATTTTGGTTGCTATTTGAAGGCCCTTCCTTACAGCTGCAAAATTTGGTTCGTTGTTGCTGGAAAATCCACAGTGATTTGTATATATGAGAGTGGCGTTGCATCTGGGCTCTCAAATCAGTTCTCCAAGGCCTACTGGGTCCAGATTTCTTTTTAAAGCTGCATCGAAACTTAACTTCATAAATCCCTTCGATGGGTCTATGTAATAGTTAAGGGAAGAAATTCCCCTCAAGGATACCTTCTAGGAAGACTGTGCTATCATTACTAGAGCTATTTCAATCTCTAAATTATTCTAGCCTTGTGGGGTGGAACTTTCTAGTCCTCTGGGTACCACTTCTCTGCTAGAATTGTTTCTTTGATGTTCTATATGACCCCTTCACATACCACCTCTTGAGGAAGAAGTTGATCCTTGAAGATTCGGTGATTCTGCTCTTTCTAGATAGCCCAGAGTGTTAGTCCCAGTGCGAGTCCCCATGCCTTCTTTATGACTGGGCTGGAGAAAATGGTTGTTCTCCGTAGGAGGATGGTTTCTCCAACTCTTTGTCTATCCCGATTCATTCTTCTGAAGGGGTCCTCCATATGTCTCCATTTCTTTTCAGCATATGGGCATGTGTTAAGTATATGTTCGAGGTCCTTGTTATGCACATTACATAGTGATGGCCCATAGAATCCCCTTCTTTGGAGTTGGTCCTAGGTAAGAATGCAGCCTCTGAACATAAGCAAAAGGAAGTAGGCCACCTTCAGCCACCATCCCCCTCCCCATATCTTCTTCCAAATCTGGTTCTGGCCTCCCAACTCTTGGCTTGCCCTTAGATTATACACTTCATTGATAGTGAATGTCCCTTTGGTAGTATACCCCCATCTGAGAATATCTGGTCCATTTAGGATAGATATTTTCCTTGAATCTAACTCCTTGTCTAACTGATCCCATTGATTCTATTCTAGGGCCTATGGCCAGTTCGATTTCTCCTTCCATCTCCACCAACCTTCCTGCGCTTGGTCTGCTTTCCAAAATTGTTCCACCATATAAAAATTCCTCCCAGTTGTGTATAGAAAGAGGTCTCTTAGGTCTTGTCTGCTCAAAATTTTATCCCGTTGTTGCCATGAGTCTTTCCAAAACAAAGTCATTTTCCCATTCCTAATTTCCCAGAAGAAGTGTTGTTGGATAAGGTCTCTGTTTTGGTTTTCCAAATTCCATATTGCCAATCCTTTGGGGGGGTCTCGGTATCTTAAGATATCTTGCGTTCTAATAGGCATATTATATTTTCACATTCATATTTTTTTCCAGATATTAGTCCCGCCTCCCATCCAACGTAACCAAATTTTAGCTCCCATTACTTGGTTTAGGATATAAAGGTCTTGTAGGCCGAGGCCACCATCCATATTTTGCTTTGTTAAGTTTGGCCACGATACCATGCCCATTTTTTAATTTGTCGAGCTCCTCCCCATAGAAACTTCGTAAACGTTTCTACCATATTTGCACAAGAGGTTTTTGGCACTGCCATCCTTGAGAGTTGATAGATTAGGATATAGTGTAGAACTTCTTTAAATAGGACTGTCTAGCCTGCCAAATTAACCATCGAAAAGGCTAGCCACTGAGTTTGCCCATAATTTTTTGGAGCAAGGATTTCCAACAAGAGGTTTTTAGGGAGTTTACCGTCAAGGGCGTTCCTAGATACTTGGAAGGTAAAGTTCCAATATAGAACCCCAAGGCCCGAGCTAAAAAAGACAATATGTTTCTGGGAGTATTGAAAAAGAAAATGCATGACTTGTCATTGTTGATCATTGTCCGTGTTGGGAATGGGATCCCCCAAGGGAAGTTTTGGGGCTTAAAACCCATGTTTAAGTCAATTTTTGTAATATAATTCTAAAGACTTCGTACTTTGTGGTCGAAAAGCGTGAAGGTGTTATGTGTCAAAAAGGGTAGTCCACCCTTAGTTTTGTAAAGTAAAGTTGGCTGTAAGAGATCTACCCATGGTCTGCAGACCACGGAATTGTATAAAAAGAGCTAAGCTCTAAGTAGTTAGAAGAATATAGAATGACACATGATGTAATGGAGTCATAGCTTGGAAGCAAGAAGTCCAAGTCCTAGGTTGTAACATAGGTAGAGGCTCTGCAGCTTAGTGTGTAGAGGCCTAGGGTAGAACTTCGCAGCTGAGTGCGCGGACCCCTGCAGCTGTGTGTGCAAGGCTGACAGGGGTTGTAACACTTGGAAGATACTAATAAAAGGAGATATTCTGCAATTTTTGTGTCTTTGTCCTGTTGATGCATTTAGATATTTTATGTATGAATTTCCTTTATTATGCTTATATGGTGCACGAATGAATGCAATTACATTGAATAATTGAACGCAATTACGAATATCTTCTTACGTGGTGTTAACTTTAAGTATTTGATGAGATAAGAAAATCATTTAGACTAATTGGGGAATCTGCATGACACGCTGCCATAGTAGTGTGAAAGTACCTGAGCAATAGGTTAGGGCTGTGCGAAGGTCGATCATACCCTTTTGCGGTGGTACGAAACAACGGAATAGAGGGCTCATATTGCAAGCCCTAGAGTGAAGCGACCTGCGCGAAGGCAGGAATAAAGGGAATTAAATAAAATCACAACCATCTCAGGGTGCAGAAACTTGGTTCTAGCATCCACCCATACTGCTTCGGTGAGACTTCGGTCCGCGCTCTGTGGGCTGATGCCGAAAGGGCCAGTAGTGTAGGGATTTGTTAGGCTATTTAACGCTGAACTTGGGTCATGCCCCCTCAAGCCAAAAAATGGTTATGTTTCTGGGAAGGGAATCTGCATAAGAGATGTGTGATGTCGTATCACTGGAATCCAACTAAGAAAGACATTGGAGACTAATTGGACAGGAAGATCCATGAATTTGCGGCGTAGGAGAACAGAAACCCCTGACTGACAAAGGAACAATGATTGAATAGATACTTGTGTTAGAGTCGGTCTGGTCAACCCTCCGTCAGAGATCAAAGCTCTTTGTGCATTTCAATCTTAGTTGTCCCGCTCCATCCACTCAGCTGGATTTCTCTAGGGACATGCCATGATCTGACGGAGATAGTCATGCTGGTCATTTTCCTTCATCTCTGGCCCCTACTAGTTCAGGTCTTGGTCCATAATCACTGAAATTCATGATAGCCAAGGTCTGGTCATATTACAGGTCAAAGTCCTTTTGTTTGCTGGGTCTAGGAAATCATCAATGTGGTCTTTGAAAAAACATGTCCAGAACAAGGCATGCAGGCCAGAGGGAGACCTTATACAGCTACAGTTCGGAAAGCTTCATCATCACCTGAAGAGACATCGACTCTTCTTCAAAACTCTGTTTTGAAGAAAAGTCAAACAAGGTCAACTATGACAAAATTTTCCAAAAATCGCCAGTTGACATTTTCAGATGCAGTTATGGATTTCAAAGCCAGAGGCCCAATCTCACAATCCCCACAAAGAAATGTCGAAAATTTCATCATGAGAGCCAAAATTTTAAAGAAAAAATGAAAAGCAGAGTGTTTTAAAGTCAATGAAAAATGAAAAACTCAAACATTAGAAAGTGGGTCTTCAAAGAGGAAAAAATTAAACCCAACTCTCCCAAAACCTATATACTTGTTTTTGCCCAAAACAAAAACCATTTGTGCTTTGGAAAGCTTGGAGAGAAATTAGAAAGGTGAGAGAGCAAATTCATGAGGGTTTGAGTGAAGGAGAGCCGGTTTCCACAGGGTGTGGCACACACACTAGGGAGCGCGGCGCACACAGAAGGCACGACGCATTGGCAGCCATCCCGCAGTGCAAAATCCACAAGGGCGCGACGCACTTAGGGCGCGCAGCGCACGACGCACACAGCCAAGGGCCTAAAAAACATTGCAATTCAATTCGGATCTCAGTGAAGCCAATGAATCAAGAGGTAAGCCATGATTGACACCTCTTCTCCATCACTTTTGTCATTAATATGGGGTTTTTAAGATGTCTAATGGTGCCCAAAAGCATAATGGCCATCCATGAAATAATCATCAAGCGAAAACGATAAATGTGGTTGCCAATTTGTGAAGATGCCACCAAGGTTTTTCTCCCCTCTCCTTGTCCCCTCACTCCTCATCGTTTTCACCTCCATATCTCCTAAGAAAACCCCTTAAAAACCTCCACTAAGACCCATCCCGGAGTTCCAAGCAAAGTTGTGTCATTTGACAGTGCATGACGCACAAACAAGGTGGGGTGGCGCACTGGGAGCCCGACCGCAGTGTCAATAATGCACTGGCGCAGCGCATACCGGCGTGCGGCGCACTGGGAAAAGCGCGCGGTGCACAGGACTGTGAGCCTAAAAAAGCACCAAATCTCCCAAATTTTCATAAATGGCTCTCAAATTTGCAGAGGTGGCCCTAGATACCTTCACCACTGATCCTAAACTCAAAGAAAAATATGATGTTGGTGACCATGAAATCAAAATCAAACTTTTATTAAGCAAACACAAAATGACACAAAAAGGGGTAAAAAAGCTAGGGTTTTGCTACAGTAACTTGATTGCTAAATAAGCTCCTACCCTACCTTGATCAGCTGATTTCCCTGTAGCATTTTCCCCTTACCATCACCCTAGCTATATTGCAATCATATCTATTTGTCCCCTTTATTCCTATAGCTGAGAATATCCCAAACCCTACCCCATCAAAACTACACCCCAAGCACTCCCAAATCCCTGATAAATTTCCCCTTTAAACCCCTATTCCCCTTTTCATCATTCCCCTCCTAACACTCCCCTGTTTTATTTTCCCCTTCGTAACAGATTTTCAGAGCATTCATCAGTGTCATTGGATTCAAAGGGCAACATAAAAATCAGGGTACAAGTAGCAGTAATGGCATTAGAGATTTCATCAGATTATGAGGGGGATACACACAGTGATACATCTTCAGGAGAGAGGGCCCATAGGAGACATCACCAGAGTGGCAGAAATCTCAGAGACGAGCCAAACACCCTCACAGAGCTACAGGCATGCCCACTTGCCATGTCTTGCTTCCAGCACTTGGCATGTTACGAATTTTTCCAAAGGGTGGCAAACGTCAGAGTACATCACGAGTTAGCCTGCCTTTTCGCACTTCATCTACAGGGAGGCCAATCGGTCCTGGTTGGGGTCTCTTTCACCTTGAAACTGGAGGCTATATCAGTGGCAACAGGGATACCTAACGTTGGGGAGCAGTGGCATAAGGAAAAGAAGGTGGAGAGGCATCACTATGAGCCTTACATCAAGAACAGCTGCTTAAGCCAGCTCACTAGAGCTTTTCCTTTCAGATTTTTGAGGGAGGAGTATGCCCCACTCATGAGATTGATCATGAAGTATTTTAGTTGCGAGGGGAGGTTTTCTCTTCTTTATGCTTATCACATCCGCTTTCTCATGCACTTCACCAGGGTGAAAATGATGAGCCTCCCATTTTTCATCTACAACAACATTGAGAAGATGAAAAACTTCATGTAGCGCAAGACCCCACAACAGCAGCTAAACAGTGTCTATCATTTTGCTCTCATCAGGATTTTAGTGGACCATCAGTTGGGATTGCAGGGTATTGTGTGGGAGGATTTCATCTCCCATGATTTCTTCAGTGCTCCATCGGTGATATCAGAGGCAGAACATGAGGTGGGAGGTCCTTCACATCGGTCTGAGCATGAGGTGGGCGGTCCTTCACGTCAATCTGAGCATGAGGTGGGAGGTCCTTCACATTAGTCTGAGCATGAGCTGGGAGGTCCTTCATATCAGTTTGAGCCTGAGATGGGAAGTCCTTCACATCAGTTTGAGAGCCATGAGACTACCACCATGCCAGTTTTCATCACATATCAGAGAGGCTATCCGAAAGGCACCAGACCGTTGTTTGCAGCAGCAAAGCGAGTGTTATCTCCACCCGGGGTGGAAGGGGCCTCGCTTCTGACATCAGCGCCACAGGAGCAGAGTAAAGGCAAGGAATCAGTGCAGGAGGAAGGGCCATCGGGTGAGAAAGAGACTGAGTTTGTTCTCCTCCAGGATTATGAGACAGATGCAGAACCTACAAATGCTAAGCTGGGAGAGATCATTCAGGAGCAGCAATCTATGATTGAGAAACTATCCTTGGACTTGGATAGGGCCAAGTGGAACGTGCAGTATCTAGAGTAGAGGAACAAGCAACTTGAGGATCGGCTAGCTGAGATGGAGTTGCAAATGATCAAGGAAAACCGACGACACATCCTATTAGTGCAAGGCAGACCTATGGAGCAAAGAGACGAAGACCAAGAGTATGTGCTAGAGAAAGTGAATGTTCACTTGGAGCAGTGGTTGGACAAAGCAAACAAGGAGAAATACATGCTGAGGCGCATGACTCATCACTACCAGGCATGCAACATGAGTTCCAAAGCAAGAATCAGGAGCCTAAAGGCAAAATTAAGCAAAGCGAGAAAAGAGGCAAAAGAGGCAAAGGAGGCAAAGGAGCAAGATCGGCTTCGAATCTTGGCTGAGGCTTCCTTGGCACAACAAATCACTTCATAGGGAACCTCCAGCCCAAATTTCAAAAAATTTGGGCAAATTTTGGTCACAGGAAAAATTTTTGGGCACAAAACAGGAAATTTCTCCCTGTGCGCCGCGCCACTGGCGCGACGCTAAATTTATAGCACTCTAATCGAGGAATGGCTTGCATATTTGGATTCAACATAGAAAAATACATCTACTGGTGTCCGGGTAAGAAATTTTGACAAGTTTTGGGTCTCCTAAAGGTCAAAAAACACCCAAAAATGGCCTCTCTGCCACTTTTTGGACACACATAAAGCAGTCTTGGGAGAATGAAGTTTCGGAGGGGCCAATGAGCTTCAAATTCAGAAATTCTAGTTGGGTTGGAAATTAGACAGGACATGCTTTCTAACAAGCCCACTTGGGCACATTTTGGACAACTGAAAGTGCCCCAAAACAAACTCCAAAGTGGCGCGACGCACAGGGAATTTGGCACAGCGCACAGGGGAAAAAACGGCCAAAATGCTCCCGTTTCGCGAAATTTCTGGTCTCGGCTTCTCTAAGTGAGCCCGGTCATCTACTCTTAAGTTTTTTGGCACCAAGGGCAGCTTTTAAAGACTTTTCTCTCCAGGTGGGCATCTATCCAAGTGGCAAAAGAATGCAAAGGGTCATCACAGCCAAATGTCATGCTTGAGAGCACTGCACCTGTAGTTGATGGTTGGCTCTCCATCTCCTTTTCGAAATGATTTGAGTAACTTCCCAACCCCTGGGCGTTCCATCTCTTCTCTACACTGTCTATATATTGTAAGCAAGTTATTTGCAAAGGGTTGGTTGGCTTGTAACTTCTGGGAGACTGTGGGAAAGAAACTATGTTTTTGCACTATGTATTTTTGACAGAGAATTAATGAAAGGCAGCGGCTCTGTTTCATGATATTCTTGTGGTCGTGAGTGTAGAAAATGTGTTTTTATGTTCCATATGTATCTTGTTATGTTTCATAATTCATTTCATGCTTCATTTCAGTGAAATTTTCCAAGTGAGATTAGGTAGAATTCAATTTATATTGCTCTTCCTGTGGGAAAATTTCATGTGCAGTGTTACTCTTTTGTTGAAAAGGATTCATGCGACCATGCCCTTTTCACTCTCTTCAGCAATCTTTCCATTCTGAGTTACCTTAAGTCGAAATTGTTGTGCTTGCCGCCTACCTTGCCTCACGAAATAATCTATGCTTTCATATTCGATTCTCTGTTCTTTGCTGAGCGCCAGTCCCATATACATCCCAGAAGCTCGGTCACTTCAAAAAATATTTTTCAAAACCCCTTTTCACTTACTAGCCTAAGGTAAGCATTACATTTTAAGGCATCTCATACCATTTTTCCTATCCATTCGCTGAGTGTGACTCGGAGAGAGCCCTCTCCTGCTCTGGTAGGGCTAGCTACCAGACTGAGCGTGGTTTGTGGTTACCCTAATTTTTGCCTTCTTTCAGCCTAAGGCAGATCTAGGTGCTAACATAGTGGCGACCATACTGGGGAACGAGTTGAAAATCAAATCCCCTTGTATCACAAGAACTCTAGGCTTCCTGATGATGAGCTTAGGATTGGAAAGGTTGAGTATGTTGGTTGTGTCCCGTAATTTCTCTCAATAGCACGTTGGCTTCAAGACGATATACCAGAGCGAATCCGGACCCAGACCCTCCTCACATTTACGAAAATCCCAATTTTATTCCAAGACTCCTTCGTCAAGAAAGCACTATAACTCCCATGTTCAAATCCCATTCATGTCCCGACATTTTTGAGTATCTTGAGGAGCTTGAGTTTGACGAACGATTTGAGATATCACTGTTCGAATCTAAATCCGAAAAGGTTGTTGATTACACCGTCCCCGATCCACAATTTCTTGTATACCTTGAGACGGAAAGAGCTAATAGATTAATTGATAACTACATTGCCACACAACCCCAAACTCCAAGTGCAAGCCCCTTGCAAACTGTGCACACTCCTCCAACACCTCCAAGGCCAAATCCACCAAGAATGATGGCTGACCGTTTTGCTCCTCTTGTTCTGCCCCAAGTCCTAACAGTATTACAGCTCAACAACATGTGGATAAAATGGCAGATTTCTATGAGCTTCATGAGATCGATGCAGAGAATGTGGCAATGAGGCTCTTTGTACAAACATTTGCAGGTGATGTGAGGAAATGGTTCAGAGGTTTGACGGCTGCAAGAATCACCACCCTGCCTGAGCTACAAAGACAATTCTTGAATAGGTGGGAAGTGAAAAAGAAACCCCTTCAAATTCTGGCCGAGTATGAACAAATCAAGTGGAATGCTGGTGAGTCGGTCCAAGATTATTGTGTTAGATTTAATGCAGTCTACAACGACATCCCAGACCATCTAAAGCCACCTGTGGGACTAGAAATGATGAAGTTTCTGGATGGTTTTGATGCTGACATGGCGTACCAATTGAGAGAGAGAGAGAACCGGCTACAATGGAAGACATGCAGAAAATTGTAGTCAGCGTTGAGGCAAATCTGCTGTCCAAAAGAGCAAGGGCGAAAGCAGAGAAGAAAACTACGGTGAAAGAAGAATCTTCTTCAATGGATCAGCTGCTCAAGAAGGTAGAACAGATGCTTGAAAGGGTAAAACTTGACAAGCCACAGCCACAAGTTAGGAATCCTAACTTTCGTGGCCAACAACAACTACAATATAGAATTAGACAAAGAGATCAACGGACTCAAGAGCAGATAGCACAACAGCCAGTACAAACACCTTTGCAGCAGAATTTTGTACATGGACCGGAATCAGATGAGGAAGGGAATGTAATAGGCGAAGAAAACCATCTCTTTACTCCAGATGAGCTGCCTACCTACATCACCGAAGAGGAAGAATATGCAGTGAATTCAGCTACACACCAAGACACCGATTTTATTCTAGCTAACGAAACCGTGTTGGAAGAAGAGTCAAAATAATATCAAAGAGGGTATATGAATGCTTTGTCCACACAACAACAATGATATTCCCTTCGAAACAGAGATGTACTGGCTAAAAAAATTCAGAAAAAGAAGGAAGATGAAACAACAAAGAAGGATCTATCAGCTACACAAAGAAAGGGAAAGGAGGCGGTTGTTCCGGAGAGCAGCAAATCGAAATCATCAGAACAATCACAGCAACCAGCCCCCTCAAAAAAGAAGGAAAGGAAAGAGATCCCAGTCAAAGAGGTAGAAAGAACTCCCGCTTTCAGCCTAGAGAATGAGATTTCTAAGCTAAAGGTATCCATCCCTTTGACTGAAATCATGAAGAACAGCAGCTATAGAGGACAGATTTCTAAAATGTTGAACTTGGACCCAATGTCCGACATGGTAAACATGGAAGATGATAAGCCCGAAATGATTTTTGGGCCAGCGACGAATGGTGAGTCTCCTGAGAGCGAGGCGCCACCCTTCTATATCAGTTTACGATTGCATGACTTTGTGCTACACAATGCCATGTTCGATTCTGGAGCTTCTCACAATCTCATGCCCAAGGCTATCATGGATAAGCTTGGTCTGGACATCACCCGCCAATATCATGATCTCTATTCATTCGACTCCAGCAGAGTAAGATGCATAGGGCTCATCAAAGACTTAGTTGTGAGTTTGGATCAACTTCCTATGAAAAATGTTCTAATGGATGTGGTGGTAGCAGACATTCCTCCAAGGTTTGGTATCCTTCTTTCCAGGTCTTGGGTGGCAAAATTAAAGGGGAAACTACAGCTGGATTTCTCCTATGCAACAATCCCGGTGTTTGGACAAATGAGGAAATTATATCGGGAACAAAAGATGAAGTATATGATCACAAGCAAGGAGAAACCGATAAATCATCCTATAAATTATGTACATACAGATTTAGAGTCTTTTGTTTTGTTCTCAGATAGTTTAAATGAAATAGATAGTCAGATAGTAGAAGTAGACGACATTCCAGAGATAACAGAAAATTTTAGAGAGATTTTGAAGAAAGAAAGACAAGAAAAGCAACAAAAGATTGGGCAATCAGTCGAAAACGATGGAAAGAAAACAGATAATGGACAGCAAACAAACAATGGACAACAAACAAACAATGGACAGCAAAAATATTTTTAGCACTTGCAAGAGGAAGAAGAAGGCTTATGGACCATGGATTTTTGATGGAGCAGTAGGGAATGATGGAGCTGGTATTGGTATTTGGGTACGGAGTCCTTTCTCCGCCCCAAACAAAGTACCTAGCAGCGTGAGAGTTTGCTCCTACAAGCCGGCCTTCGAATGTTCCAATAATGAAGCTGAATATGAAGCTATGATTGCTGGCCTGAAGATTCTTAGAAAGCTTAATGCAAAGAGGATTTCAGTACATGGTGACTCCGAGTTGGTGATAAAACAGGTTAGAGGTGAGTATCAAGCAAAACATCCTAGGATGCGGGCCTATCATAATGCAGTTTTGGACATCTTGAAGCTATTTTCCGAATACACCTTGACATGTGTGCCACGAATACAAAATAGTATTGTTGATTCTCTTGCCAAGGCAGCGAGAAGCTTGAAGATCCCCATGAACTCCAGCAATAAGTTTGAAATCCATGTCAAGCACCGTCCAACCATTCCAGACAATCAGCGACATTGGCAAGTGTTCCAAGATGATGAGGAGATTAAAGATTTTCTGCTCAACAAAGGCAAGTTCAAAGAAACCTTAATCGATGTGGAAAACGATAAGAATAAAGGGAATGGTACATAAGAAGTACAAATCAATCAAATGGACATATTGAAGCTGAAGAACAACATCATTCCTAAAGGCTTGATACCCCTAGAAGAACTCTTCGATCAGGATGATGTAGCCCACAAGCCAACTTTGCAGCCCACAGAGAAAGGTGTAGAAGAAGTCAACATCGGTACAACAGAAAATCAAAAATTGGTAAAATTGTGCAAGACACTACTGCCAAAGATCAAGGAAAAATATATCAGTTTGATGGCTTCATTTGCAGATGTATTTGCTTGGGATTATTCTGATTTAAAGACCTATGATACGAACATCATTCAGCACACCATACCTATCAAGCCCAATCAAAAACCATTTAGACAAAAGCTGAGAAGGATCAATCCAAAGTTGCTGCCATCCATCGAAAAAGAGGTAAATAGGTTGTACAAGTCAGGTATCATTGTGCCTATCAGATTTTTAGATTGGATATCTAACTTAGTTCCTATATGAAAGAAGACCAGTGAGATCCGCCTATGCATTAATTTCAGAAATCTAAACAAGGTCTCATTGAAGGACAATTATCCACTGCCCAAGATGGACCATATACTTCAGAGAGTAGTGGGGGCATACGTATGTCGCTGCTCGATGGTTATTTCGGGTATAACCAAATTTCAGTCCATGAAGATGATAGGGATAAGACAACATTCACAACTCCATGGGGGACATTTCACTATGCCAAAATGCCATTCAGTTTGAAGAATGCAGGTGCCACATTTCAGCGTGCAATGGACTTGGCGTTTGCAAATGAGAAGGATGTGTTTTTGGTGGTGTACTTGGATGACTTGACGGTGTTTTCAAAATTTGATGAAGAGCACATGCATCACCTAAAAATTGTCTTTCAAAAATGCAGGAAATATGGTTTATCACTGAATCCTAAGAAGAGCTTGTTTGCCATGGAGGAAGGAAAATTACTTCGGCATATCATCTCAAAAGATGGCATCCGCATAGACCCAGCATGTGTCCAACCAATTCAGCAAATCGATCTGCCTAGGAACAAAAATGAGATACAGTCATTTAATGGTAAGATGAATTTTCTGCGTCGCTTTGTGCCTAATCTTGCGGAACACTTGAAAGAAATTACCAACATGCTTAAGAAGGACAGCCAGGTAAAATGGACGGATGAGGCTATAAAATCTTTCAACTTGGTCAAATTGGCCCTCTCCTCAGCTCCAGTTCTAGTCAGCCTGGATTACACTCAAGATTTCATATTGTTTTCATTTGCTTCTGAGCACACTATGGCAGCAGTATTGTTGCAGAAAAGGGATGATCATGAAAGACCCATTGCATTCTTCAACAGGGCTATAAGGGATGCAGCTTTGAAGTACAACATCATTGAGAAGCAAGCCCTAGTATTGGTGAAGGCACTGAAGGATTTCTGGGTGTATATCTTACATTCTCACATTCTGGTCTATGTTCCTAATACTGCTGTGAAAGATGTTTTAGTGCAAACCGATTTGGAAGGGAGAAGAGGCAAATGGATCATAGCCTTGCTAGAATATGATGTGGAGATAAAGCCTACAAAGCTGGTCAAAGGACAGGGGTTGGCGAAACTAATGGCTGAATCAAATTTGCATGCATTTGACATAAATCTGATCGCTACCATGTCTGATGAGAATGATGAAGGAACGTCAGTTCAGATATCTGAAATGTTTGCTTTGTCCCCATGGTATTCTGATATAATCTATGTGCTGAAAAATCTATCACCACTGCCTGACATGGCTAGAAACAAGGTGAGAACACTTAAATTGAAAGCTGCCAAGTTTTGTATCTTGAATTCTGCACTGTATTGGAAAGACCTCAGTGGCATTTTGCTAAATTGTCTGGTGGAAGAGGAGGCAAACAAATTCATGGAGGACTTCCACGGAGGAGAGTGTGGTGGACATCTTTTTTGGAAGTCAACAGTGAACAAAATCTTGAGAGCAGGGTACTACTAGCCTACTTTGTTTGCTGATGTGCACAAGATGGTAAAACGCTGTCATAAGTGTCAAATTTTCAAAGGAAAACAAAAATTACAGCCTTTGCCACTTAAGCCTATCGGAGTGAGCACTCCATTCCAGTAGTGGGGGTTGGATTTCATTGGGGAAATTCATCCCACCTCTTCCGGACAGCATAGGTGGATCCTTATAGCGACGGACTACTTCACAAAATGGATTGAGGCAGCACCTAACAGACAAGCAACGGACACGGTAATCATTTCATTTCTTGAAAATAACATCTTGTCTCGCTTTGATTGTCCAAACAAATTGATCACTGATAATGCGGCGGCTTTCAAATCGAAAAGGATGGTAGAATTTTGTCATAAATATCATATAATTTTGGGTCATTCAACTGCCTATCATCTGCAAGGCAATGGATTGGCGGAATCTTCGAATAAATCTTTGGTCAACATCATCAAGAAGCTACTGGAAATTAATAAGAAGAGCTGGAATAAGAGGTTGGTTCATGCACTTTGGGCAGATCGAACTAGTCAGAAAAAGTCTATTGGTATGTCACCGTTTGAGCTAGTTTATGGAGTGGACACAGTATTTACCGCTTCTCTTGCCGCCCCGGTGGTCAAACTTCTTCAGGATGCCGGCAGTGAGGAAGATCCCATGCAGAGAAGGCTGAATCAAATGATCCACTTGCAGCAAACAAGAGAAGCAATTTTCAAAAACACATCCAAGTTGCAGGAGAAGATAAAGAAAATCTATGATAGAAAAGCTAAAGCAGATAAATTTTAGTTGGATGATGTGGTGCTAAAGTGGGATGCAAGGAATGAGGAGAAAGGCAAGCACGGAAAGTTCAAAAACCTATGGAAAAGTCCTTTCAAGATTGCAGCATATAGAGGTCAGAATGCCTTTCTTCTGAAAGAAATGAATGGGGAAGACTGTCCTGGAGGGCCGATCAATGGTCGGTTGCTCAAGCGGTATCATTGTTGATCCATTAACACTGCTTCCACTGTCATTGTAAATACAATTTTTATTTCAGTTTCTTTTTAGTATGTAAAGTCAGTTTTTGAGTTATTCCAATTGTCAAGTTTGAGTCAATTTCTTGGTTATTCCAGTTTTATAAATAAGTCAGAGTCTATGCTATTTATCAAAATGATGACTCCATAGCCCAATGGACAAAAAGGCACTGTCTAGCTCCTCCAGAGATCTGCTATTCTTGGCACCTCCAAGGAGCTACCATCCCCCATTAGAGCCAATATTAGAGTCGGTCTGGTCAACCCTCCGTCAGAGATCAAAGCTCTTTGTGCATTTCAATCTTAGGTGTCCCGCTCCATCCACTCAGCTGCATTTCGCAAGGGACATGCCATGATCTGATGGAGATAGTCATTTTGGTCATTTTCCTTCATCTCTGGGCCCTGTTGGTTCAGGTCTTGGTCCATAATCACTGAAATTCATGATAGCCAAGGTCTGGTCATATTACAGGTCAAAGTCCTTTGTTTGTTGGGTCTAGGAAATCATCAATGTGGTCTTTGAAAAAACATGTCCAGAACAAGCCATGCAGGCCAGAGGGAGACCTTATACAGCTACAATTCGGAAAGCTTCATCATCACCTGAAGAGACATCGACTCTTCTTCAAAACTCTGTTTTGAAGAAAAGTCAAACAAGGTCAACTATGACAAAATTTTCCAAAAATCACCAGTTGACATTTTCAGATGCAGTCATGGATTTCAAAGCTAGAGGCCCAGTCTCACAGTCCCCGCAAAGAAATGCCGAAAATTTCATCATGAGACCCAAAATTTTAAAGAAAAATCGAAAAGCAGAGTGTTTTAAAGTCAATGAAAGTGCAAAACTCAAACATTAGAAAGTGGGTCTTCAAAGAGGAAAAAATTAAACCCAACTCTCCCAAAGCCTATATATACTTGTTTTTGCCCAAAACAAAAACCATTTGTGCTTTGGCAAGCTTGGAGAGAAATTAGAAAGGTGAGAGAGCAAATTCATGAGGGTTTGAGTGAAGGAGAGCCAGTTTCCACAGGGCGCGGCGCACACACCAGGGAGCGCGGCACACACAGAAGGCGCGACGCATTGGCAGCCATCCCGCAGTGCAAAATCCACAAGGGCGCGACGCACTCAGGGCGCACGGTGCACTGGGCTTGGCGCATGACGCACACAACCAGGGGCCTAAAAAACATTGCAATTCAATTCGGATCTCAGTGAAGCCAGCAAATTAAGAGGTAAGCCATGATTGACACCTCTTCTCCATCACTTTTGTCATTAATATGGGGTTTTTAAGATGTCTAATGGTGCCCAAAAGTACAATGGCCATCCATGAAATAATCATCAAGCGAAAACGATAAACGGGGTTGCCAATTTGTGAATATGCCACCAAGGTTTTGCTCCCCTCTCCTTGTCCCCTCACTCCTCATCATTTTCACCTCCATATCCCCCATATCTCCTAAGAAAACCCCTTAAAAACCTCCACTAAGACCCATCCCGGAGTTCCAAGCAAAGTTGTGTCGTTTGACAATGCGCGGCGCACACACAAGGTGGCGCGGTGCACTCAGGGCACGCGTCGCACTGGGAACCCGGCCGCAGTGTCAATAATGCACTGGCGCGGTGCATACCCGGTGCATGGCGCACTGGGCAAAGCACGCGACGCACAGGCCTGTGAGCCTAAAAAAGCAGAAAATCTCCCAAATTTTCATAAATGGCTCTCAAATTTGCAGAGCTGGCCCTAGATACCTTCACCACTGATCCTAAAATCGAAGAAAAATATGATGTTGGTGACCATGAAATCAAAAGCAAACTTTTATTAAGCAAACACAAAATGACACAAAAAGGGGTAAAAAAGCTAGGGTTTTGCTACAGTAACTTGATTGCTAAATAAGCTCCTACCCTACCTTAATCAGTTGATTTCCCTGTAGCATTTTCCCCTTACCATCACCCTAGCTATATTGCAATCATATCTATTTGTCCCCTTTATTCCTATAGCTAAGAATATCCCAAACCCCACCCCATCAAAACCACACCCCAAGCACTCCCAAATCCCTAATAAATTTCCCCTTTAAACCCCTATTCCCCTTTTCATCATTCCCCTCCTAACACTCCCCTGTTTTATTGTCCCCTTGGTAACAGATTTTTAGAGCATTCATCAGTGTCATTGGATTCAAAGGGCAACATAAAATTCAGGGTACAAGCAGTAGTAATGGCATTAGAGAATTCATCAGATTATGAGGGGGATACAAACAGTGAGACATCTTCAGGACAGAGGGCCCATAAGAGACATCACCGGAGTGGCAGACATCTCATAGACGAGCCAAACACCCTCACAGAGCTACAGGCATGCCCACTTGCCATGTCTTGCTTCCAGCACTTGGCATGTTACGAATTTTGCCAAAGGGTGGCAAATGTCAGAGTACATCACGAGTTATCCCACCTTTTCACACTTCATCTACAGGGAGGCCAATCGGTCCTGGCTAGGGTCACTTTCACCTTGACACCGGAGGCTATATCGGTGGCAACAGGGATACCTAACGTTGGGGAGCAGTGGCATAAGAAAAAGAAGGTGGAGAAGCATCACTATGAGCCTTACATCAAGAATAGCTGCTTGAGCCAGCTCACTAGAGTTTTTCCTTTCAGATTTTTGAGGGAGGAGTATGCCCCACTCATGAGATTGATCATGGAGTATTTCAGTTGCGAGGGGAGGTTTTCTCGCCTTTATGCTTATCACATCCGCTTGCTCATGCACTTCACTAGGGTGAAAATGATGAGCCTCCCATTTTTCATCTGCAACAACATTGAGAAGATGAAAAACTTCATGCAGCGCAAGACCCCACAACAACAGCTAAACAATGTCTATCATTTTTCTCTCATCAGGATTTTAGTGGACCATAAGTTGGGATTGTAGGGTATTGCGTGGGAGGATTTCATCTCCCGTGATTTCTTCAGCGCTCCACCGGTGATATCAGAGGCAGAACATGAGGTGGGAGGTCCTTCACATCAGTATGAGCATGAGGTGGGAGGTCCTTCACATCAGTCTGAGCATGAGCTGGGAGGTCCTTCATATCAGTTTGAGCTTGAGATGGGAGGTCCTTCACATCAGTTTGAGAGCCATGAGACTGCCACCATGCCAGTTTTCATCTCATATCAGAGAGGCTATCCGAAAGGCACCAGACCGTTGTTTGCAGTAGCAAAGCGAGTGTTATCTCCACCCGGGGTGGAAGGGGCCTCGCTTCTAACATCAGCGCCACAGGAGCAGAGTAAAGGCAAGGAATCAGTGCAGGAGGAAGGGACATCAGGTGAGCAAAAGACTGAGTTTGTTCTCCTCCAGGATTATGAGACGGATGCAGAACCTAGAAATGTTGAGCTAGGAGAGATCATTCAGGAGCAGCAATCTGTGATTGAGAAACTATCCCTGGACTTGGATAGGGCCAAGTGGAACGTGCAGTATCTAGAATAGAGGAACACGCAACTTGAGGATCGGCTAGCCGAGATAGAGTTGCAAATGATCAAGGAAAACCGGCGACACATCCTAGCAGCGCAAGGCAGACCTATGGATCAAAGAGACGAAGACTAGGAGTATGTGCTAGAGAAAGTGAACGTTCACTTGGAGCAGTGGTTGGACAAAGCAAATAGGGAGAAAGACATGCTGAGGCACATGACTCATCACTACCAGGCACGCAACATGAGTTCCAAAGCAAGAATCAGGAGCCTAAAGGCAAAATTGAGCAAAGCGAGAAAAGAGGCAAAAGAGGCAAAGGAGGCAAAGGAGCAAGATCGACTTCGAATCTTAGCTGAGGCTTACTTGGCACAGAAAATCACTTCATAGGGAACCTCCAGCCCAAATTTAAAAAAATTTGGGCAAATTTTGTTCACATGCAAAATTTTTGGGCGCAAAACAGGAAATTTCTCCTTGTGCGACGCTAAAATTCTAGCACTCTAATCGAGGAATGGCTTGCATATTCAGATTCAGCATCGGAAAATACATCTACTGGTGTCTAGGCAAGAAATTTTGACAAGTTTTGGGTCTCCTAAAGGTCAAAAAACACCTAAAGATGGCCTCTTTGCCACTTTTTGGACACACAGAAAGCAGTCTTGGGAGAATGAAGTTTTGGAGGGGCAAATTAGCTTCAAATTCAGAAATTCTAGTTGGGTTGGAAAGTAGACAGGATAGACTTTCCAAAAAGACCACTTGGGCACATTTTGGACACCTGAAAGTGCCCGAAAACAGGCTCCAAAATGGCACGATGCACAGGAATTTGGCGCGACGCACTGGGGAAAAAATGGCGAAAATGCTCCTGTTTCGTGAAATTTCGGGTCGCGACTTGTCCAAGTGGGCCCGGTCATCTAATATTCGGTTTTTTTGGCACCAAGGGCAGATTTTAAAGACTTTTCTCTCCAGGTGGGCATCTATCCAAGTGGCAAAAGAATGCAAAGGGTCACCACAGCCAAATGTCATGCTTGAGAGCGTTGCACCTGTAGCTGATGGTTGGCTCTCCATCTCCTTTTCGAAATGATTTGAGTAACTTCCCAACCACTGGGAGTTCCATCTCTTCTCTACACTTTCTATATATTGTAAGTTTGGATTTAAGAATGCGCCTGCGATCTTCTCACGTGTGGTTGTTGTGGCATTCAAGGAATTTATTCATAAGTTTCTGGAGGTATATTTTGATAACTAGACTGTATTTGGACTAGTTAAGTGCCATGTAGCAAGCTTGCAAGGTGATGAGGAAGGGATAGGGGAGGTTTCTCTGCGAAGTGATAATTAGTTAATAAGACAAGGATTCCCACGAATACCACCTCCACCGTAGTTTAGTATGGCAAACGCAATGAAGCTGCCTTTGTTCAAAGGCTTGGGAAATGAGGACCTGACCAATTTTGGTTCGTTGTGAGGGTTGAATGGGAAGCTTAAGGTGTTACAGATGATCATATAAAGAAGGTGACACTAGTTATCGCTCTGCAACATTGTGCATTAACCTAGCATATTAAGTATTCTAGCGATAACCTGAATGCTGAAGTGGCAGACATCCAAGCATAACTTAATAGAGAATTTAGTAGGAATAAATCTGAGGTGCAGTTGATTGTGGGATTCAAAGAGATCGTGATGCAATTAGGTGAGACTCCTTGGGAACTAGATCAGAGGCTGAAATGTACAATCCGTGAAGCCAAAATCAATTTAATAGATGGACAACATTGCGAGTGGTTTGTGGCTTTGCTACTGCCACACTTAAGGGCCACGCTGCTGCAACAGAATATAACAACTCAGGTGGAAGCCTTAGAGATTGCAATGAGACAACATGAAACTTCAATGCAAGATCCAAACCTGGGGGTTCAACAGATCCATGCGCAGATGAAGAATATATGCCTTTAGATGCAAAGTCTGAAGCAAGACAGGATGGTTTAACCAGAGGTGTGCAAGGAGGTATGGTGCCTGAAATGCAAGAGTCAGGGTCATGACAAAGACCATTGCCTCATCTTTGTAAACTATATTGCAGGAGTAGGACCGATGCCTTTGGGGCCAGAAGCTCAAGCACGACCAAGCGTAGGGCCTACATTGTGGTGCACTATCTATCGGGTAGCATGAAAACATGTCACGGATAACTGTCATATGCTGTAGAAGTTGGTACAGACACCGCAACAACTGTTTTGCAACTTTTGTAGATCGGTAGGGCATGATGAGCATAATTGCAAGATTTATGAATTGATGATGGATAGAACTCCCACCTATAGGGTTCAAGCTAAAACGCGCCTCCTAGACCAGAGCATAGGGATGGCGCGGATAGGATTTTAGGGGTGCAGACGAGGCCGAGGTGGAGGTGGACCTGGTAGAGGTCGAGGACAGTTGATTTTCTACAATTGCAGAGGATCGGGACACTATTCCTGTGATTGCACTAATCCAACACATCCGTTGTGCAAGTATTGCACACTTTTTGATCATGAAATGGAAGACTATCCTACACTGACAACTAGGATACGTGACAAAGGGGAACTACCACCTTCGCTGAATCAGAACCTACAGATGATGAGGTCTGAGTCGCGCAAGAAAGATCCAAACGTAAATATAGTGCTCGGGAGTGGAATCACAACAGGAGATGACAAAGGAAAACAAGCAGAAGATAGTGTGTGGGTCCGCAAAGCTTCGACGAAGGAATTCGAGTTCGATTTGGAGCGCGTAACTGAAACCTTCATGGAAGCTAAGAAGAGCTTTGTTGAGGCCTCCACCTAAGGAAGCATGGATAAGCCTAACCAAGAGATGGACCCATCTATGCTCACAACTTTCCTAAAGACCTGCATGAAGTTACTGTGCTATAGTAAGGTTGTAAAGGGATTACAACAGCTCATAAATAGATGTGCTAGAATTGTGCCAGGTAAGTCGCACGTAATACAAAAGATTGGCAAGCATAAAACAAGGGTAGGATGAGAAATGAGATTGACCACGTAGATATGAGAATATGAAATGGATCAGGTCATTTTGGACCTAGGCTCAGATGCAAATGTCATACCAAAGAAAACTTGGGAACGGATGGGGAGACCCACATTGCAATGGTCTCTAATTCAGCTAGGATGGCGAATTAGCAGGAGATCATCCGAATGGGGTGGCTGCAGGGGGTGACTGTAGATATTGAAGGTATGAGCACGTTGGCTGAATTTGAGGTAATAGAGATAGCGGATGACAACAATCCCTATCTTGCGCTCCTAGGAATTACTGGGTTACCAGTATGGATGGGTAATCAATCTAAAGAATCAGAAGATGATCTTTGAGAATAAATCGCTACTTGTAATAATACCCCTAGATCCAGCTGAAGGATCACGCTATACAGAACCAGCCCATGATTATGAAAGTGATGATGATTTGGACTATATGTATAAGATAACAATGCGAGACCAAGATTGGGTGAATCCCACTGTGGATGGACGGATTACTTGGGATCGTGAGAGTTGCTGCACTTCGGACTCTGACGAAGAGATAAAATGCTGGCAAAATCGATTAGTAACTATGCTAAATTGTAATATGATGACCCAATCACTGCACTGTGTGTCCTTAGAGGTAAGAAATCTGCCTACGTATGATGGTCTGAATGAGGTAGATATCTTTTTGGATGCATTTGCAAGGGAGGTACCAGAAAAGCAACGCTTCCAGGCGTTGGACTGGGCACTGCATGTTACGCCCACAAGATGGTGGGGTACACATAAAGGAAGCTTTGATGATTAGCGTGAATGTAGGAGGATGATGAGAACACGATTTGGGAAGCCTAAGATGCGACTAACAGACAAGTATGATGGGCAGGATGATTCGCATGCGCATTGGCCAAATGGATCCAAGCTTATGGAGAAAAGCCCCAACCTGAGTGGGTGCACTTGTTCTATCATACCCTGGATGTTGTCCCAATGAATTGGTATGTAGAAAGAGAGCTCTGCCATGGTACAAGTGAATGGGATGTTTTGCGCGAGGGATTTGTGATGACATTTAGTTTTAGAGAGGGGTTTGACTGTATTGATTAGGCACTGCAAGAAGTAAAAGAAGTTATCTTTAAGATACCATAGGATCCTTTGGACATGGTTCAACCTAAGTGGGCTACTTAGATAAGTCACGCACTGGAGTGCTATAATGTGACCACTGAGGAAGAAGATGAGGATCCGCAGAAAATTAACATTCCAAAAACAGAAGGTCACCGCCAGGTTAAAGGACCATAGATTGAGAACCTTGATATAATTGCGTCGTTGAAAATGAAACAAGTGAACATTGGTATGGAGGCAGAACCCAAATTCGCAAAGATTGGAGACTACTGGGATGACACAACAGTAGATAAGGTTGTTGAATTTCTCCGTGAATATCAGGACTTATTCCCTACCAAGTTTATGGATCTTAAGGGGATAATCGGGGACCTAGGTATGATGAGGATTACATTGAAACCCGACGTGAAGTTGGTTAAGAAAAGACCCTACCATCTCAATCCGAAGTATAAGGAGAAGGTCCGCTTAGAGCAAGACAAGATACTCGCGGCAAGTATCATCGAGCCTGTGGAAGAATATGACTAGGTAAGCCCAATGGTGGTACAGGAGAAGAAGCAGAAGGATAAAATAAGGATATGCATGGATCTTAGAAAGCTGAATGATTCTTGCGTACATGATCCTTTCCCGAATCCGTTCACTGATGAAGTGTTGGACAATGTAGGTGGCCAGGAAGCATATTCCTTCACTGATGGGTTCTCTGGATACCACCAGATCAAAATCATGCTAGAGGATAGGAGAAAAACAACCTTTGTGACTGAGTGGGGTTGCTTTCAATACACTGTAATGCTGTTTGGATTTAAGAATGCGCCTGCGATCTTCTCACGTGTGGTTGTTGTGGCATTCAAGGAATTTATTCATAAGTTTCTGGAGGTATATTTTGATAACTAGACTGTATTTGGACTAGTTAAGTGCCATGTAGCAAGCTTGCACCGGATACATGTCAAAGATACCTTTGGCTACTGTCCATCTATTTCTTGTTGCTGGTGGGATGTTGACTGTTCAGCGGTTCTTTCAAGATTTTGCCTCTCTTGATCAAGTATAGCTCTAAAATTTTCTGTAATCTTTGGTATATCTTCAACTTCAACTAATTGAATATTTACATCATTGAAACCACTATCAGAATAAAGAACAAAAGACTCTAAATCTGTATGTACATAATTAATTGGATGATTCATAGGTTTCTCCTTGCTTGCGATCATATACTTCATCTTTTTCTCTCTATATAACTTCCTCATCTGACCAAACACGGGAATAGTAGCATAGGAGAAATCTAACTGCAATGTCCCTTTGAGTTTTGCACCCCATGACCTAGATAAAAGCATACCAAATCTAGGGGGAATGTCGGCCACAACTACATCCATAAGAACATTTTTTGCTGGAATCTGATCCAAAGTCACCACCAAATATTTAATAAGACCAATACATCTTACCCTACCCGAATCAAAGGAATAAAGATCATGGTACTTGCGAGTGATGTCCAAACCCAATTTCTCCATAATTTCCTTTGTCATGAGGTTATGAAATGCTCATGAATCAAACATGGCATTGTGCAAAACATAATCATGTAATCAAAGGTTGATGTAAAAAGGAGCTACATCACTATCCTCAGATTGGCCTTCTAATGTCGGACCAAAGATAAGCTCAGGTTGGTCATATTCCACATTAACCATATCAGACAAAGGATCTATATTCAAAATCTTTGCCACTTGACCTTTATAGCTGCTATTCTTCATTAATTCAGTCAAAGGTATTGACACTTTTAATTTAGCAATTTCATTTTCTAAGCTAAAGGTTGTAGTTTTATCTACCTCTTTGACTGGAGAATCCTTCTTTTCAGTCTTATCCTTTGTTGCACTTGGCTGATTTGACCTTGCATTTGCTGATTGTACTTTGCTGGAAGTAGGATCTCCTGGCTCCTTTCCCTTTTTCTGCACATTTGGAGAATCATTCTTTGGTGGTGTTTCTTCTTTCCACTTTTGAATTGGATTGATAGGTACATCCCTACTCCTGAGTGAGTATTTCATTTGTTGCATTGTCAATGCATTCATGTATCCCCTCTGATATTCATCTGATTACTCTTCTAGGACTGTTTCATTTGCCAATATAAAATCTTCATCTTTTTGTATAGCTGGATTTTATGAATACTCTTCATCTTCGGTGATATAAATTGGAAAATCATCTGGTGTAAAAAAGTGATTCTCCTCTCCTATTGGAGTCTCATCATCCTCTGATTCAGTGCCATGAACATAGTTCTGCTGTAATGGTGTTTTGACTTGCTGTTGAGCTAATGGATCTTGAGCTCTTTGCTCCCATTGCTTGATTCTGAACTGTGGTTGTTGTTGACCACAAAAATTTGGATTTCTGACTTGCGTCTTGGGCTTATCTACAATGGTGAATCTATCAAACATTTCCTCAATCTTACAGAGCAAATGATCTAAGGAAGAAGCTTCTTCCTTTATAGTCACCATCTTCTCGGTCTTTGTCCTAGCTCTCTTAGCTAGCTTTCTGCATGTCCTCCAATGTAGCTGGGTCTCTTTCTCTCAATCGATATGCCATGTCGGGATCAAAGCCATCGAGAAATTGAATCAAATCCAGCCCCATAGGTGGCTTGATATCAGCTAGAATGGCATTATAAATAGTATTGAATCTAACATAGTAGTCTTTCACCAACATTCCTCTTTATGTTTTCATATTTAGAAAGGATTTGGAGTGGATTTTTCTTTACCTCCCAACAATCCAAAAATTTTCTATGAAGAGCTGCTAATGAATTGATAGTTCCAACAGGCAATCCTCTAAACCACTTTTGCACTTCGCCTCCAAAAGTTTGCACAAATAATCTCATAGTTACATTCTTTGCATCTATCTCATGGAGATCAAAGAAGTCACTCATCCTATCAACATGCTGCTGTGCTGTGACACCTTGGGAAGCATCAAACAATGGGATTTTACTTTGATAATCAGTAGGCATAACATCCAAGTTTTGTGGCAAAACAAGAAGTGCATATCTGGCAGCCATAGCTCGAGGTGGATTTATAACTGGCCTTGGGGATGTAGGAGGAGTGGGAACAATGATAGCAGTCGATGTGACAGGTGTATGAGGTGTCGATGGGGATGAGGAAATATTTGATGTTTGAGGTGTTGAAGGGGTTGATGGGGGAGAATAGACTACATATCTCTTATCAGATATGGTGGGATTCACGGGAATGGTGGGAATAAAAGGAGGCTCAGTAGGAATTTATGAACCAGACACCATAGTGGATGAACCAAGAGTAGCAAATGCAGATTCTAAGAATTTGGGAATATTGGTAGCCACAATTGAATTTTGAAGATTTAGAATGTAAGAATCAATTGATCTATTTTCTCTTTAAGTTTCAAGATATTGCACAAACACCGGATTTAGAACAGTAGCACCAACCACACTTTCAGACTTAGTTTCAAATAATGATAGATCAAAATGTTCATCAAATGGGAGATCTTCAAGATATTCAAAAAACAACTAGGCATGAATGAGATCTAAACATAGGAATAACAAAACTTTCTTGGTGGAGAATTCTTGGAATAAGATTTGGGTTTTCATACACAGGAGGAGGATCAAGATCAAGATTGGCTGTGGTGTATCGTCTGGAAGCTAGTGTGTTGAATTATTCCCAAAAATCAAATGGACATTACAATCTTGTCAGCCTACTGAATTCTAAACTCATCATCCAAAAGTCTAGAATTATGTAATGTACTGGGGCAATTTTCAAGTTAGATGTTTAGTTTATAAAACTAAACAGGAGATTGACTGAAGCAACATTCATCTACTTATACACTCGTAGAGCAAGAGCAGATCGAAGGATACCTGGCTAACTTCAGGCTACGTCTGTAGTTTATAAAGCAAAGAAAACTAACAAACAAATAAACTTTCACTCCCCAGTATGGTCGCCATTATGTTAGGACCTAAATCTACCTCAGGCTGAGAAAGGCAGGTCTAGGGTAACATCAAACCACGCTTAACCTGGCAACTAGCCTTACCAGGTCGGGAGAGGGATCTCTCCTTGTCAATCTCAACGAAAAATTAGCAAATAAGGCCTGAGATGACTGATATAAAAACTAATTTTAGGCTAGGTATGTTTGCTAAGAGGAATTTGATTGATTTTAATGGTTGGGTTGCTGGATCAGATGGGGAAGGGAGGTTTGGGTCCGAGAAATGAAGACAGATTTGCAGAGGTTTTAGTGGGGCGAGGTAGGAAAGTGTTTTAGCACTTTGAAATAAGTGAAATGGGGAGTCTAAAAACTAGTGAGGAGCTAGAGAGGGCATGCAAGTGTCATGAGTCCTCTTCAAATAGTAGAAAACATGTATAACTAAACAAACCCTAAGGTAGAGCACTGCAATACCAATGAATTCCACCTTTCAAACTTGATTCATTTAGTTATGAAGAAAGAGAGAGATGATGACACACATAAACGTAAATCAACTAAATTACAACGAAGAACACAATACTAAAGCACATTACCACAAGAATCCCAAAAATGCTACAAAACCCTGGTTTATTTCCTTGCCAAACTGTAGAAGTGATGTACAAAGAAGCTCAATGCATCCATAAGAGTACAACCTTGACAAATGACTAAGAAAGTACAAAATATAGGCCTCAAACCACCCATGATAGCCACTAGGGGTCGAATCCATGAGTCTAGGAGCTGTTTCAACAAGATCTAAACTAGGAACTGAAAAATAGGCAGTGGAACAACTTGCCTCTAAAACTATGGAAACTGATTCATTCAGTTCAAAACCACCTATACATGATGTATCTACCTCCTTGATTCAATTTCCATCATTTTTACATCAAAGAACATCAATTTACATCAATTTACATAATGAATTTTACCATGAGAAAGAAAATGTCAAACTGAGAAAAAACTAGGCGAAAATTTTGAGTTTTGAGCGAAATTGATCAAATTGTGCCTGATGCACAGCGTCGTCTGCCTAATGCGCATTGCCTTTTCCCAACTAAATTTTGAGGCCTTTCCCTTCACCAAATTTGCTTCAAGATGGCTTGTTGGAAAGGTCTATCTATATACTTTCTAAAACAAGTGGAATTTTTGAATTTGGTGTCCATTTGCACCTCCAAAAGTCAGTTCTCCCAAAACTGCTTCCCGTGGGTCCAAAAAGTGGTAGAAAGGGCATTTTTGAGGTGTTTTTTGCCCTTTAGGTAACCCAAAGCTCCTCTAAAATTCATGAAATTTTCTGGGTTTTCATATTTTTTCATGAGGAATCCAAAAATTTAAGCCATTACTCAAAATTCCTTACCAGCTCAATGCGCAGTGCTAGTGGCGTTGCGCATCAGGGGAAATTCTTGTGTATTGCAATTAAAAATTTGAAAATGACAAAAATTTCGAAAAACTTCTTCAAAATTGGCATGAGGCAAGATGATCAACTAATTTTATGAGCCAAGGAAGCTTCAACAAAGATTCTAAGTTTTTCTTGCTCCTTTTTGGCCTTTAAGGTTCTCCCTATCTTGGCTTTTAGGTTTCTTATTCTTGCCTTACAAATTTTGTTCCGGGCCAAATAGTGATAGGCCATTTGTTGCAACATTTTCTTCTCTTTATTAGCCTTGTCAAGAAGCTTCTCAATGTGGACATTCACTCTTTCCAACCATGATTCTCGATCAGCCTCTATTTCTTGCTCTAGTGAAGTCAAATTGATTTTCCTCCTTTTTTCCATTTGTCGGTTTTCCCTGATAGTTTGCAGCTCCATGATTGTTTTTTTATCCTCCAATTGCTTGTTTTGTTGCTCAAGGTAACTAATGACCCATTTGGCCCTCTCAAGGTCAAGTGATAGGCTTTGGATCTTAGCTTCTTTCTCCTTGATGATCTCATCCTTGAGTCTTGAGCTTTGGGAGCCCAAATCAGTGTCCTCTTCCTCTATCAAAATGAAATCCCTGTCTTGTCCTTCAGAAGGTCGTTCATCATGCAATGCTTGTTTTCCTTTCTCCTGTACCTGCTCTGCTGAAGAAGAAGGTGAAGCCCCTTTCACCCCGGGTGAAGATAACATTTTACTGTCGTCTAGTGAAGAGAATGAGACCCCTTCCACCCCTGGTGAAGATAATACTCATTTTGCAGTTGAAAATAGCCTTCTTGTCCCCTTCTTATAAGTGATAAACACAAGAATGTGAGCCTCTTCAGTCTTGCTCTCATGCTCTCTTTGTTGCCCAGAAGGTCCAGCTTCCTCTTGAGGTTCTGTAAACATTTGAGGCCCCTCGAAAATCTCATGAGCAATGAAGGTTTCCCATGGCACTCCCAACTGAGTCAGCTGATGCATAACAACAATTTTGATGACAAAAAAGTGATAAATGCTATTGAGCTATTGTGGGTATGGTTTCCTCTTTGCAATTACAATCATCCTCTCAAATTTTTTGCAAATAAAGTATGGTATGCTCATCATTCTAACCGTAGTAAAATGCATAAGCAACCTGATATGATAAGCATAGAGTCTTGAGAACCTTCCTTCACATGTGAAATATTTAACGATGAGTTTCATTAATGGTACATACCAGTCCTCCAAAAAATTGAAAGGAAATACCCTGCCCAATTGACTATGATGTCTAGCTTTGATGTAAGGTTCATAGTTCTGTTTGCTGATATTTTGTCTCTTATTCCATATTTCCCCCACATCTGGAATCCTTGTTGCTTATGCAATAATGGCTAGTGAAAGAGTGAAGTTGATGCCAGCAAGAAGTACCATATTGTCCTCCATGTTAATGACAAATTGTCTAGCCAATTCATGATGATACTTAACTCTCTCAACTAGCTCACAAAACTCAAAGCAAGATTGGTATCTAAAACAAGTGGTGGCAAGAGGGCAAGCAAGAAGTTCAAAAACACTAATAGGCTCCTTTCTGATGATATCCCCACCCTTGTGAGGCCTCCTAGGTTGTACAATCTGTCTCCTGAACTGTCACTTTGTGTTTCTTCCTCATAGCTTGAGTCATTGTTTCTTGCCATAGTGTTTGTCTTAGGAAAGTGATGAGATGAAGGTATGATGAAAAATGATGATGAAAGAGGACAATGGCGACGAGTATGAAGATATTTTACTCTTAGGAAATAAATTTGGGGAGTGAAGGGAATGATTTTGGGAAATTAGGGTTTAGTGAGGGATTTAGGGTTTGGTGAGGGAAATATTTGATTTTGGGGAGTGGGGTATGGGAAAATGAGATGAATGCAGTGTATTAAGGTAAATAAAGAGTGAAAATGGGTTTGATGATGTTTTTGTGAATATGGGATGAAAATTGCACAATTGGATGACAAAGAATGAAGAGAAACTAGGGTTTCAATTTTCACTTGCAAGACTTATGAAAAACACCAATGTGACCTCAAACTCAACCTTAGGAGGGTGATTACTTACTTGTAGAGGGAAAATGTAGCATTTTTGAGGTTTTTGAGAAATTTGGCACGATTTGGGATGATTTGGAGCAAACTGGACTGATGCGCAGCGCCCTCCTGATGTGCAATGCCAGTTCAAATTTACACTGAAGTTCTGCCTCTGATGCGTAGCGCACTGCCTTTGATGCGCAATGCCAAGCCAAGTTGCCTTGAAAACAGGGTTTTTTTCCTCTTTGACTCCCAAATAACGATTTTGGTGCTCTAAGAGTAAATTTGCATAATGAAATGACCAGGAGGACCTTTTTCACTTTAAATATGAATGACTTTAATTTTTCACTCATCTCAAACCCACTTTTCTAATGTTAAAGTCACTTTTGGTTTTGAACTCTGTTTCTCCATTGAAATTGACTTTTCTTAATCATTTGACAAACTGATGCATTCATGCTTGTGTTTTTGCTCACAGTGGCTGGAGTTGGTAAGGTGACCAAGGGAAACAGCTCTGAGCTTATTACATATAGGAAAATTAAAATTACATGAAATTTTTATACATAGAAAATAAAAACTTTGTTGAAAAAAATCACTTTTTGAGTGTATCATCATTGAAATTTTGATCTTGAGACCTTATTAGACCTCCTCATGTGCTTGCTGACCATTATTGAGCTTTTACATGACTATGATGGCAAACCCTAGACCTAATGAGACCTAAAACCCTAAAAATGGATTTTACAAACATAATGACAAAAGATGCTTGTAAATGACCTGAACTTGTGAAAATAGGCCATCAGGTAAAGACCATGAGGGAAATTTGATAATGAACCACTACCATCAGACGATTCATGACCTAATGGAATGCAGCTAATCATATGGGACACCTAAAATGCATGCAAAAAGAGAATTTTGATCACTGATGGAGGGATGAAGATACCGACACTAACACTTTTTACAAAACCATTTACACTCTTACAACATTAAAGGAAAGCTATCAATCCAACAAGCTAAGAACTAGCACACCAACACTCAACTAGCACTCTTAGAACTCTAAACTAGCTGATCATAGTCATGGAGGATGCTTTTATAAGAGGAGGAGCCTCCATAAGTGAGAGGAGAGGAAGCTTATATTCAAGGGAGGTTACTCAAAAGGCAGAACCACCATCTCAAATGGGAAGAGGAAAACTTCCTTGACCCTACAACCAACTCTAGAACCACCCAGAAGTATTCTACTTGAACTAATTTTCCATATCTAGGTCATCGCAGGTCAAACATTGAGACTCAGAGATGACGTTGCAAGGTGTTAGTGTATTTTTTGCTATCGTCGCAGGCAGGATACTAATGACCTGCAACGATCCCTAAAATCTGACCGTCGCTAAGAACATATGTACTCTTGTGACAGTGTCACGAGGTTCTTGTTCACTCTAGTCCATCGTTGCAAACATGATACTGATGTCTTGCGACGATATTGAAACATAGGTAAAAAGGGTCAGCTTCAGGATTAACGAGCATGGTTAATCTTCTTGAGTGATATGGAAGATGTGGACACATATTTTGATGTATGACACATAATAGATGCCATTCAGGGACTGACTCTACCTGGGATTAGGGGATGTAGGGCCGGTGGAAAAATACTATGTAACAGATGCCCACTAAATCATGAAGGCCGAGAGAGTGGGAGGGGTGAAATGCTTTACGAAATCATAACTAAACTGAAACACCATCGTGGAGAACCTGCAGACGCAAGTACAAATGATATCTCTGATAGTGAAAGAAATACATGTAGTCAAGGTATGGGTGTAGTCATCCAAAAGACAGATAGAACTAGTCTGTGGTATGGACACATCCATCCAATCAAAAAGACCATATGAAAACAAAGGTATGGTCGCATCCATCTAGAAAGAATTAGATATGGTTGTATCCATCCAATTAAGAGAGTCATGTATAAATAATCCATGCAACCTAGACTTGTGTGATCTGAGCCCAGGGTCTTGAATCCTGACCTATCCATCGTGCTGTTTCTAATATGTGAATAAATGTGTTGAAGTCAAGCATACTAGAAAATCGCTTGATTACTGGCAATGATGTGAACCGTTAACAAGCGCAAGAGAGACCACCAGTAATCTCAATGGTTCTCAAGGTACTGCTAATACAATCCACAAAGTGTGAAGAATGATCTGGAGTCAAACACTTGTGAAATCAGCCGATCGAAGACCAATGATGCAAGCCTGTCGTCGAGTGCGAGGAACTTGCCATTGAGGCATGCAATCTCCATGGTATCGGAAAAGAGTTTCTAGATCAACTTCTTGGTTAATGAGTTGATATCGACAGGAAGTGATCCATCGTGAGAGGGCCATAATGTTTCCCACATCAACAATGTGAGACAAAGGAACGAGATGTAGATGGATGAAATAGAGAATCAGAGGAGGATGTAAGGGCACAAACTACAAAAGGATTAAGCTTTTGAACATATTGGTGACATGACTTCGAAATGTGGTAGCATTTTGGTACCAAGGGATCGAAGGTCATGTAGAGAGAGCAAGGATCAAATGAAATGAGGAAAAATGAATAACCCAAACCCCAGAAGGCCAATGATGAAGTGAGGATATCCCAAACCTGGCGAGAAACAACAAAGGTGTTGATGTTCAGGAGCGACAAGCTATTGTAGGTAATCAACAAAATTTTTCCAAATTTTTCCCCTGTTATTGCTGATGAGTACCCCAATTATTTTTGAAACACAAGCTTGAAGGGGATAGCATATGCTTGAAATATAATTTTTTCCTTCGGACAAATCCAACCCAGTGAAATTTTAACAAGCCATAGGGAGGAGAAGCTCAGGTCTCATCATGGCGACGAGTCAAATGTCATTAGGGTCTAACGAGTCTGATATAGGCAAAACTCGGAGTCTTTTTCATGTTTAGAGAGTTTGAAAAAGACATGGAAAAGAAAACTCCAAAGGGGGCCTTTTCATATGTTTGTGTCTCTCAAGCTCGAAAAGGTAGAAAACGATACTCGAGAGAACCGCTTGACCATTGTAGTCAAGGAAGTCTTTTCGTAAATAGTGCCTCTAGCCCGAAAAAGTAAAAACCTTACTAGGGACACGACGTTTCATAACCATTAACGAGCTCGAAACGACAAGGGCTTGGAAATCTTTTCACGTTTTAAGAGTCAGAAAAGAGCTTAAAGTTGACATAGAAAATATTTTTCATTATTGATCAAGTATATAATTCATACATCGATGATCGCCAGTGCTCGAAACACCTGTTGCTGCACAAGAAAATGCAAGCATAAGATATGCCTCGCAAAAACACGCATATAGGTCAAAAAACTAATTTCAAACCCTAAGAAAAACCCTAAATTTTTTGAAAAAAAAGTATTATAAAAGAGACATTATGGTGAAAAACCATTTTACTTGTGTTTTTTTACTGTGGTAAAAAACTTCAAACATTGTGTACCTTGTGAAACTAGGCGATCGATTCCGGGAAATTCAGTGGTCCATTGTCTTTCGCGCTTCCTCCAGGTAAATACTCTATCCCTACCTTTGTTTTCTCGCCAAAATTAGATGCATTTTCATGTTTCAGACTGGGGTTTAAAGGAATTTTTTGATTAAAAATTCTGCCTTGGTCGTCACAAGTTTCCCCTTCGGGGTTGTGACGACTGAGAAATTTGCATGGGGCAAAAATGGGATTGTCACAGGAAAGTGGTGTACACTTGCGACGACCCATGAATTTATGAACTATATAAATCAATCCATTGTAGCTATTTTAGGAACAACTGCGATGAGCGCTGGAACCCAAAAACTTCATTTATAATCAGTTTTAAATGGTAAAAATGGTCGGATGGCTTTTAACAATTGGATATTTATGCATGCAAGGATAAACAATGGCATTTGTATCGCAAGAACATACCCATGATCATGATGATGAGATGGGAATGGTGGATCCTCAGTGCCTGAAAATCTTTCGGAACTGTGGGTTATTGAAGTTCTTCTTGACACCATTGCTAGGAGCACAGTTGGATCTCCTAGAGTACCTAATCCGAGCATGGAATCCAAATGAATGAAAGTTTATAATTTGTGGGCAAGAGATAGAATTTGATGCCACATACATCTATTTCTTGATTGGCTTGTCAAGGAGAGGAGAGATGCCTGCATTTTGGGAACTCGGGTCACTGGAGACTTGATGGACACACTTATCATATGACTGTGCCCCCTAGGGGCACGGAAATCATCAACAAGTGGCAAGCTGCAAATTGTCACTGTTAATGATTTGTCACTTCAGGTATTGCTTTTTAACATAACTAGAGTAGCTGGCTCCCAAGCCCAGCACGAGGCAACCAAGACCCAGTTATGATTAGCCCAAGACTGCTTGAATCCTACTATGTTTAACTGGGCATAGGCCGTGTCTCTCAATATGAAGAGACAATTGACCAAGTGCCATCGGGGTGAGGCAAAACAGTTCTGATATGGCTCAATCTTGATACCACTCATGCTGGAGTGAGTACCAATCCTGCAAAGACAGGATGTGATGTTGGGATGGCCAGGACAATGACAGACACGGATAACTCGTTGGGCACTCGTGATGCCATGAGGAGGCGGTGGCCAGCCTACATCATGGCATCCAGAATTTGTTGAGTGGATGAACCGCCAACAAGTTTTAGTCAAGGATTGGCCATACGTTGGGATGGGCTTCAGGGGTGATCCAGACATGCTGCTTACACCTGGAAAACAGTGGGACGAGAGAGGTAAAATACTCGGCTTAACAAACAAACTTATGTAATTTTTTGTTTTTTTGGATTTTAAATATACATGCCCTAATTATTATGTTTAATTCTTTACAGATGTTGGAACTGAGAGACCCATAGGTCTCACTCCTACTGCCCGGAGAGCTGCCAGAGAGATTGACTTACCACCTCTAGGTGGAGATGTTGAGGAGGACATAACCCGTAACCTAGAGGGCTTGATTGAGGGGATCCCAAACTATAGAGGGTTCGAGGAGATTCCCGGGCAGTACCAGTGACACACCTAGGTGTGTCAAATAGGATAAACCCACTACTTCGACGCGTGGTCCGAGCAGTAGTATGCCATAGGGAGCATAATGCATAGTAGACTTCTAGGTTTCTTTTCTGCGGAGTTTTGAGAGACATGTGTCTCACTATGTAACTAAACACACATATTTTTTGGACATATATATATATATATATATATATATATATATATATATATATATATATATATATATATATATATATATATATATTGAGTGCCATGGTGTGCAACACACGATATACATATATTTATGTTTTACTGCATCTATTTATTGTGTCTGAATACTTGCTTATGATTTTTATGAATTTCACAAATGTCTATCTAATACTTGATTCGCCAATGCATCAGTTAACGTATTTAGTCTTATAGGAATGTGTCGATATGTGATATAATCAAGATTCCTTTCCAGTAAGCGAACCCGTAAATACAACCTTAAAATTTTAGGATTTCTGACGAAATAACGCCTGTTAAGTTGAAGAACAACAAGCTGGGAGTCTAGATTCACAATCAATGCGCGAATATTGAGGTCAATAGCCTCAGCCAATAATTCGATGACGATGCTATATTCAGTGACATTGTTTGTGGTACACCCTAGACAAACACCTTGAAGATCCACTAACTCACCGTGAGGATCGTAGATAACCCATGCTGCGGAGGAAAGATTCTGGGTACTGCGACAGGCACCAAACCGATATAAGGTGTGACATACATCTGCATAAGAAGTAAAAAGGACACAATAAGCAACAAACACTTACAAACCAAGACAAACATGTACAAAATGAAAAACACACTTATGCACACAACAATGCACGAAAGACTCATGCATAGTATTTCTTAAGATAAAGCCCATTCTTGGGCTTATACAAAGGGTTACCTTCGTAATCAACTAGCTCATAAGCCCCTTTTTGCAATACTCATTTGATGATATAGGGCCCATGCTACATGTGTTTGAATTTGCCTGCCCCTAGCTTGTCATTAGCTTGATTCTACAGCAGGACTAAATCTCCATCCGTGAAGGAACATGGATTGACTATTTGATCGAAGTGAGTCTTAACTCTCTTCTTCTATGCTTCAATAACTAAAGAAGCAAGCTGATGAGTCTTGTCCAGCCATTCTAGATAAGGAAGGTGTTCTTCCATCAGAGTAGTATTCAGAAGAAATTCGACAGCTAATTTTAGAGAAGGGATTTCACATTCAATCGAGAGTGTAGCTTCTAGACCATAAACCAGTTGAAATGGTGTGAATCTAGTCGCATCTTTGACTGAAATACGGTGAGCCCATAGGGTGGAAAACAACATTAAATGCCAGTTGGACTTGTGCATTCCAATGGTATTCTGAAGCATAGTAACCAATACCTTGTTTATGGCTTTGGCTTGGCCATTGGCCTCAGGGTAATAAGGCGTCGAACTATCATGACGCAAGCCTAGCTGGGTTGTCAACTCTGTCATCATATAACCATGGAAATGGGAACCCTAATCAGTGACTATAGCCTGAGGAACTTTGAAACAGATAATCACATGATTGAATAGGAATTGTGTAGTTGTCTTACCATCGTTAGATAATGTAAGCATTGCTTCGGCCCATTTCATGAAATAATCGACGGCAATGATGATATACCCATTCCCCCTAGCCGAGCGAGGGTTACAGGTCATAAAATCAATGCCCCATTTAGCAAAGGGGTCTACGGTAATAACAGGATGCAAAAGGGAAGGTGGTGCACGCATCTTCTACTGGTAAATTTGGCATGCGTGACAAGAACATACAACCAGAATGCAGTCTTTAAAAATGGAGGGTAAAAATAACAAGCACGAAGGATATTTTGCGTAGTAGCATAACCTTACATATGACCACCACATGCGCTTGAGTGGCAGTCATTCAATACTCGTTCAGCTTCCTCGAAAGTCAGACAACGACGGAGAACATAATTAACACCGAGATGGTATAAAGTGTCTCCAACAATACGATAAGGCTGAGAATGGTGAAAAATGCATCGTCGAGCATCCTTAGACAAATCAGGATGGAAGGAAGATGTCTGGAGATAGAAAATAATGTCACGGTACAAGGGATTGAGGGTACTAATCAAGAAAAGCGTGTCATCTGGAATGCGGTCCTCTATCCGAGAGGGAGCGAAAGCAAATGGTAATGAGAAAATTGACTCAGCAAAGAATAGTGAATTTTTATACTTGGCAATAGTAAACTCCAAATCGAACTCTTGAAGGATAACAATCCATTTCGAGTACTTGCCCCCCAACAATTGGCATGAAAAAATGTATGTCATGGGGTTGCAATCTGAAATCATGGCCGTCGTACGCAACAAAATATAATGGCGAAAGCATTGGACAACTTGGACAGATGCTAGGGTGAGCTTCTTGACATAAGCATAAAAAGTCTTAGTGTCGAGAAGGTTGCGGCTAAGATAATAGATAACGTGATCGGAACCATCGTCATCGTCTTGAACCAAAACCATACCAATAGTACTATCAACAGCAACTAGATAAAGTGAATAGTCATGATGATAGTCGAGTGGAAACAACAAAGGAGTAGAAACAAGAAGTGCCTTGAGTTGCTCGAATGACCATTGGGCGATGCCATCCCAAATAAATGGAGCGTCACGCTTAAGGAGACGCGTGTAACCTTTAGAAATCTCGGCGTAGTTAGGGATAAAATGATGTAGGAAATTGGCTTTTCCCTGCAAACTCTGCAACTGATGCAAAGAAGCAGGAGGCAGGAGATTCAATATAGCTTCGACCTTGAGGGGATCAAGACGAATACCCTCTTTAGAAATGACAAACCCAAGGAGTCTACTAGATTCGATGCAGAAGAAAAACTTATGCAGATTAAGATGAATACGGTAATGTCTACAGCGAAGAAAAATCTCGCGGAGGTGGTTCAGATGGTCAGAGCATTTAGCTGAATGAGCCGGAATATCATCTAGATATGGCTAAACAATGTGATGGATGTCATGAAAATCATAGGACATTACTCATTGGAAAGTGGCATTGACATTTTTTAGGACGAAAGGGAGCTTTTTATAAGAAAAAGTACCCCACGGGCAAATGAAGGCAGTTTTGTGTTGATCAGCAGGCAAAATATTGATCTGGTTGTAACCAGAAAATCCATCCATGAAAGAGAATATCTCACTCCTAACACAATAATTGATCATCTGGTCAATGAACAGAGTAGGATAGTTATCTTTCAGACATGCGCGATTGATGTGATGATAATAAACACAAACCTAAATAGTGCCCTACTTTTTGGTCACAAGGACAATGTTAGATACCTAGTCTGTCAGTGGGATAGGATAAATAAACCCCGCCATGAGAAGTTTCTCAACTTCTCCTTTGTTGGTTGCGGCTTTTCTCGGGTGGATGGGGTGCAGAAGTTGTCGAACGGGCTTGGTACTAGGGTACGTAGGTATCTCGTGTATCACGATCCTTGGATAAATACTAGGCATTTCTTCATATGACCATGTGAACACATCACGGAACTTGCGGAAAAGGTCGGTGTAAAGCTGGATCTCCTCTGGAGAACAAGTAACTCCAATGTGAATATTTTCAACAATCCCTGGTTTAACGAAGATGTCGATAGGCATGGTTTGCGTAATATTCCCCATATTTCCCTCTGAAAAACCTCATGAATTAGGATAGGTGTTTGAAGTGGCTGAGAGGGAATATAGGAAACAAACTTCTCTAGACATGCAGTTGTGGCCCCATGGCTTGGGAGAAACAAGGAACGATGGTGATGATCGAATCAAGGAGGATCTTCAAAAGACATAGTCTCAAGAATTGCTTCATCAGAAGAAAATGTCTCTTGTAACGGATCTGGATAAACAGTGTCTCCACGCCAAGGGGATTGGACATACGCGTCGAGAGATCCGCTCATAAGAGCAGAGTCTAAATTTCAAACCGAAGTTGAAACGATTTCAACATAGTTGAGCTCAGCAAGGCTCAATGGCATAACTTCACCCCATGAATCGACCTGATCGATGGGGGGAATCACCCAAGGATCAGGATTAATAGAAATCGTATTAACCGAGGCGAAATTTGGAGGTGGAAGTGAAAAAACACCCATAAGGGTAGGATCTTTAAAGATTCCAGCACCCACACTCTCATATGGAATACTGGTATGCTCCACAAATGGAACATTGTCATCTGAGGAAGAGGAAGCGAATAAAGAAAACTGATCGACTATGATGATCTTCCATTGATGAGGAAAACAAAGTACACAAAATAATGACAAAGCCACGACACACATAGCATATGTCCAGCTTCGCCCCAACAAAAGGTTGTAAGTCAAATTAACATCAACAACTTCGACTTCGACCTTGATTGTCTTCCCTTCCATGGTGATAGGCAAGCATGGGAAAATACCAAATGATCGAGAATCTCTTCCATCAAAGGCTTCCAAAGTATTAGGAGATAGACTCAAAGATGGGGAGCCGATGGCCTTACAAGCAACGAACATGATGCAAGTGGAGGTGCCCTCATCAATAATAGTATGATGAATATTCTTCGAGCTAATGATGACTTGAATGAGAAAAATAATTTGATGAGGCAATCACGACACATGGTTCTCGCGATCGAATGTAATTAATTCCGAATCGTCCGGGTCAATGCCACCAATGGATGATAGCAAAGACTTCCATTGGGAGGGACAACTCTAAAGAAATTTCAAAGCAGACATAGCCGAAGAATCTTGGGCTAAGTCTTCAACAATACTATAATGTTGCGTGACATGAGCATTGGGGTTATAAGAAGATTTCTGGAGGAATCCATTAGTAGGAGGTCGAATGATAGACTCAGTGCTAGGTCGTTCTATATAAAGAGGACCAGAACTGGACGAAGGAACGATTGAAGGGAATTCAGGTTCCTTGCCGGCAGACGAATGATATTCTTTCGCTCGAGTACTCACATGGATAGGAATCATCCCAACCATAAAGAGTTGGGAGCCAAAAGTGGGATAGGATTGAGGTTGATTGACCACCATTTGAGTTTGTTGAGAGGGAAAAGTTTCTTTAAGTATAGCAGGAGTTCCCTGGAGTCCCCTTAAGCAAACGACTAACTTCAGACCATCTAGGATAGTCTTTAGTGTAGTGATCCTCGTCACAGATAAGACAAGGATACTTAGGTTTGCGTTTAGCACCATCATCGATCGGAGGCTTAGGAAGATCCTGCTTTATGGATTGGCCTTATTTTTACCTTTCCCATTTTTCTTACCTTTCGAAGCTTTATCTACCGTGGTGGACTGAACGACATTGACTTCAGAGCTTTTTCCAACATTAGATGTCAATTGAGAATCATTTTCACTAGGAGTGATAGGTTTTTGCTTCACAGGGGTCATGGAAGACTTTTAGGAAGCTGAAGCAACGGAACCAATAACACCATCAATAGAAGGCGTTGACGGAGCTTTAGAAGTTCCAGGTCGTGAAGCATCAAGAAATACATCATACAGCGTACCAGATTGGGAATAAACCAAATCAAGATACTGAGCACGTGCAATAGCTTGCTCTTCAGTAACACATGCCCCTATAGCAATATCTCGAGCTATCAGACTGATAAAAGAGGTAGTAGACTAGTAAGTCAGAAGCTGATCAGGGATCCAGAACTTAATCAAATGGCGCCGCCTTCTCCATTCATGAATACAATTGGAGAAGTGAGTAGTCGTGTCTTGTTTCAGAGAATTAAGGAGACGTGTCCTCGTTTCATAACGAATTAGTAACTGAAAATGGGTAAGAAATTCCATTGCAAGTGAATTGAAGTCTTGGAAAGTTCCACGAGTGAGCTCAATATACCATTTCACAGTGGAACCAGTGAGAGTCCTTTGAAAAAGATGGAGGCAGATAGAATCATCAAGCCATGAGTTAGATGATCACCAGAGGTGATAAGTCATAACATGCGCTTGGGGTGTCCTCTCCAGATTTACCATCAAATTTAGGGCAATCGCCGGGAATTTTGGTTGGAACTGGTGGCTAATACGGATTATGAAGGATAGGGTCATTCGTCAGTGTGGACACATCGGGCAGTTCCAAGGTTTCCAAGAAATGGTAATTAAGGATGAAAGGACATCATAGGCCTCTGATAAGGGCCAGAATTAGGATTTTGTCCATAAGGATTTTGTCCATAAGGGTTATAGTTAGGCGGGTTAATGCCATAACCTGGTTGTTGTCCCGGATTTTGACCACCAGCAAACCATTGGTTACCAGCTTGACCAACAGGAGTAGCATAGGGTTGTTGGAAGTTTTGATAAGGATTGACCCAGAGTTGCTGATTATTTTGATACGGAGCACCCTGAGGTTGCCCTTGGGGTTGCTGAAGTACTTGGATACCGTATTTCGGCGAGATCCAAACTGTGCCTGAGGCCCAGGCTGCATTTGATAAACAGGTTGGGCTTGAAAGCCAACTTGAGTTTGGAGACCAGGTTAAGTTGTGAGTCTAGCCTGATTTTGGAAACCAGGTGGGGTTTGAGAAACAGCTAGCGTCTAAAAACCCAGTTGACTAAGGGGTGGATTAATTTGATCGGATTGATGTCCTTGTTGAAACTAGGGTTGACCCAACTGGCCAAAAGTCTGGCCTTGTTGGTATTAAGGTTGACCCAACTAGCTAGAAGGTTGGCCTTGTTGGTATCGAGGTTGACCTATTTGCCTAGAAGGTTGAACTTGCTAGGTAATAGGTTGACCTTGCTGAAACTGAGGCTGGCCCATTTGACCAGAAGGTTGACCTGACTCGACAGTAGGTTGGCCTTGCTGGACCCGAGGCTAGCCCATTTGACCAAAGGTTTGACCTTGCTGGATAGTAGGCTGGCCTTGCTGGATATGAGGCTAGCCCATTTGACCAGAGGGTTGACCTTGCTAGACAATAGGTTGGCTTGATTGAAACAGAGGTTGACCTAGCTATCCAAAAGGCTGACCTTGTTGGGCAACGGTTGGCCTGGTTGGAATTGAGGCTAACCTGGTTGACCAGAAGGTATCCCTAAATAAACAAAAGAAGCACCTGTGGCAGCCAAAGGTTGTCCCTGAAAGGGTTGTTCTTGTAGGCCTGAAGGTTTCCCTTGAAATGGTTGCCCTTGAAACAATTGTCCTTAAAACGATAGGCTTTGTGGGCCATCATAAGTGGTGTGATTCTAGGAGACTGAGAGTGGAACGAAAACTTCGACTGTGGGTTTCTGAGGGAGAGACCAGTGTGATAAATGGTTGTCCTTCAAAAGGTAGGCTTTGTGGGCCATGATAAATGGTGTGATTCTAGGCAACCGAGAATGGAACGAAAACTTTGACTGTGGGCTTCGGAGGGAGAGACCCAATGTGATAAATGGTTTTCCTTGAAAAGGTAGGCTTTGCAGGCCATCATAAGTGGTGTGATTCTAGGAAACTGAGAGTAGAACAGAAAATTCGACTGTGGGCTCTGGAGGGAGAGACCCAGTGTGATAAATATGAGCCCCTTGAGGATCATAATAGTGCAACGGGTTATGTAGATAGGAGGGTGGTTGGGAGCCCAAAGGGTTATGATTCAGGTTTTAAAGAGCAAACATGTATTGATCATATGACCACCCTACCGGAATGGAATCAGAAGAAAGTGGGATATTACTTGTACGATGAATAACTCCAGATGCTAAGGATGAGTGACCACTGCTAGTGGGCTCAAAAGAGGGCCCGACAACAGTAGTAACTACCGAGGACGTAGTAACTGCACTAATTAAAGGAGATGTAGAAGCCACACAAACAGTTGGCATTGACGAAACGGATGTGACCAATATGACCTAAGTCTGAGGTGTGGAAGTTGAAGCCATGAAAGGCCCTGAAGTCGGGATTATAGTACGAGACCACACAAAACTCCGATTTAGAGATGTGGAACTCATGATGTCAGACAAGGCACGATAGCGTAATGGTAATGACATGCTAAGAGGAGTGCTAAAAGGGAAACCTTCCGGGGGAAGGCGAAGTTCTCCACTTGACACAAGGCTCTCTTCGTTGCTAATGGGACTCGTCTCACCCATGTTGGAAGATGCCATTGCAACCAAAACACCAGGAGGAGTAGACAGAAGATCATCATCTAAATACTTGTAAAGAGAAGCCCGATCGAAATCAAAAGGATCTGCTCCTAGAGCTTGAGAGTCAAGAGGTTGAACACTTGGGAAAATGGGAAGGGTACCACCAACAGTTGATACCTCAGAAGAGACTGGGGATGCAAAGTCTCTGTCGCTCGATAAAGAGGATGAGATCGGTGAGTCCACAAGGATGGCTTAGCTCAAAAGGTCAAGGAGAAAATCAATAAGGTTGCAAAAAATATATCAAGATGCGATCACAACGCGACCAAGATTAATAGCTAAAATGTTATCATGGCAAATAAATTTTATGATGTTGGAACGAAACTTTGCCTTTTCATGTTTAAAGAGTCGAGAAAAGAGGCTAAAGATGACTCTAGTTACCTTCGAAGTTTAATGAGCCTAAAAGAACAAGTGCTCAAATGTTCTGTTTACTTTTAAAGAGTCAAAAAGGAACGAAAGTGACTGCTCTAGAATTCTAGGAAAGAGGTTTACCAGACAAATCATAAAACTGTATATACACCTTGGTAATAAAATGAAAGAGAAATGACCAAGGACTTTCTGTACAGCAGTCAATCATCCTGAATGTTGTGTTCGGTGCATTATGACTCGTAAGGCAATAGACTCGGCTTCCTATGGATAATATGATGATATCCTAGTGGGGTCTCTCAATATATATGCGATGGTATGGGGAGCACAAATCTATACTAGTACCTATTGAATCACAAAAGGATTAATCACCCAACCTTAGTGAAAACAATAGCAACTAGGTTTAACGACGTCGAAACACGTCTCTAGCCTAGACCTCTAGATATGTGAGTGTTAGGTTCCAATGCGTTTTTAAGTTCATTCAATAGATTTTAATAGTTAATCTTGAATTAAGTTTCGATTTCAAGGCCTTATTGAATGTATCTTTAACACTCCTAGAATGCAACTAGATGAGAAAAAACCATTCCTTTCGATGAATGACTACCTAAATGAGGGTAAGGAGTTCATTTCCAAACAAGCAAATGCAAGAACAATAGTGCAAGCAAGTAATCCAATCAATAGGAAACACAATGCATTGATTTCCACTTATCTCACAAATACTATGACGAAAAAATGAAAGATTCAAATTTCACTTTTCAATTCCTAATCATAAAGAACCTACTAATGCAAACATGCTTTCATTTTCATATACTATATGAGTGCAATTGTTTTTTGATTTTTGGAATAAATAACAAACAAGCTAATGCAAAACTTGACTGATCAAAAGGAAAATGTAATCTATGCTTCAATAGTGAATGGAAATCAAATCAACACAATAAGCTAGTTTTATGACCAACTACTATGGATCAACCAAGAAGATGGGCAAATAGCAAGAGAACAACTTCAAACAAATCAACAAGACTATTGTGGATGTAGTGTAGAACCTTGGAAGGACAAGCAACCAAAAGCAAGCGAATTCTTGACGAGATCCTAAAAGACTTAGGTCACACAGCCCAACACCAAAACTCATACAGACGGAACTAAGAAGGATATGCCTTAGTAAACAAAATCAAAATAGGCTTAATAAGATGTAAGAGACAACAAAGGACAAGCTACACTGTCTTATTTAGTAGGCAGGGATGTAAAAAGAAAACCTACAGGAATCGTCGCAGGGGTAAGACTGACAACCTGAGACGATCACCAAATCATCACAAGCACTACACTAGCAACTGAGCAACATCGTCGCAAAGGTACACCTATTCTCAGCAACGGTCGGATTTCAGGAATCGTCACAGCTGTATGATGGTATATCTGTGATGTACGGCTGAGGTAAAGAGGACGAGAGTGATTCGTCGCAGCTATTAGGAATTAAACAATGACGAGCTCAACGGATAAGGAAAACAAGGCAAAAACAACTAAAAGGCACCAGGCTTATCACTCAGACAGCGAGGTGGACTACCAGAGCTACTCAAGTGATCCAAAACACTGATAGTTCAGTCCCAAAAAAAAGAGACACTATGTAATTCAATCAAAAACAAATCAAGAGCAAAAACAAGAGACAACACACAAAGGATTCCCCAGCGGAGTCACCAACTTGCGATGCTGGTAAGTTCCCTCTGCGGACAGAGACAACCCCTCTAGCCCTAGAGTGGGTCTAGTCACAACAAGACAAAACAATAGCTAAGTCCTTAAAAAATTCTCATTGAAGAGGCCTACCTTAAACCGGTGTTCGATGAAGTATTTGTCACGTCGCTTCATCTATCGCTTTCTTCTCATTAATAAACGATGCACCTGAAACAACATAAGAAAATGACAAAACACATAATAGAGCACAACAATGAACTATCTACTTATAGAGTCAAGGAACCATAAGCTATCAACATACATTTCATACATGATATAGGAGATAACCATTGATTGTATTAATATGAATAATAAAAAGTTTACAACCATGCCTTTACATCACAAGCTTCCTTGAAGGGTCCGATCAATATGTCTCCATAAGCATTCACTCTCAAGATCTCCCAGAAAGACTGATAACTCTCTCTCTCACCCAAAAGCACAAGTATGAAACTAAGGCAATCACAACAAGGCTTCCTTCTTACAAGACCATTTACACTCTTACAACATGAAAGGTAAGCTATCAATCCAACAAGCTAAGAACTAGCACACCAACACTCAACTATCACTCTTAGAACTTCGAACTAGCTAATCATAGTCATGGAGGATGCTTTTATAAGAGGAGGAGCCTCCATAAATGAGTGGAGAGGAAGCTTATCTTCAAGGGAGGTTACCCAAAAGGCGGAACCACCATCTCAAATGGGGAGAGGCAAACTTCCTTGACCCAACAGCGAGCTCCAGAACCACCCAGAAGCATTTTGTTTGAACTAATTCACCATATCTGGGTTATCGCAAGTCAAACACTGAGACTCAAAGATGATGTCGCAAGGTGTTAGTGCATTATGGGCTATCGTCGCAGGCATGATACTGATGACCTACGACGATCCCTAAAATCTGACCATCGCTAAGAACATATGTACTTTCTTGCTCACTCTGGTCCATTGTCACAGACATGATACTGATGTCCTGCGACGATCTTGAAACATAGGTAAAAAGGGTCAACTTCAGGATTAATGAGCATGTTTAATCTTCTTGAGTGATATGGAAGATGTGGACACATATTTTGATGTATGACATAGAACGGATGCCATTCAGGGACCTACTCTACCTGGGATTAGGGGATGCGGGGTTGGTGACAAAATACTGTGTAAGACTGCCCATGTGACTAAATGAAGGTAGCGCAGTCTTAGCAGTCCAAGTAGCTGAAAGGAGGCGTAGGACTATAAACTACACTGCCCGGGTTTGGGATTTGCATGATTGGAAGATGGTGTGAAGCAAGGAAGTGTCACTGGGTCTACGACAGCACGGAGGAGCTACGGTACCCAGGGAGAAATCATGCAGGTTGGTTGGAAAGTGACTGTTACGGTCATTGTTCATGACAAGATGGAAAATGTGAGGCCAAATGGAGCAGGCGACCGACATTTAAGACGAAATCTATGGCTTATATCCTTGAAAATCTACTGCCAATCCGAAATTAATGAACCGATTTTGGGGGGAACGGTTGGATATGAATTCAAAATGCCTGTTAAGCGATAAATAGGTGTCTTTTTAACTCCTAATTATCTTCACATTAATTGTCAACCCAAGGACGAATTTTTATTTCAAGGGTGTACTCAGTCTGAGGCGACTATTTATTCAAGAGTAATGTTTTGCAGTATAGTGCTTAAAATCCAAAAGTAAATGAAAGATGGAAATAAAATCTACTTATAACTAAAAGAAACTTATCACTCTGAAACTTAAATCATTCACTTAGAAAACTACAGCAATTTATCAGTCGAGGGTATAGTAACAGTAACTCTTCCCTCTATAAACTGATGTAATTAAAAAGGCACTCAAAATAAGGATCATCAAACTGGGAACTAGGTAGCATATGTCAATGTTCACTACAGTCTCAGAACTTCTGCACACCAAAGCAATGATGATTTTCGAATGACAAGAAATGGAACATCATCTACTTCTATAAATAAGATTGAACAACAAAACTCTATCCTTGTTTAACTGATATAAATTAAATCAAGCATAAATAAGATCCACAATTTGAGAAACAATGTAAACTTTGAAACGGGAACTATAAACTCAAAAAGGGAACTTTGGCCAAAAAATCCCAAAAAAACATCAAAAATAGTGCTAAAAATGAAAAGTGTGTATACTGGAATGATGTTTTTATTTTTTAGGCGTTAATTTTGAACATGTTTTAAAAATGGCAGTGACTACGAACTTTACTATGAAATTTTCATGCAAAATATAGCTTCAAAATGAAAGTGATGATATTGGAATAATGATTTTTTTTTAGGGTCAATTTTCAACATTTTTAAAAAATGCTAATAAAACCAAATTTTTATGTGTCAAACAAAGTTCTTTATGAGGAAAAAAACAAATTAATGTTTTTGGTAGAATATCATTTTTCTTTCCTAAGTATAAATTTAACATGTTTTCAAACATAACATGCTAGGGTGGGTGCCACAGCCCGACTCGTCCCCTACCTCTAACCCCCCTCTAGACACTCATTACCTTCACCCACACAACATGCCCCTGCCCCCCTTAATCCCTACCAACCCAACCCAACGCCCGCCCGAGCACCCTCACCCTTCCCCCTACCCGGCCCAGGTGCCCTCCCAACCCCCGCCCACCCAACCCTCCCAGAACACCCCCCCGCCGGCCGGGGCGACCTGCCAACCCCCCCTGCCAGGGCGCCCACACAACGCCCCGCGCCCAAACCCTCTCAACGCCCCCCTCCCCTGGCCCGGGCGCCCTCACCCACCCCACCAACCGACCCCCCACCCGGCCCCGGTGCCCTTACCCACCCTCACCCGCTCCCCCAACCGGCCCGGGCACCCTGCTAACCCCCCCCAGCCTGGGCACCCACACAACCCCCCGCACCCGAACCCTCTAAACCCCCCCCCCCCCCCACCCCGGCCCAGGCGCCCTCAACTGCCCTCCCAACTGCCCCCCTACCCAGCCCCGACGCCCACACCCACCCCCCGGCCTGGGCGCCTTCACCCACATTCACCCGCCCCCCACCCCGCCCTGAGCGCCCTAACCCACCCCCCCGCCCGGTGACCTGACTCGCCCGCCCGCTCGGCCCGAGCGCCCTCACCCGCCCCCCTGTCGGGCGCCCTCACCTGTCCCCCGCCCGGTGCCCTCACCCGCCCGCCCGCCCGGCACCCTCACCCGCCTGCCCGGCGCCCTTAACCGCCCGACGCCCTCACCCGCCTGCCCGGCGCCCTCAACCGCCCGGCGCCCTCACCCGCCTGCCCGGCGCCCTCAACCGCCCGGCGCCCTCACTCGCCCGCCCGCCTGGTGCCCTCACAGGCCTCCTTGCCCGGCACCCTCACTGACCCCCCCTGCTTGGTGCCCTCACCCGCCCGCTTGCTCGACGCCCTCACCCATTCCCCGCCCGGGCGCCCTCACCCACCCGCCCTCCCGACGCCCTCACCCGCCTCCCCGCCCGGGCGCCCTCACCCACCCGCCCTCCCGACGCCCTCACCCTCCGCCCCCGCCCAGGCGCCCTCACCCTTCCCCCTGCCGGGCACCCTCAACCACTCGCCCGCCCAGCACCGTCACCCGCTCGCCCGCCCGACGCCCTCACCAGCCCCCCTGTCACGCCCCCAATTCTTTTCTCCTTAAATTGGTCGGGTGCGGCACCGCCTAAGTTAATAACTTTATCCATCGTTAATTAACTTTATGAACTACGCCTTCAACGATTCATAATAATCATGAATTAACATTATTAATGTGCGGAATCCATCAATAATATAAGAACAATAATAACCCAATAATATAAGAGAAGTAACCTTTTTATTATATATGAGAAATATTACAATGACCGGGAGCGACGCTCCACCGGCATTCATAAACAAGGTGGGTGCCCGCCCGTGCAAGAGCGCACGATGGTCACACCTCAACCTTCAACCGTATACAATACAAAGTTTACAACCGAGTGGGTGCACCCGTGCACGACCCACACTACACACATAAACCTTTTGCTGACAGGCAGGCGCACCCGTGCACACCCGCGCTCGTTACAACCAAGTCCCGTATCAAGAATTGGCGGGCGGGCGCCCCACTACTCCCTCCACCCACACTACAACACACACTGCACAACAATACCTTGCCCGACTCAGCGGGTGCATCCAACATGCGATCTGCGGTTAAGTGCGACCTTCGCACTTCTTGGGCACACCTCCTATTTTGTGCGAAGACTTGTGTGAAGTCGTTCGATGCCAAATGAGTGATCAACCGCATGAACATATACCCGTTCCATCGTGGGTAACTTCCTCTCGGCCGACCTCCAAAACTCCACCGTTTCAAGCTAACCGACGCCTCTATCATGAGTCGGCCTACCCACCGCTCATGTGCACCCTTGGCAGCCTATAAACGATGGTGTTTTGCACTTCAAGTTTGTTTCGTGATGTCAGATGCACGCGCCCGGTTCTGTCCCAACCACAGGTCGTAACATCCTCCCCCATTGGAAATCATTGTAGCCCTCGACAATCTTGCTCATCCTATCAAGTTCCTGTTGTACTTCTCGATCTTGTCCTTCCATCTCCAAAGTGAGTCCTCTGATTCCCAACTTTCTTTCTCCGGTGCATTATTCCATCTGACAAGAAATTCCCTTCTCATGTGGCAACCAACCCCTATAGTTTTGAGTCTCAAAATCTTCTCCAACTCCAGTCCTGGATTGTCCACAATCTCGACTGGTCCTCTCGGCGGTTCAGCTCTCTCTGGATGGTCTAAATCAAGTCTACAGCTCTTCAACAGACTCACATGAAAGACTGGATGCTTCATGTGCATATGGTGCAGAAGCTCCAGCTCATAAGCAACTTCCCCCACTCTTTTCTTCATTCGGAATGGTCCCTCATACTTCCGTGTCAGTTTGCTCGTAGTCCCCTTGGCTGGCTGAAACTGCTCCCCGGTAATCCTGAGAAACACCATATCTCCCACACTGAAGTGTGCCTCCCGTCTTCCATGATCAACATACTTTTTCATCCTCCTTGCAGCATCGTGCAAGCGTAACCATGCTAACTCCAAGGTCTCCTCCCAAGCCTTCATGAACTTCTTCGCATGATGACTCCTCAAGAAGCCTCCCGTCACTACAGTATGCGGTGCAACCGGCATCTGTCCATTCACCAACTCAAATGGACTATACCCCATCGCGAAACTCTTTTGAATATTGTAGCTAAACTGAGCAATATCCAAGAGTTCAGGCCAATTCTTCTGATCAGCCGTCACATAATGTCTCAAGTAGTCCTCCAGCAACGCATTGATCCTCTTGGTCTGCCCATCTGTCTGCAGATGGTAACTCGAGGTCATCAACAACTCTGTCCCAACTAGATTGAACAATGTGGTCCAAAATTTGCCTGTAAAACGCGGATCTCTATCCTACACAATGCTCAATGGCATCCCCCAATACTTCACTATGTTCTTAAAGAACAACTCCGCAGTCCGCTCGGCTCCACAAGGTATCTTTGTAGGAACAAAGACAACATACTTGGAAAAACGATCAACCACGACCATAATCCCATTATACCCTTGAACCTGTGGCAACTGAGTGATGAAGTCCATCGAGACACTCATCCATGGTCTCTCCGGAATCGGTAAAGGCTGCAACAGTCCTCCTTGCCTCTGAGTATCCGACTTGTCCTGTTGACAAATGATGCACGTATGTACATACTCCTCTACATCCTCCTGCATCTTCTCCCAAAAGAATCCTCTCTCCAACAATGCCAAAGAACGACGCATCCCTGGGTGACCAACCCATGGCGAGTCGTGGCACTCCTTCAAAAGGTGCCTCCTGAGTCCAGATGACTTTGGAACATAGAGTCGGTTTCCAAAGAACAAGAACCCGTCTCGTAGAAAGAACTTTCGTGTCTTCCCCTGCTTTATCTGCTTCACTATATTCTGCGCCAAAGTATCGGTTTCAACACTTTCCTTGATCTTATTCTGCATCTCTTCTGGCATCTGAACTCGACTCCTACTCCTAGCTACCCGGTCTTCACCTTCCAATGGTGCAAGTTGTCCCTTCCTGCTAAGGGCATCTACTACCGCATTGTGCCTTCCGGGTATATACTCGATAGTCATGTCGAATTCTACCAAGAAGTCCTGCCAACGAGCTTGCTTTGCAGAAAGCTTCGGTTGTGATGCAAAATAACTTGCTGCAACGTTGTCAGTCTTGACAACAAACGACTTCCCAATCAGGTAATGCCTCCATACATGAAGACAGTGGATGATGGTAGTCATCTCCTTCTCATGAACCGGATACCTTCGTTCTCTATCCTGCAACTTCCGACTCTCATATGCCACCGGATGCCCATCCTACATAAGAACCCCTCCTATGGAAAATCTGAAGCATCAGTGTGGACCTCAAACGGTCTCCCGAAGTCAGGCAATTTCAGTATCGGTGCTGTAACCATCCTCTTCTTCAAGTCATCAAATGCCTCTTGACATTTATTCGTCCAACTCCACCTCTTGTCTTTCTTCAATAAGTCTGTCAGTGCCGATGTCACCTTGGAGTACCCCTCTACAAACTTCCATTGGTAGTTGGTCATGCCCAAGAACACCCTCATCTCATGGACATTCTTCGGTTCAACCCAGTCCTCAATTGCCTTCACTCTGCTCGGCTCCATCCGTATGTACCCTTGACCAACAATATGTCCAAGGAACGGAATCTCGGTCTGAGCGAACACACACTTAGACTTCTTCAAGCAACACTGATTTTCCCTCAGTGCCTCGAACACCATCACCAAGTGCTTCTTATGATCCTCCATGTTGTCGCTGAACACCACTATATCATCCAAGTACACTACTACGAATGAATCCAAGTATGGTCGTAGAGCGTCATTCATCAAAGTGCAAAACGTAGCAGGATAATTGCAAAACCTGAATGGCATAACAAGGAACTCAAAGCTACCATACCTTGTTACTATCGCGGTCTTCTTCTCGTCTCCTTCAGCCATCCGCACCTGATAATACCCATGCCTCAAGTCCAGCGTGGAAAACACTCGGGCTTTCGCAAGCTTGTCAAAGCAATCAGGAGCCAATGGCAAAGGATACCTGTTCCTTACCATTTGCTTGTTCAATGCACGGTAATCACAACACATCCGTAGCTCATTCGAATCCTTCTTCCGCTGGAACAATACCAGAGCTCCATAAGGGGACCTTGAAGGTCTGATGAAACCTGCATCAGCTAACTCCTTTAACTGTCGTTTCAACTCCTCCAACTCAGGCCCTGACAACCGATAAGGTGCTTTAGCCGCGGTTGCTTTCCTGGCTCAAGCTCAATGCTATGGTCCACTGCACGCCTTGGTAGAAGCTTTTTTGATAGCTCATCAGGCATCAAATCTGCATATTTGGTCAGCACCTCAGAAATCTCAGTTGGAACAGGCATCCCCACTCCATCACCTTCGACACCCTTGAACATCACCGCATATGTCTCCATATCTGACTCCTTCATAGCCTTCTCCAAACTCAGTGCCGAAACATGCTGCACCTTGGTTTCTCTCGTTTGCCTATGAGCAGGCCAAGTCCAAGTTTGTGTCTGTCCAACCAACACCACCTCATCACATAAGGGAACAACAATAGCCTTGTTGCCCTTCAAGAAATCCTGTCCGAGTATCATATCAAAGTAGTTCATCTCCATCACTGTGAAGTCCAACTGACCCTTCCAGTCTTTTATCTGCATAGGTACTCCGTGTACCAAACCCGCCACTTTAGCTCTAGAGTTCACTGCCTTGATTTCCACATTCGATGGGAAGATCATCAGTCCAACCTCTTTTGCCAACTCTGTCATCCTGAAGTTATGAGTGGCCCCCGTGTCCACCAGATCTTGAATGGTCTTGCCATGAACCATCAAGTCCACGAAACCCAGACTGTTCATCCATGATTTCTCCATAACTTTTCCTTGTTCATCAAGCTTCTTCCACCCTAAATCAGCTTCACCTGTCATGAGCAACCCTGCTCTATCAAGCTTCATCAACCCTGAATCAGCTCCGATACTGCTTGTCACGCCCCCAATTCTTTTTTCCTTAAATTGGCCGGGTGCGGCACCGCCTAAATTAATAACTTTATCCATCGTTAATTAACTTTACGAACTACGCCTTCAACAATTCATAATAATCATGAATTAACATTATTAATGTGCAGAATCCATCAATAATATAAGAACAATAATAACCCAATAATATAAGAGAAGTAATATTTTTATTATATATGAGAAAGATTACAATGACCAGGAGCAGCGCTCCACCGGCGTTCATAAACAAGGCAGGTGCCCGCCTGTGCAAGAGCGCACGGTGGTCACACCTCAACCTTCAACCAAATACAATACAAAGTTTACAACCGAGTGGGCGCGCCCATGCATGACCCACACTACACACATAAACCTTTTGCCAACGGGCGGGCGCACCCGTGCACACCCGCACCCGTTACAACCAAGTCCCGTGTCAAGAATCGGCAGGCGGGCGCCCTACTAGGCCCTTCACCCGCACTACAACCCGCGCTGCACGACAATACCTTGCCCGACTCGGCGGGCGCATCCAACATGCGATCTGCAGTTAAGTGTGACCTTTGCACTTCTTGTGCGCACCTCCTATCTTGTGCGAAGACTTGTGCAAAGTCGTTGGATGCCAAATGAGTGATCAACCGCTTGAACATATACCCATTCCATCGTGGGTAACTTCCTCTCGGTTGATCTCCAAAACTCCACCGTTTCAAGCTAACCGACGCCTCTATCATGAGTCGGCCTGCCCACCGCTCATGTGCGCCCTTGGCAGCCTATAAACGATGGTGTTTCGCACTTCAAGTTTGTTTCGTGATGTCGGATGCGCGCGCCCGGTTCTGTCCCAACCGCAGGTCGTCACACCCCCGGCCCGGGTGCGCTCACCTGCCCGCCCGCCCACTAGGCCCAGGCGCCCTCACCTGCCCGGCATCGTCACCTGCTTGCGCGCCCGCGTGCCATCACCCGCCCCCCCACCCGGGCACCCTCACCTACCCGCCCCCCCGGGTGCCCTCACCCACCCTGCCTCGGCCGCGCAACCTAGGTGGCCTGTGCCCCTGCCCGGCAAGGGGCAGGGCTATTCCAGGAATCGCCCTACCACTTGCCGGGTGGAGGCGTGGGTCACCCGGGTGGCGCCTGCCTCGGCCGCGCCACCCGGGCGGCCTGCGCCCCCGCCCGGTAGGGGGCAAGGCGATTTCGGGAATTGCCCTGCCGCCTACAAAGTGGGGCCGCGGGCCGCCCGGGTGACACCTACCGGAATCGCCCTGCCACCTGCAGAGCGGGGGCGCGGGCCGCCCGGATGACACCTGCCTGGGCCGCATGGCGGTGCCACCCGGTCGGCCCGCGCCCGCGCTCGGCAGGCGGCAGGGAGATTCCGGGAATCGCGTTGCCGCCTGCCGGGCGGGGGCACTGGCCGCCCAGGTGGCGCCTAGCTCGGCTGCGCCACTCGGGCCGCCGGCCCCCCCACCCGAGAGGGGGCAGGGTGATTCCGGGAATCGCCGGGGCGAGCAAGTGAGGGCACCTGGGCGGGCGGGCGAGGGCGCCTGGGCGGGTGAGGCAGATGAGGGTGTCGGGCAGGCGAGGGCGCCGAGCGGGCGGGCGGGCAAGGGTGCCCGGGCGGGTGAGGTGGGTGAGGGTGCCGGGCGGGCGGGCGAGCGAGGGCGCCAGGCGGGCGAGGGAGCCGGGCCAGGGGCGGGGTGAGGCGGGTGAAGGCGCCGGCCGGGCGGGTGGGTGAGGGCCGCCCCGACGATTCCTGGAATTGCCCTGCCACCTGCCGGGCGGGGGCATGGGCCACCCTGGTGGCGCGGCCGAGGCAGCACAACTCGGCCGGCCCGTGCCCCAGCCCGGCAGGTGGCAGGGCGATTCTGGGAATCGCCCGGGCGGCCCTCACCCGCACGACGCTCTCGCCCGCCCGGCGCCCTCACCCGCCCCAGCGCCCTCACTCGTCCGCCCACCTGGCACCCACACTTGCCTCACTCGCCTGGGCACCCTCGCTCGCCCGCCCGCCTGGCGCCCTACCCACCTGGCGCCCTCACCCGCCTCACCCGCCCGCCCTCGCTCGCCCACCTACCTGACACCCTCGCCCGCCCGCTCGCCCGGCGCCTTCGCCCAACTTCCCACCTGGCGCCCTCGCCCGCCCGACGCCCTCACCCGCGTCACCCTCCCGGGCGACCTCGCCCCCCGCCCGGTGCCCTCACCTGCCTCACCCGCCCAGGTGCCCTCTTCCGCCTGCCTACCCCGGCGCCCTCACCTGCCCACCCGCCCGCACAGCGCCCTCGCCCGCCTCACCTGCCTGGTGCCCTGACCTGCCCGCCCGCCTGGCGCCCTGACCCGCCCGCCCCCCCGAGCGCCCTCACCCACCCTACCTTGGCCGCATCACCCAGGTGGCCCGTGCCCTCGCCCGGCAGGCGGTCAGGGTGCTAGGTGGTCGAGTGAGGGCGCCCGGGGGGGGGGGCGGGTGAGGGCGCCGTGGCGGGTGAGGCGGGTGAGGGCGCCGGGGCGGGCAGGTGGGCGGGTGAGGGTGCCGGGGCGGGCGGGCGGGCGGGCAAGGGCGCCCGGGGGGGTGAGGGTGCCTGGGCGTGTGAGGCGGGTGAGGGCGTCGGGCGGCCGAGGGCACCGGGTGGGCGGGTGAGGGCGCCGGGCGAGTGGGCGAGTGAGGGCACTGGTCGGGCGGACGGGTGAGGGTGCCTGGGTGGGCGGGCGAGGGCGCCGGGCAGGCGGGTGGGCGAGGGCACCCGAGCAGGTGAGGGCGTCAGCCGGGAGGGCAGGTGGGTGAGGGTGCCGGGCGGGCGGGCGAGCAAGGGCTCCCGGGTGAGTGAGGCGAGTGAGGGCACCAAGCGGGCGGGCGGGCGAGGGCTCCCGGGCGGGTGAGGTGGGTGAGGGTGCCGGGCGGGCGGGCGAGGGCACCGAGCTGGCGAGTGAGGGTGCTGGGCGGGCGGGCAGGTGAGGGAGCCCGGGCGGGTGAGTTGGGTGAGGGTGCCGGGTGAGCGAGGGCGCCAGGTGGGCAGACAGGTGAGGGCGCTGGGTGGGTGAGGGCGCCCGGGCCTGTCGGGCGAGCGGTGGGAGCGAGTGAGGGTGTCGGCCGGGCGGGGGCATGGGTGAGGGCGCCCAGCAGGGGGTTGGGTGAGGGCGGGCGGGTGAGGGTGCCCAGGCGCGGGGGGCGGGTGTGGGTGCCGGGCAGGGGGGCAGGTGAGGGCGCCTGGGCCGGGCGGGCGGGCGGGTGAGGGCGCCGGGCCGGGGGGCGGGTGAGGGCGCCGGGCCGGGGGCGGGTGAGGGCGCCCGGGCCGAGTGGGGGAGCGAGTGAGGGTGGGTGAGGGTGCCCAGGCCGAGGTGGGTGGCGGGTGAAGGTGGGTGAGGGTGCCCGGGCCAGGGGGCAGGTGCGGGTGCCAGGGCGGGTGGGGGGTCGGTTGGGGGGGCGGGTGAGGGTGCCCGAGCCAGGGGGGTTGAGAGGGTTGGGGCGCGGGGGGTTGTGTGGGCTCCCGGGGGGGGGGGGGGGGGGGGTTGGCAGGGCGCCCGGGTCGGGGTGGGGGGCGAGTGAGGGTGGGTGAGGGCGCTCGGGCCAAGGGGTGGGTCGGTTGGGGGGGCGAGTGAGGGCCCCTGGGCCGGGGTAGGGGGGATTGAGAGGGTTGGGGTGCGGGGGGTTGTATGCTAGATTCATAGACATCAAAGACCCATTAGAAGAGGAAAATGAGCAAAAGGAAACAGAAAATATTGTGGAAGAAGACAATGATGAAACTCTAGAGGACGAAGAGTTTGGATTACGTGACATTGTTGATTAAATTTAAGTTATGCTTGTAAATCAAGCTTTGCAATGTTTTGACTTTGACATTTTATGAGAAGAATAAACACTCAATTAGGGTTTTTATACGTTCAATATCTGTAATATGTGATTTTCGCATTGATTTTTAAGTTAATCATTATTTTTTGAAAAAAAAAAGTGATTATTATTATTTTTTGACATGAAATTCATAAAAAAAGCTATTATTTAACCATTTTTAGTTAAAATTATCATATAAAAATTGTGATTTTGACATGTCAATTCTAGCAAAAAATTATCAAAACGTGTAGTTTTTTAGTTATATTTATGTTAAAAATGGTTATTTTTATGTCCATTGTTAAAAAATATTGCTTTTTAGAAACAATTATTTCATGTGGATTGAAAAATTAATTAAGGATGTATAAATATGTAGAATATCGAAAATTCTAAATATCGACCTCCTAATTTAAATATGTAAAACAATAAAAACCTCACTAAACAAAAAGTTAAAATTAAAATAAAAAATAAGAAAATGTGAAGAAAACGACCACTTCAAAAATGATCAAATTTACAAAATAATTATTACATTTTATACATTAGAAAATTTAAAGCCAAAATACAGGTCTTTTAAAAAAAGGGGGTGATGCAGAATACTCACTTTTTTAAATCAGCATGAAAATCACTACCATTTTAAAACAATTCTAAAACGTAATGTACATAAAAAAATTAAAGTGCCAAAAACTATGCTCTAAAAAAACATGTTCGTTCTGCATCACTGGTTTTCAAAATCAGGTCACTTTTTTGCTATCTCTATGAAACGGGAACAATATCAGTTCCCGTTTCAAAATTTACATTGTTGAGAACTTAGGCAGCGATAGCCAATGTCCTTGATAGTTGTTGATCTCACACACAACACTAAATAACCAATTGGAAAGTGAAAAGAATTAAATCAATCGTATTACTACAACTTAATGAAAATGAGACAATTGTGCTAACTAGAAGAATGCTGAAAGGCAAGCTTAAATAATTGCAGAAAGTAAATGAACAACAGTGCTAAGTATTAGAAATGAACAGCCAAACTTATAAACTGTAATGAACAGAAAACTGTTAAATTATTGGAATGATCAGCGCAACTTTGAAGATGAAATGAATAGCACAACAACATGCTAGCGAAAAGCAGTGATCTCTGTTAAGAAGGAAATGAACAACAACACAATTTAAGTACAATATATAAAACAGATCAATTCATTCAGTGTCGAAATACCAAGCAGTAAAGTAATATGATTACGATAAATACAAATAAAATCAAACGATCACACGGTAAAGATAATGAAATAATGGTACAGGAATGACAAGTGAATCCACTGGGGTTGGGCCCTTAACCACCAGTGATCACTGCTGATATTGCTTCAAAAGATGCGAAGGAATAATAACTCTGCTTATATATTAATCATCAAATCAAACAACATTACAGTGAGTTGTGTCTTCTCAGCAGTGAGAGTCTGCAAATAAGATTACAGTTCAGAATAATACTTGTTCCATCTCCCTCTCCCCCTATCCTATCCTATTCCATCATGAGTAGTCCATCATCACTCTTGAATCTCTAATTCTGAGTCCTCAATTCCATCCTCCATTTTTCCATCATTTTTCCATCCCCATCTCTGATCTCTGTTTTCATTTAAATAGAGAGAGATCAGAGATAAGTTACAACAAAGATAATTACAACATGATTTCAATTACAAAATTGGATTGTTTCTAACCAATTGATCAACAAGAAAATATAGTTCCATCTGTCTTTCAACAAGAGCAAGGCGAATTTGGCTTTGCAGCTGAGATTTGGAGGACGGCTGCAACAATAAATCTGAGAAAATTATGCTCAAAGAACCCTACGTTTCTCTCAATACAAGTCAAATTTGGGCAAACCATTTTTTTAAAGTTAATTTGGTTCGTTCTGGACAAAACCCATGTTCCGGATTTTCCATATTTTTCTTCATTTTCCAGGAATCTCAACCGAAACATTGTCACTTCTTATTGCAGCGAATTTCTGAGTTGGAATATTTATTGATCAAATCTTCAATCTGGAAATTGTATTGGAGGCTAAAAATGGTGGATAGTGTTACAACCAATTTATTAAAACTATCATTGATAAAATCATGCATAATCATCAATTTATTAGAAATAAAGAAGAATAAATAATATTCATTCATAAGATCATAAATCAATATAAATTGGATTTATATAATAAATTATAATAAATGACATGATAAAGAAGAGTAAAAATGGATAAAATATGTGTTTAAAAAGTGGTCGTATTCACAGCCCAACATACCCCCACATCGAATATATTGCATGTCCTCATGCAACAAAAAACTGAATATATTACATGTCCTCATGCAACCCAAAGACAAAACCCGTGTGTTAACCAAGCAATAAAAAAATTTGTTCATCTCAGCTCATGAAATGGATAGAACAAATGAATTCTTCCTTACTTAATGAATATTCAATTTTAGCAATCTTGATGAAGGCATAACAATGAAGTTGTAGCAAAATATGATATAAGTGATAGCAACCTTCATTAACCATTTTCTCAAAAACTACAAACCAGCTTTTGTTGAAATGTTGCAAGCAAATTTGTAATATATGAACGCCTCTATGAACCAAAAATCAGATCGTTTTGATGCATGGATCATGAGATATAAACAAAATCGTTGTATGTGAGAGTGCATGATTTCCGAAATTTTATGAACCAAATTATCTTGAAATTATCTGGGTTTGTGTATTTTAATAATATGTCTGTGTTTTCCAGATATCACAAGAATTGAGTTCATAGTTTTTAAAAATATTATGGAAATCAATTTTTGCACTGAAATTATATGCCTTAAATGAGAAAGAAAATAGAAAACATCTATCATGCGTAGCAATTCCTCTCTCTCTGAAAAATTAGCATGCCCTCATGCAATGCTAGAAAACAAATAGAGGTAGTTGCTACCCTCTGTTGAATGCTATGCTTGGTATAAAACAACATGGAATAAGAGAGGTGTTGAGAATGAATAAGAATAGCAATGGATGATAAAGAATATGAATGACATGGTTATAAGAAAGAAATGAATGAAAGAAACACTCCCCCAAACTGAAAGATGAGATGCCATTGAAAAAAATGGGAAGTGGTTAAGATGTGGAATGAAAGATGATAAATAATGCTCAAAATGGATTTGCATGAAATTCTCCTAAATTTGTAATAAATCAGAAAATTATGCTATTTTACCTCAAGTTTTACCTCCAAAAAGAAAAATGTGGAATGACATATATGGACTAGCAGTTGTTGAAACTGATGTAGGCAGAGTTGATGCTAAAAGTGATGCAAAAGGTGGAATCCAAGCAAGCACATCATGTCTGAAGAATTGTTCACATTCGCACATTGCTCGAGCCGCTTTTGGTAGTTGCAATAGTGTGGTCATGCTGCGAATAGAGTATCCCCCCCATACTTGTTGTTCTCCTGTACATAAATCACTAATTTTCATACAATGTTCTTGAATCCTAGTGTTAGTTTTGAATAGAAATAGATAAGATGCATGCAAAACTTTCAATCAGAAAAACTTTTGTCAAATCAACAAGTTATGGCAGAGTGCAGTAATCATATTGCATGCTATTCCATAATGCATGCATTCCCCCCTCCAATTGGAAAATGAATTCCATGACCATAAAGCACATGAGAGGTGTTATGCTGACGACAAGGCAAGGGAATGAACAATATAGCAGTAAATGAAGCAGAGTACATATCAATGATAGGACATCGAAAGTTATGGTTATAATGAGAGCAGAGTATGTAAAGATAGTTATGAATAAGAGATAAGACGCTTTGGATTGATGATAGTTTATGGAAAACGAAAAAGAATAACAATATGCCAAAAAGATGCTTTAGTGACGGTATTCTAGCTGAAAATGATGTGATTGATTTGAAAACAATTTCTCATGCGTAAAGGTTCAAAACAGGGGAAAAAATTAAGGAAAAAATTTCTCTAATAAAAAGAAAAAATAAGAAAAGGGTATTATAGTAATAATTGACGATAATAACTTCAATACCATAAGCAGAGCCTCTGCTACCAGTAGGCGTCCATAGCCTTGGCAGGGTTGCTTTTTAACCCATATGAGCCAGTATCCTCACTTTATAAATGGAGAGTTACAATGTTGTTCTACAGAAGAGATCAGTGTGCTGGTGTGGTAACCAGATAATCACACTACCATTCACCGGGATGTAGAAAAAGTGATCAGGCCGGCTCGTGATGAGACCTCCTGTTCCAAGGATAATTTGGCTATCCAATGGATCATAACCTTGGTGTGGTGGCCATAATGGGAATGCCACTTTGTTACAGCCTTATGAACATGGTAGGATGGCTCGTAATGAGACCCCCTATCCTCCATCTGCGAACAAAATTTTGTTGTTATTACACATTTTTATGATAAAAAGAGGGAGGCTCAGTACTCCTTAAGAGTAGGGATGGTGGAAGAAGTTGAACATGTCAATAAAAAAAAATATACCCGTAATCTCATTTATTATAGATAGAGAAGATTATAACCAGGAAGGGTGGAACCAACATGGTACTAAGATGATCAATTAGTATCATGTATAGTAGAAAACAATGCAATAAAGTAGTATATAAATAATTGTGTCCCTTTTGAAAAGAACCTATCATCAAGGAGTTGTCCTGTTAAAGATCATAACATGAATGATATTAACTCGCTTCAATAGAATCCATAATTCTTGTCCTCATAAAAGTAGTGTGCTTCATGCCATGAAAGGGAATCAATAAAATGTGGTTGAGATGAACTAGGAATAATCCCACAAGAGGAAGAAAGGGTTGCTCTCAAAAATACTCCCAAAGTGTTGTTTCTTTGAAGGAACAACAAAAACACTCAAAAAGTGGTGTTCCGTGTAGGGAACACCAAAGGAAATGCACACTAAAAAGCAAAAATTCACACGAAAAAGTGTTGTTCCCTGTAGGGAACAACAAAAAAAAATGCATGTGAAAAAATGTTGTTCCCTTCAAAATGCAAAACGTGAAAGTGTATAAGTGTTGTTCCATTCAGAAAGAAACAGCGAAAAGTGAAAGTGCAGAAGTGTTGTTCCATTCGGAAAGGAACAACAAAACGTGAAAGTGCAGAAATATTGTTCAATTCAGAAAGGAACAACAAAAAGTGAAAGTGCAGAAGTGTTATTTCATTCGGAAAGGAACAGAAAAACGTGAAAGTGCAGAAGTGTTGTTCCATTCGAAAAGGAGCAGAAAAACATGAAAGTGCAGAAGTGTTGTTCCTTTAAAAAGGAACAACAAAACTGTGAAAAAGGAACAGCAAAATGGACAATCATAAAATGAAAGCATGCAAAAAACAAATTAGCTATTCACGGCATTGTTGCTAAGGATGAATTACACTTTGAATGAAGCAACACCTGAAATATAAGATAAATTAGAAAAGAAACAACATTTTATTTAAAAACAATATGTAAATAAATTAAGTTACAACAGCTATGATATTATGTAAAAAAAATGATCTCTTTGAAAAATGTTTTGGCAGCAGTGATAAGGCATGAATCTTCAAATTGAAATCAATTTTTCATTTGTTCTATTATGAATCTGTTGGGTAATGAATTGGATGAAATTCCTTTGTTTCATAAAATATCTTTCAAAAATCACTTGTCTATAAATTGACCTTCTTTATTTTCCCAAGACCTGCAAAAAACGAGTGTCTACCTGCAATAAAACATTAAATCATGGAGAAAGAGAGGTGATAGGGCTCTCCTAATCCAAGAATTATGAAAAAACAATTAGTTAATCTGTATAACAAATTCACTAAGAAAATAACAAAGTAAAATTTATTTGTCACTTGCGGGAGAGCAGTGGCTAATCATGCTATCCTGCAGTGTTTTAATCACAACTTCTTTATTGTTCGTCCAAATTGAGTGATTCCAAAGTCAGATGAGAGATAATTCAAAGGTTTATCTCCAATAGAAACAGGTTTTAAAAATTCAATGATATGATATGTCAATTTTAGTTAGAACAACCTGCATAACAGAGTCATTTTCAATTACCCAGCTTAGGCCAACAGTTGATATTTCAAGCATAACTTTTTTGTTTGATGTCGGATCCGAATGATTCAAATTGGAAATGAAAGTAGATTTATTTATTTATCTCCAATAGAAACAGGTTTTGAACGAAATAAGAATTGATAGGTCAAGTACTGTAAGGAACAGCCGGAAAGACAAAGTTTTAAGGGTGCTGATTTACGATAGACAATGAGTATTTTGATCATAACTTCCCCATACGATATCAAAAATGAGTTATTCCAATTGCAATGTAAACTATATTCATAGGGGAATCTACCATAGAAACAGGTTTAAAAAAATTCATTCATTTAGGCCTCCAAAAACCGACTGTCCCAACTCTGTTCCTGAGCTGCCCGCTAGACACCCTGTTAATGTTTTGGTTCTAAATTTTTCGTTTCAAATCCAAATTGAGTGATTAAAATTGGACTGGAAAGTAGAAATAAAGGGATAATTAGGATAGAAACAAGTTTTAAAAATATTGCATTTTGGTCCCTCAAAACATGACTATCCCGACTATTTTTTCAAAAATTTCATCAACCTCGTAAGCCAAAAAATATGATATTCAAGAATTTTTTCAAATTGGTGATAAAAATGAATATGAGTGTTTGTAGAACTATTATTTCTATTATAAATCATCTATATACACAAATCAATTGAAACATTTATCACTGATGTTGATTTCGATAGCGTGTTGCAATAAAAAACAACTAGTTTTACATATAAAAAAAATGCATTTATTTATTTCCTTATTTATTTTATTTTCTACACTAACCTATTTTGATTTGAAAACTGAATATGACTATGTATATGAGTACTTCCAGTGGAACCATTTTCGAAATAGAGCTTCATGTATGCACATACCCAAATTTGAAAGATGCATATTAATGAATATTAGGGTATGAGAAGCCAACTTCCCTTGAAAAAATGGTATCAAAAATTGTTGAAGCATAGAGTGATGCTGCAAACAAATGATGGATTGAAACCAATCTTCAAACTATCCGTTACTTTCTTGATTTCCCATAGCCATCATATCATGAAGTTCTTGAGCTTTTAAAATGACTTTTTGATGCATACTAAAAGAAACCTCATTTTCTTCCATAGCTTCTACAATTTTTGAATTTGAAACATTCTGAATCTCATTGTAAGTTTTCTCCATTGGTGCATGTGAGATAGAATGGGTGGGATGGGTGGGTAAATTTTGCAGTTCAACATTGTAAGCATGTTGTACTAGTTTATTGTGGTGAGGGTGTGGAATTAGTTGAGCAAGAAATTGTGTATGGAATGGAGCATTTTGATGATGTGGTTGATTGGGTTGTGTGAATGGTTTTGATGGGCAAGCAAGATGTTGTGGGAGAGATAGTGAAGAATATGGAGAATATGTTTGTGTTACAAGATGAGGGAGAGTAGTCATGCAATCATAAGGTGAACCATGCCAAATTTGTAGATAAGATTGATGGTGGTTATATTGAGATTGACATGGCTGCCCTAACACATTAGTATTCCATAATGGATTATGCAAGTAAGAGAATGGAGAAGAAGTGTTTTGAACCATACCTGTAGGCCATGATTTCCATGGTTTTGACTTTGTTGCAGCTTCCTCATCTCTTTGATATGATACTTCCATCCTAGATAAGGAAGAACAACTATCTATGGGATGCTCCTTTCAGTAATGAGGGCAAAACATTTTATCAAATTCTTGATTTTTATGAACCTGCAAAACATCCAATTTTGCATTTAGAGAGCTAATAAAATCAACTTTAAAATTTTCAAATAAAGCATTGATTTCAACTCTTATGTCTCCTATTCTTGTAGCAGATTTGGAAAACAAAGAACAAACATCTCTAGAATTCTTACCAGCCTTGGAGATTCCTCTTGAATACCTTATGCACAACTCACAAACATCATCATATGATAACTAAAAATGTTAGGATATTCTAACACATAGGAAATAGTTAAGTATAACTTGGTCTAGTATAGAGTTAGGTAAAGTGTGTTTCTTTACTATGTACATTTTGTAACTTACAATCCGACGGTCACGATATGTAGTGATCCGACGGTTCATTCTCTCCTCGATATTACCGACATTTGATCCGTGGCTTAACACCCGATTGGTCCATGATCTCTATTTAAAGAGCATGGAGGGTCATTTGTAGGTTAACCCGTTCATGAGAGAAACTTATGTAAATTTTCATTCTTTTATTAATAAATTGCCTGAAGTGGCCGCGTTGGCTCAGGCCGTGGACTGTTTCCCTCTTTGAGGGTTTTAACCACATCAAAATACTGGTGTATTGATCTGTGATCTGTGTGTGAGCGGTGTCCTTTGGTGTTCTGTCTGAGGAACTTACCCTGTAAATTCCTACATGATATCAGAGCTATTTGAGGGCCTCGTCTGTTGGTGATCCAAATCTGAAGCCGGTAGAACTGCATCCGACTACCGTTTTCTATATCTACTATTTCTAACTGCTTTCGGGCCAAGAGGACTACTCAGTTGTGTTGGGAGCATCTGTTACAGTGAGGAACCCCTTTCGTTTCACGTGAAAAGGTTTTCGGTAGCCCTAGTTGCGTCATTTTTAAGATTTGTAGGTATACTGTGTTTATTTGCAGTTTACAGTTATTTTCTCTCTGTTTATTTCGGTTTCAGTTTATTTAGCTTTTTTTATTACCGGATCTATACCTTTCATTTCTGCGTATGCTCTTTGCCCCGTGACTCTGTGCGATCTGGGCAAATCAGAAACAGAAAGGAAGGATTTTTCTCATGCGTATGCTCTTTTCCGCTGCGCCTTAGTGTGATCTCGGAAAATCAGAAACATTGAGGAAAATATTTAGTTTCGAGCTAAAGCTAACTTCAAGCCACAAGGTTCGTTTTTTTTGTATGTCCGTATTGGGTTTTGTGTTTTTTGTTTTGTAGGGAAAAAGAGTTTTCTCAAAGCAAGCACACAACCCAAAGCTTCAACCCCCCTCTCTCTCTCTCTCTCTCTCTCTCTCTCTCAAACTTTTTGTATAGCTCACTTGGTTCAAAGCTAATTTATGAGAGTAGAGGTCTTGAGTTCAAGTCTCCTTTTTGTGGGGGCAGATTTTTCATTTCCGCACATTCCCGCACTTCGTCGGCATCTTCATCAAATTTTCTTCAAAAAGCCATAACTTCTTCATCCGGAAGCCGTTTTCAGAACCGTTTTTTTAAAACAACCTATTTTTTCAAGATCTTTCCATTGGAATGCTTAGTTTAAGCATCTATAGCTTCATTTTCTGTTAAAATGGAAAGTCCATGCCAAGTTATTCTTGATAGCACCAACTACTTCCAATGATGGTCCTACATTGTGGATTTAATTAGAAGTAAAGGTCTCTACAGAATAGCCACAGGCCAAGAAACCAAACCGAAAGATGAAGATAAGGCAACTAAATGGAAAATAAGCAAGATTAAGCAAGTGGGTTGATAGGGATGTCTATTTCTCCAGATCTTAGATTCCATATTGCAGAACTTGATACTCCTGATGAAGCATTGAAACAGATTACTACATTTTTTAGAATAAAAAATGAACTTAGAGCCCATCAACTTGAAAATGAGTTGCTTGCATTGGACCCCAATAATTTTTCTTGCATTGATGATTTTTTGTCCAAGTTCAAGACCCTTAGACTTCTCTTGGAAGGTGTTAAGGTTAAGAAAGAAGATAGTAACCTTATCTATTCCATTCTTACTAAGTTGGGACCAGCCTACTCTGTGTTTGTTTCCACCTTCCATTCTACAAGAGAAGCCTTCATTTCTCAAGGACAAGACTACAAGTCCCCTTCCTTTGATTCTTTTTGTGATTCTTTAATAAGAGAACAAGAAAAACTCTTACACCTTGGCCTTCTTAATCTTGGAAACTCTTCCAAGAAAGCGTTAGCCGCCCAGCAGCAACCAAATCCAAATGATCCTAAGAAGTTGTATCCTAAAAGGGATGGTCCTAAACCAAACAAGGGTCCTAAGCAATCTCAGCCTCAAAATGAAAAATCATTTCAACAAAATGATAAGACAAATAAAAACAAAGGGAAGAAGACTGATATACATTGCAACTTTTGTAATCGATATGGCCACTTAGAATCCAAATGCTTTAAGAAGATGGAAGCCTTGGAAGCAGCAATGAAGAAGCATAACATCCATTTGGAGCACTCTTCAACTTCAACTTCATCTCTAGGAATGGCACTTTCTACATGTGGTTGTCAAGCATCTCGGTCTGGCTATGCACTAAATGTATCTTCTTCTTCTCATTCTCATGAGTGTATCATTAATTCTGGAGCTTCTTATCACATGGACAAAAACAAAGCCATGTTTTCTTCTTTAAATGATTGTAACACCAAAAATATATATGTTGGTGATGATAGATCTCTTAGTGTTGTAGGGACTGGAACTGTTCATATAGACAATGGTCAGTTTAATGATGTATTATGTGTTCCAACCTTATCCTGCAACCTTCTATCTGTATATCAGATAACTCATTCAGGTGAAGGTAAAATCGTTGAATTTTCACCTCACGATGTTGTAATTAAGGACCTAAGAGATCTTAGACAGATTTTAGCTACTAGCATTGTTGATGATTCTACAAGGTTGTATAAGTTTCACAACTTTGGGTCATCAAATATTCCCTCGGTATTTGTTGCTCATAATGATGAAGTGAGAAAACTTTGGCATGAGCGATTTGGTCACTTAAACTATCGCTCTCTTTAGAATCTATCTAAAGAAAATATGGTGATAGGTCTTCCAATGGTATGCAGAGATGGTGTTTGTTACGGATGTGTACTCGGAAAACATCATCGGGACAGTTTTGAAAAACGTGCCTCTTGGCATGCCTCAGCCCCTTTACAGCTCGTGCATAGTGATTTATGTGGTCCACTTCCAGTTGTTTCATTGTCTGGCTACAAGTATTTCTTAACTTTCATTGATGATTTCTCCAGACGCACTTGGGTATACTTCTTAAAACTCAAGAGTGAAGTATTTAACATGTTCTTGGCCTTTAAGGCCTTTGTTGAAAAACAATCTGGACATCAAATTTTTAAGCTAAGATCTGATAATGGTGGAGAATATGTTAACAACAAATTCATCAACTTTTGCACTGAGAATGGAATTCAAATGCAACATACTGTTCCATATACTCCACAAAAAAATGGTGTAGCTGAAAGGAAGAATCGCACCTTAAAGGAAATGGCTAATTGTATGCTTTAATCTAAAGGACTTAGTCTTAATTATTGGGCAGAAGCAATTAACTGTGAAAATTACATAATAAATCGCACTCCTACTAAGATTTTAAAGAATATCACTCCAGAAGAAGCATGGAGCTCAATTAAACCAAATGTAAGTCACTTTCGTGTTTTTGGAAGTGAAGCATGGGCCCATATTCCAGATGAGAAACATAAAGCTTTAGAACGTAAGAGTGAAAAATGTATTTGTGTTGGATATTCTGAAGATGTCAAAGGATATAGACTTATTCGACTTAAGTCCAAAAATGTTATCATTAGAAGAGATGTAAAGTTTGCTGAAAATATATCGGCCTGCGAGCCTAGTTCGGCGGATGTGCCACCTCTCCCTATCTCTTCTACTTTTCAAAACATTTCTTCTTCAGATGATGAAAGCGAGGATGAAAATCCTCCCCCACCTTCTCAGGATCCTCCTTCAGCTCCTCAGCTTCCAAAATGGGTCCGTGCTACTCAGGATGCAGCAGGTGATCTTGCCGGTGATCCTACAGATCATCGACGTACACGTTCTCAGTTTGATAGAGCCTCTTCTTTACTGGCTCAAGCTTCAGTGAATTATGATCCTAACACCTTTGCAGAAGCTTCAGGTCATCCAGATTGGGAAGCAGCTATGAATGAAGAATATCATTCATTATTGGCAAATGATACATGGGATCTTGTTCCTCTACCAAAGGGACGAAAACTTGTTAGATGCAAATGGGTTTACAGAACCAAGTATGGACTAGATGGGAAAGTTGATAAACATAAAGCTCGTCTTGTTGCTAAGGGTTTTTCACAAGTTGAAGGCATTGACTATACTGAAACCTTCTCCCCTATTTCCAAAATGAACTCTATCCACCTTGTTTTTTCCCTTGCTGCCTCTTTCAAATGGGAAGTCCATCAGATGGATGTTAAATCCGCCTTCTTACATGGGGACTTGCATGAAGAAACCTATATGGAACAACCTATTGGCTTTATACAAACAGACTCCAGCCTTGTATGTTGGCTTAAGAAATCCCTTTATGGTCTCAAGCAAGCTCCTCTAGCTTGGTATGCCAAAATGGATAACTTTCTTTTAGAAAATGGCTTTTCTAGGTGTCATTCTGACAATACTGTCTACACCAAGAAAGTGGGCAAGTCTCTTATCATTCTTGTTCTTTATGTTGATGATCTTATCCTGACTAGTAGTGATACCAATCTTATAAACCATGTGAAGTATAGCCTTAAAAGGAAGTTTGAAATGACAAACTTAGGACACTTACATTATTTTCTTGGTCTTCAAGTCTTGCAATCCAAAGAAGGTATTTCCCTTTCCCAGTCCAAGTATTCTTGTGATATTCTACGCCATTTTAACATGGAAGACTGTAAACCAACCCCTTCTCCCTTTCAGTCTGGAGTCAAAATTTCAGTCACTTGTACTTCTCCTGAAGTTGATGCTACCTTATACCGTCAACTTGTAGGAAAACTTTTGTATCTAACCCATACTCGTCCTGACCTTTCCTTTGCCGTTGGCCTTGTTGCTCGGTTTATGAAAACCCACATGAAAGTCATTTCGAAGCAGCTAAAAGAATACTTCATTATGTTCAAGGTACAGTTCAGTTTGGGATTCATTATAGTGTCGAAGCAACTCCTCTATTGGTTGGTTTCACTCATTCCGATTGGGCTGGTGATCCTGATGATCGGAAGTTTACTGCAGGTTATGTGTTCACTCTTGGTTCATGACCTATTACATGGGCTTGTAAGAAACAAGGTGCCATTTCTCTTTCTTCAGCAGAAGCAGAGTATCGTGGTGTCGTAGAAGCTAGTAAGGAAGCCTTGTGGCTTCGTTAGATCCCATCAGAGTTTGGCTTTCAGCAGCAACATCCAACTACACTTTGGTGTGATAATCAAAGTTCCATTCAACTATGCAAAGATCCAGTCCAACATCAACGCAGCAAACACATTGAACTGGACATGCACTTCATCAGAAAGCTCATCCACGACCATCTCCTTGAAGTGCAATATTGTTCAACAGATGATCAAGTTGCAGACATCTTTACAAAGGCTCTCACAGAGGTGAAGTTCACTAAACTTTGATTTATGGTTGGAGTTCAGGAAGTTGTCACTAAGGGGGGATAGGCTCTAGTGCCTCCTTCCTTCTCCTATTGTGTCATATTTGTAAATCCTTCAATCCTATCCCAAGTTGTTCTTAAGGGGGGATGTTAGGATATTTTGACACATAGGAAATAGTTAACTATAACTTGGTCTAGTATAGAGTTAGGTAAAGTGTGTTTCTTTACTATGTACATTTTGTAACTTGCAATCCAACGGTCATGATATGTAGTGATCTGACGGTTCATTCTCTCCTCGGTATTACTGACACTTGATCCATGGCTTAACACCCGATTGGTCCATGATCTCTATTTAAAGATCATGGAGGGTCATTTGTAGGTTAACCCGTTCATGAGAGAAGATTATGTAAATTTTCATTCTTTTATTAATAAATTGCCTGAAGTGGCCGCGTTGGCTCAGGCCGTGGACTGTTTCCCTCTTTGAGGGTTTTAACCACATCAAAATACTGGTGTATTGATCTGTGATCTGTGTGTGAGCGGTGTCCTTTAGTGTTCTGTCTAAGAACTTACCCTGTAAATTCCTACATAAAGACATCACCTTTTCCTATCAGATTCAAGAGTTCTAAAAATTCATCTTTGATTCATTTAAGAAGAAGTGTTTTTAAGATTTCTTTTTTCAAATGCTTATGCTTTGATTTTTGAAGGTTGTATTGAAATCGATCTACATAGTCCTCCAAGCTTTCATCTTCCCCTTGTATCATATTGAAAATATCTTCATTGGCCTTGCAATAGTCTTGGTACTTCTTCAAGAATATGTTCTTCATGTCCTCCCATGTTTTGATGCAGTTCCCACCTAGGCTCATGAACCATCGAAGAGCTACTCCTTTTAGAGTAAGAGGAAACACTTTCAATCTTTTATCATTAGTACAATAATCATATCCTCTACAAAGTATTTCAAACTTAAATAAGAATGTATCTGAATCTTCATTTGTCAAGCCATGAAAATTTGGTAGAGAAGATGGGAGAATTATGTGCATTTGTGTCACTCCTCCTAGATCTTTGATACGAAATTAAAAAGTAGAAATGTGAGTCATTTCTTACCATAATAAAAGATGTTATTCATGTGTTTCTTTGAGGCTCCTTCTTCAAATGTTCCCGTCAATCAGTTAGTGAAATGGGTGGTGCTTACATCACCACTTGAGTGAAATCATGAGATTTGTTTTTTTTTAATTTCTATTTTTTTTAGTCATTCACACAAAAATTCAAACATTTATTTCTACTTGAAATTTTTTTTAACAATTCTGCTGGAAAGTGGGTGGGGGAGCAGGGCTTCTACATGATCCGTACGTAGGTTCTTACCTTCCATTTTTAATACCCAATTCTCTCATATCAGGAACTCATTAGATGCACACTACTATTTAAAAATGGCTACACTCTCCCCGACAACGACACCAAAATGTTGAGCAATAAAAAGGTGCTTTTTTAACTCCTAATTATTTTCACATTAATTGTCAACCCAGGGACGAATTTTTATTTCAAGAGTGTACTCAATCTAAGGTGGCTATTTATTCAAGAGTAATGTTTTGCAGTATAGTGATTAAAATCCAAAAGTAAATAAAAGTTGGAAATAAAATCTACTTATAATTAAAAGAAACTTATTACTCTGAAACTTAAATCATTGACTCAGAAAACTACAACAATTTATCAGTCGAGGGTACAATAATAGTAACTCTTCCCTCTGTAAACTAATGCAATTAAAAGGGCACTCAAAAGAAGGATCATCAAACTGGGAACTAGGCAGCATATGTCAATGTTCACTACAGTCTCAGACCTTCTGAACACCAAAGCAATGATGATTTTCGAATGACAAGAAATGGAACATCATCTACTTCTATAAATAGGATTGAACAGCAAAACTCTATCTTTGTTTAACTTATATAAATCAAGCATAAATAAGATCCACAATATGAGAACTTAGGCAATGATAGCCAATGTCCTTTATAATTGTTGATCTCACACACAACACTAAATAACCAATTGGAAAGTGAAAATAATTAAATCAATCATATTACTACAACTTAATGAAAATGAGACAATTGTGCTAACTAGAAGAATGTTGAAAGGAAAGCTTAAATAATTGCAGAAAGTAAATGAAAAATAGTGCTAAGTATTAGAAATGAGCAGCCAAAATTATATAACTGTAATGAACAGAAAATTGTTAAATTACTGGAGTGATCAGCGTAGCTTTGAAGATGAACTGAACAGCACAACAACATGCTGGCGAAAAGCAGTGATCTCTGTTAAGAAGGAAATGAATAGCAACACAATTTAAGTACAGTATATAAAACAGATCAATTCATTCAGTCTGGAAATACCAAGCAGTAAAGTAACATGATTACGATAAATACAAATAAAATCAAACCATCACACGGTAAAGATCATGAAATAATGGTACAGGAATGACAAGTGAATCCACCGGGGTTGGGCCCTTAACCACCAGTGATCACTGCCGATAGTGCTTCAGAAGATGTGAAGGAATAATAACTCTGCTTATATATTAATCATCAAATCAAACAACATTACAATGAGTTGTGTCTTCTCAGAAGCGAGAGTCTGCAAATACAATTACAGTTCAGAATAATACTCGTTCCATCTCCCTCTCCCCCTATCCTATCCTATTCCATCATGAGTAATCCATAATCACTCTTGAATCTCTAATTCTGAGTCCTCAATTCCATCCTCCATTTTTCCATCATTTTTTCATCATTTTTCCATCCCCATCTCTGATCTCTGTTTTCATTTAAATAGAGAGAGATCAGAGAGAAGTTACAACAAAGATAATTACAACATGATTTCTATTACAAAATTGGATTGTTTCTAAACAATTTATCAACAAGAAAATATAGTTCCATCTATCTTTCAACAAGAGCAAGGCGAATTTGGCTTTGCATCTGAGATTTGGAGGACGGCTGCAACAAAAAATATGAAAAATCGTGCTCAAAGAACCCTTAATTTCTCTTAATAAAAGTTGAATTTGGGCAAACTATTCTTCATTAAGGTTAATTTGGTCCGTTCTGGACAAAACCCATGTTCCAGATTTTCCATATTCTTCTTCATTTGCCCAGAATCTCAATTGTAAAAATGTCACTTCTTATTCCAACGAATTTTTGAGTTGGAATATTTAATGATCAAATCTTCAATCTAGAAATTGTATTAGAGGCTAAAAATGGTGAATAGTGTTAGAACCAATTTATTAAAACTATCATTGATAAAATCATGCATAATCATCAATTTATTAGAAATAAAGGAGAATAAATAATATTCATTCATAAGAGCATAAATCATTATAAATTAGATTTACATAATAGATTATAATAAATGACATGATAAAGAAAAGTAAAAATGGATAAAATAAGTGTTTAAAAAGTGGTCGTATTCACGGCCCAACAATGCCCTATAAATTACATGTGGTTGTCCAGCGAAGAAAACTTGGCATTTTGAGAATTGATTTGTTGCACTCTTAGGTGCACATGAACCGTGAATTGTTTCAAGATATGATAGCAAGTCCGGCATTTGAATAATTGTCAAAGGAGACACAGGAACTAGTGAATAGTGTCATGTCGACACACACACAATCTATGAACACCGAAGAAGTGGCAACCGAGGAGAATGTGCAAGAAATTGAAATGGAGGCCGAAGTAGCTACTCCAAAAGTAGCTGCCTCAGAAGTGGCCAAAGTATTGGCGGAGGTCCTTAAATCGCTGAGAACGCTGAGACCGAAGCCAACCCCAACAAAGGAAACCAAGAAAGACACGAAGCAAAAGCATCCTGCCATACCAGTGCACATGTCACCAAGAGGAAACCCACCAAAACCCACTGCCCAAGAGAAAGGCAAGGCTATAAACCTAGAAGCAGAGGAGGAGGATATCAAAAACATCCCGATGGACGATGAGGATGTGGGAGTGGAAGTAGAGGAGATTGAAGCCCAGGGTGCAGACACTATTACACGATTGCTAGAGCATGTCCCTCCGCACAAGCCTAAATCCAAGGTCCCAAAGGACATCGATGAGAGTGAGACTCCCCTACAAACCTCTCTGCTATCGAATGAAATTGCTTTCGACAGTCCGTGCCTAGCACAAGTGCCAATACTAAAGCTAGAAGACTAGGACTTAGCTGACCATGAAAAGTTCCCACACCCAGCAATTGAGCAGCTGATGTGCCACATCATAGACACAAATATGAGAATGATAGCATTGGAGCTGCGGAAGTGGCTTAGGTGAGTAGATAAGGCATGGGTTCTCAACTTGCTCTGGGTGCCACACTATAACCACACCCTGGTTATAGTTTTGGTCATCAAGCAGCTATGGTGCTTGGTGCATGATGGGTGTCTGTGTCTAGAGGAGCTGATACCCATCACCGATATGTTGATTCATAGAATAATGCTCCTGCCATATATAAGTGAGGATCCAACAATGATCTTTGCTAGTAAGGGTGGTGAGAAAGCTCTCACAAAATCAATGAAGGAGAAATTCAAGCTAGTGAAGAAGTTGCACGGGTACGTATCTCTAGCATCTATGACCCCGCTATGAAGGTAGAAATGCAGATCCTGGTAGGGAAGGTGATGCAGAAGTGTTGCGCTGATGAGGTGTCGGCATCTGTCATCGCACTCACATAGTAGTGCGCGAAAGGAGTCCAGTTTAACTGGTCAGACTACCTTCACAGAGAGTTCTTGGTGAATTGCCGCGAAGCACAAAAGAAAAGCAAGACATTCCACTATGTGTGGCTCTTTCTGTCGATTGTGCTGCTAGCGTGAGAGCTACCAGAGAAGAGCCAATTCCCTTCGGTCGCGCCAGACCTTCTTGAAGTAGCAAAATACGCTTCACTGTGGGCGACCAAGGATGCGTAGCGAGTTTCAGACATCAAGATCTTTTGGATCTTTATGGAAATGAATATCAGGAAGGTAATCAATCACAAGCTACTATTTTCTCCCATGGTGTATGCCAACATGCAGGGCTAAGCCGAATTTAAAGCTATTTTCCATTGGAAGGACCTTGTGCAGAAGTGGTACGACTTGTTGTATCTGGCCACAGATGATGCCAATGATGCGGTGCTTGATCAATGGCCAATGGAGTGGCGCACTACCATGGACTTGGCGGTGGGTGGAGGCAAGTCCATTGCACAGAAGAAGAAGGAGGAGGCCAAGCTATAGATGGTGCAACTGGTCGAGAAGAGGAAAAAGGAGGCCATTGAAAAGGCCCAGGAAGAGCAAACAAGAAAGGAGGTAGGAAAAAAGACAGGTGCCACATAGTGAGGCTCTGACAAAGGTGTGTGGTTGCCTTCACCTGAGACTAAAGAAGAAGAAATAGAGCACCATGGTGCGGGCCCTCAGGAGACGTATGATCACATTAAGTGCCCAAGAGAGCTGGAGAAGGGAGGGTCCAGAAAGAAATCGAAGCCAACCAAGACCTCACTCGACCCTATCACATTAATGAAGGGTGACTTACATGATATCGGTGACATTGTCAGAGATGTCACTGCAGAGGCCCTGTAGCAGTTTGAACAACAACAGAAAATCATCCTAGGGTCTATACAGACCAGTGGGTAGGAGTTGCAGGCCCGCGTGTCGCAAGCTGGTACGATGTCTACCAACTTGGCTATTGGCATATCAGAGGCTATTGATGTGTTGCACACGAAGGATTCCAGTGCGATAGTGCTACCAGATGGAGCACTAACCATAGAAAAGGAAGTTGATAGGCCCACTATCAGCGCCTTGAAGGGCGTTGGACTGAATATAGCAACGATTCCACATTAAGCACTCCACCTCTTGTAGGATGGAGTAATTGTAGAACTGAGGGCTCGAGAGCACTGCACCCTCCAGGTGACCAGTGAACAATAGATAAATAATGAATAGATAGCTCGGCAAAGAAATGTTTTCATCGCCACTGAGGCCAAGGTGACTAACCAGAGCAAGAAGATCATGTAGGTCATGGAGGAGGCATGTGGAATGGTCCTAGAGTTGGCCATTATGGAGGAGGAGCCAGTTGAGGTTTGCATCCGTAAATTTTCCACACGGGTGTGTGAGACTCAGACAGAGATGGCGTGGATTCAGTTGGAGCTGAACCTACAGATTACAAAGCTCCAGTTGAAGGCCCAGCCTTTAACACAGGTAAAGGAACAACGGGCGATCGCTGTCACAAAAGCAGTTGTGGTGGTGGAGAGTGTTGTAGCAGACTGCACACAGTTGTTCAAGCAACCGTTTGAGGTCCTGACTAGCTTGTGTTGAGCATTGGAAAAGGTATGTAACTACCACTTATTTCTTTATCTTTTCCTTTAAATCATAACTTCTTTACATTCTAAGATGGTCATATGTTAAAGGATTATGATAGAATTAAGGGGATTTGTGATTTATGTAAAATGATTAATTATTGTATTTTTCTATGCAAAAAGTGAAGAAAATGGAAAATCACCATTCCGAAGGAAAAGACAAAGTAGAACCAACTACTGTCCCTTTCACAGGGAACTGCATCTAGACGAGGAAATCAAGATAAGAATGCATGGACCAAGAAAATGAAGAAGAAACACGGTATCAGTGCAAGAGGACAAAACAATAACTGAAGATTAGAGATATGGTGAATCCCTCAGGATCCTTTGATCCTGAGGGATCGCTGCCTCAAGACTTATCTGCATTTTTGATACTTCTACCTGACCATTATAAAAAGGGACAATGCTGGTAGTCCAAGGGACGAATTATTATTGATTTATAGAATTTACTATTGTAATATGAACTTCGATCATCGACTCTCTTTAAAGAGAGATAGTTGTAACTCTGCTTTTCTGTTTAATCCATAACTTCGTTGATGTTCCGTTATTTGATCCTGGAGTAATCACAACAGTGCGTCCTTGGTGGCTAAGGGCCTGACCCTAGTGGATCACTTGCTTTCTGTATCATTAATTTCCAAATTACAGTCATGTGTGGTTTGATTTCCTTTGCATTCCTTTAAATTTGCTTTATTTAGTAATCTTCTGTTTCTCAACATTTCATTGACTTCCTCTGTTATACCGAACTCGTAATTGAAATAGAAAGACTATTATTTGCGACTGGAAATGTTATGTTGTTCATTCTGAAATAGTATCGCATTGTCTAATTCGGATATTGTTGTTCATTCACAGATTGATATTGTTGTTCAATTACAGATTGGTATTGTTGTTCATTTACAAGTTGACATTGCTGTTCATTTGCAGATTGATATTGTTGTTCATTTAGCTACGGTTTACTTACAATTGTGATTGTTTTTCATTAGATTATTGTTCCATTATTATTGCAATTTCCATTCCCTTATAACCGTGGTTAATGTCCATTATGATAGAATAAGATTACTGATTCTATAGTCACTGTGTGCTACATTTCATTAAGTTTGTTGTTCAATATTTTGTAGACTTACTTAGGTTTGTTGTTCCTTTCTTAGATTTCTATTCAATTCATTTATTAGTTAAAGATTGTTGTTCAATTCCTTTCAGTTAAGATTACTTAATTCATTCCTGTAGATTAAACTTTGTTGTTCGATCTTTTCAATAGATTAGTTGTTGTTCCTTTTCTGATAATTGAATTGTCATTTCAAGTATTTGCTTTGTTGTGAATGGAAAGATCTAAAACTGTAGCGAACATTGACTATTGTTGTCTAGTTCCCAGATTGGAGATCCTGCCTTTGATTGATTTTCATTCACATCAGTTTACAGGGGAAAGATTTATCATTACTGCATCCTTGACTGATGATTGGTGTAGTTTCTTAAGTGAATGATTTAGTTACAAAGCATTTAAGTTTCTTGCCATTACATTTAGAGTTTGTTTCCAGCATTTATTTACTTTTGTAAAGAACTATACTGCAAGCATTACTCTTGAACAAGTGACCGCCTCAGACTGAGTACACTCTTGAGATAAAAATCGTACCTAGATTGATAATTAATGTAGGGTAAATAGAGGTTAAAAAGACCCTTTTTACTACTCAACATTTTGGCGTCGTTGTTAGGGAGAGTGTAGCCATTTGTTTCTTTTGAAGAGAGAGTAGTGTAAGTAGTTACTAGGAGAGAGTTGGGTTTTAAAAACAAAAGGTAAGAACCTGCGTACGGAGCATGTACCAACCCTGCTCCCCTACCCGCTTTCCTGCAAATTTGTTGTTTTTTTGGGTAGAAATAAGTATTTGATTTGTGTGCATGACTAAGTAGAAAAATCCTGAAAAGAATCTTAAACCCCTACCCAAGCCTGATAAAGCTAAGGGGCCAGTGACCCTTGGCCGATCGACCTTTACAGACGAAATATTAAAAGAAGCAGAATCTCAACCGTCAGGAGGACCTAGAAAAGATGCTTCTAGACAACTTACTAGTTCCCTTCGGGCCACAAAATCACCATCTATAGCCTTTGCTGAAGTGCATAGCCAAATAGAGGAGTAAGATTTTCAAGAAATTTAGAATTCTAGCCCGAAATTGTTACAAGAAGGGAACCTTAGTAACCTCTGCGAAGGAGGAGGAGAAACAGGGGAAACTGAAGAACCAAGACCTCCTCTTGGAATACTTCAACCATTAAATAGCCTAGATAAGGGAAGTGCTGTTAAAATTATCTAGAAAAAAGCTGAAGAACCTGAATCCCCCCAGACATTAGTTCAGTAAGGAACTCTCATCATCCCAGGCAAAGGAAGTGTTGTTAAGGAAATTCCTGTTAAGGCCATTCTTGCTCCTTCTAGCCAACCTAAGAATACCCTTCTATAAATCCTAGAAGGTTATTGGCACATATTTGACCAAATGGCCTAGAACTAGCAAACCGCCCAAACCTCCACACTACAATATCCCATTGTAGATACTGCAGTTAATGCACCTATGAAGGCCATTCCTCTCCAGCATATCCCTACATTCCATGGCCTAACATCGAAAGATCTAGACATATTTTTGTTTGAATTTATGTGCTATGTAGGGGATACAACTATACCACCGATCCCCAAAAGCTGAAATTATTTCCATCTACATTAAAAGGTGCTACTTTACGATGGTTTATGGGGTTAGGTGGAGGTGTCATAAATGACTGGGATCATATTTCCTAAAGAAATATTAGGATTATTGTAGGTCTAGATAGTTAAAGGATGAAATATTTCAGATGGTAGCTAGACCTAATGAGACACTAGAAGAATATGTTGAACGCTTTCAGTATAATCTTCAGAGATCGCCTTATGCATCATTGCCTTTACCTGACAATGTATTAAAAACTACATTAATTAAAGGAATGAAGGAACAATGGGTTGAAACACTAAATATTATGGGAAAGGGTGACATCTATCAAGAATATTTTGCTAACATTGTTGATTTATGTATCAGGAGTTCATGAGGCAGCACAAGGCTAAAACCAACGGAACGTGACGGGTTCACAAGGGACAACAAGATCTCTGGTGAAGGAGTAACCTATGTAGAAATCGGAAATTTATTAGATAATTTCAAAACTGATATATTGGGGACTCTGACAACGCAGCTTGATACTGTGCAAGCTAAACAGAAATAAGTAGAAGTAGAGCAAAACCTGGCAATATTCTGCCCCAGATGCAGAAAAAACACAGCCACAAGGAGTGCCCACTAGATGCAGTTCAAGTCTGCGCTATCTGTACAAAATATAACTCCACAGAAGACTGCCCCTCACTTCCTGGTTTGAAAGTAGGAGACAAAGAAGTGGAAGAAGAATCATAACCGATGTACCTACTTAATCAGCACCGTTAATGACAACTGCAACAATCAAGTATGTCCTCTGATTTGTCTTCTTCTTTCGAGCCTCCATAATATCATGCTCAACAATATAATACAATGTGGAAAAATCAACCTCCCTTTTCAAACTAGTCACAACAACCATTTCCCTCATCACCATGGCCAAATCAAACAAGCCAATATAATTAGAAAAATTCTCCCTACTCTCCACCATATTGGCAAAACAATGCATTTCCAACAAAATGGTCCCCTCCCACTTCGCAGAGTCAAGCCTGGAAATCTAACTGGCAGAGACCAATGAATCAGCCAGCTAGAACCATTCCACTCCCTCAACCTACACTGCCAGCACCATACGCACTACAACAAAATCCCCAGTCCAACTTAAGACCGCAACTCCTAGCCCAACCCAATCTGAACCCAAATTATAGACCAGTTCAATCTGTTCAAATAATCAAAACACCAGAGCTAGAAACTAATCTAAGGGAGTTCAACGACCTTCAATTGAGGTTTGGGCACATTATAGAAACTGAGGGAGATAAAAATATTCAGGTTGAAAATCAGTTACTTGCAGAACAACTATTACAAGAAGAAGATGTGCTTAGACAATAAACTCATGACCAAGCAACCACATCTTCTCCCCCATTCCCAGAACGATTAATCATACCGTTCCCTTTAGAACATCTTGACTTTGATATTCTGGGAGAACTAAAAAATTTGTATATAAAAATCCCACTCCTCCAAGCTATCCAAGATATCCCAATATACGCAAAAACCATCAAAGAGTTATGTATAAAAAAACCAAGGAGGAGAATAACAAATAACCTAACAGTCCAAGTAGTTGGCACCCTATCTGATCTGTTATCAGGAAGAGAAGCACCTATCAAATATGAAGACCCAGGAAATCCTATAGTGACAGTGCAAATCAATGGACAAACCTTTTCGAATGCCCTAGTTGATTTGGGGGCTGCAATTAATATTTTAACAACCACCACTTGTCAAAAACTGGGCATCACATCAATAGAACCAACCTCCACCTTATTGGAATTGGCTGACTGATCAGTGGCTAGACCAGAAGGTACACTTCATGATGCAATGGTATCTGTATATTCCTGGGAATATCTTGCTGACTTTTCATAATCAAACCCCAAAAACCGACTCGATCGCACCTGTTAATTTTAGGAAGACCTTGGCTTGCAACTGCTAACGCTTACATTGGTTGCCGACAAGGCAGTATGACCATAACTAGAGGGAGTAATATCAAGAATCTAGCTCTATACCCTCCAGCCCAGCCAAGCATGACAATAATAAAAACAAAAAAACATCCTGTATCATACCTCACAGAAAACATTAGATCCCCATTAACCACAGAAGATGCCCTCGATTTCAAAGATCAAATAGAGGATGATGTTATTAACAACCTCATTAACCAATTCGAATCCAGATTCCATGTACAATGTCACATGATAGAGGCACATTTGACAATGAACTAGAATAATATCCTCTCAAAGACACTCATGATCAAACAATACGCACTACCTTTGTTTCAAATTGCAGAACTATAGAGATTGAGTCAGGAAGAACCTTGAACATTAACAATAACCTGACTCCTGAACAAGAAGAAAAGCTGGTCCAACTACTGAGAAAATATAAGGAATCTTTTGCATGGGATTATCTGGACATGAAGGGAATTGATCCCCAACTGTGTACGCACCATATTTATACATAAAAATATGTGAGACCCATTCGCCAACCCCAACGGAGACTTATTCCTCACCTAAAAGATATTGTAAAAGCTAAATTACAAAAACTTTTGGATGTAAACTTTATTTACCCAATCTCCGATAGAAAGTGGGTCTCTCCATTAGTAATGGTGCCAAATAAGAATGGAAGGTGGAGGATTTGTGTAGATTACAAAGAATTAAACAAAGCAACACAGAAAGACCACTTTCCCCTTCCATTCATTGATCAGGTATTAGACACATTATCAGGAAATAAATTCTTATCTTTCTTGGATGGCTTTAGTGGATACAATCAAATTTATATTGCCCCCAAAGACTGGGACAAAAATACTTTTACCTGTCCTTGGGTAACATTTGCTTATAGAGTCCTACCCTTTGGCCTATGCAATGCCCCTACCACATTTTAGAGGGCCATCCTCAACATTCTTTCAGATCTAATAAATGAAGGGCTCGAAGTATACATGGATGATTTCACACCATACGAGAATGATTTTGAGCCAGCACTAGACACATTGGAAAAGATGCTGCAACGATGTATCGCCACCAGGCTCTGCTTGAGCCATGAAAATTGCTATATGATGACGAACGAAGGGCTCATCCTAGGTCATTATATCTCAGAAGCTGGAATACAGGTAGATCCAGCCAAAATTCAAATAATCTTGTTAATACCTACTCCTACCACACAGACAGTGTTACATAGTTTTCTAGGAATTTTCTAGTTATTATAGGGGATTCATAGAACATTTTTCTCAAATAGCTGCACCTCTATATGCACTGCTAGGGAATGTTGATTTTTTTTGTACAGATAAATGCGACCGTGCTTTTGAGGATCTGAAAAAGCTTGTGTCAACAACCTCGATGCTCAGAGGCCCAAATTGGGACTTGCATTTCAAATTTCATCAGATGCTTCAGACACAACTATTGGAGCAGTCCTTGGGCAGGAAGAAGAAAAAAACCATATGCAATCTATTATATCAGCAAGAATTTGTCCCTTGCTGAGCTAAACTATACTGTTACTGAAAAAGAAATTTTCGTTGTAATACATGCTGTAAATAATTTAGGCATTATATCATTGGATATCCTATTGTCTTATAAACAGATCACTTTGCCATAAAATACTTAGCAAATAAACCTATTACAAACGGTAGAGTAATTAGATCGTTGATCTTATTGCAGGAATTTGACATCACAATAAAAGATCGACCAGGGAAAGAGAATCATGTCGCTGATTTTCTCTCACGAATGCCGAAGCCAGTAGACGCAACAACAGTCGAAGAACAATTCCCAGATGAACATTTATTTGCTATTACCATCAAGACACCCTGGTATGCTGATGTTGCAAATTATTTAGCAGTAGGAAAATTACCAAAGGATCTAACCCCCAATGAACGAAAACAGATTGTGCAACATAGTACCCGATTTTCTTGGATTGGGGGCTACCTATTTCATATAGGGGCAGATATGCACATCAGAAGATGCATTTGTGAAGAAAAAATATTTGACATTCTAAATGCTTGTCATGATAGATCGTGTGGCGAACATTTCGCAAATCGAAGGACTGTCACAAGGTTCTGCAAACAAGATATTACTGGCCCACAATCTTTAAAGATGCTAAGAAATTTGTTCAAGCCTGTGACAGTTGCCAAAGAGTAGGAGGCCCTAGACAGTCCGACAAAATGCCTTTAAACCCACAGCTAGTAATTGAACCATTTGACTGTTGGGAACTCGATTTTTTCGTTTGATCAACCCATCATCAAATCAGAAAACATACATTCTAGTAGCAACATAGTATGTTACCAAATGGGTTGAAGTAGAGGCACTTCCAAGAGCTATAGAAGGCTATGTGATTCATTTCCTATTCCAAATATTTTTGCAATATGGCATCCCAAGGGACATAACCATGGATGGAGGACCATAGTTTACAGGTAATAAAATCACTGCAACATTAAAAAATTATCACATTGATCACATTGATCACAAAATTACCACTCCGTATCACCCAGAGGCAAATGGCCAAGTAGAAAGCACGAATAAAGTGATAGAGGGAATATTGACAAAAACCATTGCATCACACAGGTGTGATTGGGCTTCAAGATTGCCAGAGGCCTCGTGGGCATACCGAAAAACATGGAGAAATACCACTGGTTATTCACCATATCAGCTAGTATTTGGAAAGGAACCCATCTTTCCAATAGAGTTCAAAATACAAACGTTAAGAACAGCACAAGAGGTCGGTCTGAATTTAAACGAGGCCCATACTAATAGATTACAACAAATCAATGAGCTAGATGAAATTAGGTTCTCGGCTTTTCAACGCACTGCATTAATTCAACAGCAGAGAGCAAAATGGCACAATGCCCTGATCCAAAAAAAAATCTTCCACGAAGGAGATTGAGCACTCCTATACGATTCCAGGTTTCAGGATTTTCCGGGAAAACTTTAGACTCGATGGCTTGGACCGTATGAAATCTAGAAAGTGCATGACAATGGCACCATTACTTTGACTACTATTGACGGATCTGGACATACCTTTAAAGCAAATGGCCACCGAGTGCGACTGTACCATAAACCACTTACTCGGGAATCCTTCTACTAGCAACTCCAGGAAGATTCTAATATGCAGATTCTTGCTAAGGAAAATAATTCTTCCTCGGCATTGGTTCACTAAGTAATTTCATTATTCCTAAATTTTGTACATAGCTTTTTCTTTTCTGCTTGTATAAATTACTTTCTGTACAAATTTTTGCATTTCTACATTTTTTTGCATTTTGTTGTTCCTTTCCGAAGGAACACCATTTTCGCCATTTTGCTGTTCCTTTCCGAAGGAACAACACTTTTGCATTTTGTTGTCCCTTTTTGAAGGAACAACATTTCCATCATTTTTACTGTTCCTTTTTGAATGAACAACACTTTTTCATTTCGCTGTTCCTTTCCGAAGGAACAACATTTTCGTCGTCTTGTTGTTTCTTTCTGAAGGAACAAAACTTTTGCATTTTCTTGTTCCTTTCTAAAGGAACATCATTTCCATCGTTTTGTTGTTCCTTTATGAAGGAACAACACTTTTGCATTTTGTTGTTCCTTTACGAAGGAACAACATTTCCACCGTTTTGCTGTTCCTTTCTGAAGGAACAACACTTTTGTTTTTGTTGTTCCTTTCCGAAGGAACAACATTTCCACCTTTTTGTTTTTCCTTTCTAAAGGAACAACACTTTTGCATTTTATTGTTCCTTTCTGAAGGAAAAAAATTCTTTTCCTTTTTGTTGTTTCTTTCCAAAGGAATAGCACTTTCATGTTTTGCTGTTCCTTTCCGAAGGAACAACACTTCCGCATTTTTTCCATTCCTTTCCGAAGGAACATCACTTTCATTTTTTGTTGTTCATTTTCCGAAGGAACAACACTTTCGTTGTTCCTTTCTAAAGGAACAACATCTCTGCATTTTCATTGTTCCTTTTCGATGGAACAACACTTTCATTTTTTGTTGTCCCTTTTCGAAGGAACAACACTTTCACTTTTTTTCTGTTCCTTTCCGAAGGAACAAAACTTTTGTTTTTTTGTTGTTCCTTTCTGAAGGAACAACACTTTCGTTTTTGCTGTTCCTTTTTGAAGGAACAACATCTCCGTATTCTTGTCATTACTTTATGAAGGAACAACACTACCGCCATATTGTTTTATCGTTCCTTTTAAAGGAACAACCCTCCTTTGCATTTTTTCTTTCTGCCATCCCTTCCGAAGGAACAACAGTTTCGATTTTGGATGATCTTAGGCTGTTTTGCTAAAGGAGCGGTATTTTATTTCACGCTTGCTGTATTTTTCTGTTCCATCTAAAGAACAACACTTTTTGAGTGCATTTTTTTCTTGTGTGTGTGTGTGTGTGTGTTTTATCATTTAGAGGATTTTTATGAATGATGGTCATTTAAGACACAACTATACATTTATGCAAGAATACAAAAACTAGAGGATATTGAAATCAGCAAACCAAACAAAAATTGTTATCTTTAGAAGAAATTGCCTTGAATAGATAAGAGAAAAGAGGAAAGGACACAACTATTTATATCACTTTGCTATCTTTATTTTCACTAACACCAATTTTATTGATTATTTTTATCATGTTGGTTCTTTCTAAATCTTCATAATTCTCTTTGATCATTATTATTGAATAAGAATAAGGGAATATTTTCCTCTATTGAGATTTTCAGAATTCTTCCACCATCCCTACTCTTAAGGAGTGTTGAGCCACCCTCTGTATAGAAATAGGAAAGTGCTATATAAAAGAAAAGGAAAAAAAATAAAAAAATACATATCTATATGATTACTAACATGATTTGTCAGATGAAGGATAGGGGGTCTCATCAAGAGCCAGCCTACCATGATCATAAGGAAGAAAGTGAAGTGGCATTCCCACTATGGCCACCACACCAGGGATATGATCCAAGAGGCATATCAAAAAAATAAAGAAGTCCTTGGAACATGAGGTCTCAAAACGAGCCGGCTTGCCCACCTTTCACTCCTTCCTGGTGAATGGCATTGTGATTCATTTGGTTACCAAGCCAACACAATGGCCTCCATTCTGACATCACACAACACTTTCCTAGGCATACACAAAGGATTATGGTTCCAAGGGTGAAATAAGCAACTCTGTCAAGGTTATGGACACATGTGGGCAATAGAGCTCTACTGATGGTACTGAAGTCATATTTTTCATACACCAATAGTCATTAGAAACCCTTCTTCTTATATCTTTATATTGATTTCAAATGAGATTATGTTATATAACCCTTTCAAACCTTTTATACATGAAAATAATTTATAATTCAATCATAATAGGTAAAGCGGATAATGACTGCATAAGAAATTTTAATTACGTCAAGCTGTCCTATCCTCTATTTTTTGCATCATATCACGACATTTCCATATTTATTCGCGATTTCCATCATAAGCCTCAATTTCAATAATCCACTCATTTTTCTAAACATGTCATGGATCTATATGACGTTCCTTTATTTTTGTGTATGACTGCAGTTCAACATGCTACTCCTTTATTTGAGAGCCGAGGACGGCCTATCACATTTCAGGGGGGCACAAGTGATCTCCATAATTCACTGGGATACGTGCCAACTCATTATTTGGAGGTATTATGACTCCATCAAAACTCGGGAATAACAAGTTTAACAATATTGTATTTCCCAATATGCACGGCTTGTTGTTCTAACACCATTTTTGTGTTTTGGCTCTGTAAAAATTAACAACGAGCTAAATTTTGAACAGCTTGTTGTTCCATCGTCATCTCTATGTTTTTTTTAACAGTGAGCTAAATTTTGAACAGCTTGTTGTTCCATTGTCATCTCTATGATTTTTAACAGTGTGCTAAGCTTGAACAAAATGGGAGGTAGATCAATTTGTAGGGAACCGCAGGTGTTAATGGTCTCTGACGCTACACGTGAAATCCTAGCAAGGGCAGGACAGGTTGCCTACCTTAATCGTCTATAGCAGTCTAACGAGACGATGGCCATTGAATTTTTGCAGAATCTGCAGGAATATCATTCCATGGTGAGGGGGACACAAATAGCAGTAACAAATGTGATAATTGCTGAAGTTTTAGGACTTCCAGTCGTTGGACTAGTATGGACCCTAAAAAAGATGAGACTACAAGACGCTGTAACCATCTTCTGGGACAAAGGACAAAACCTTACTGTCAAAGGAAAAGGAGTCTTGTTGGAAACCTTAGGAGAGCCTTGGGCAGAATTGGCCAGAATTGTCCAAAGTTACATCACTTGCAATGGCAGAAAAGATGTGGTAAGACATGCCATCTCAAACTGTTAGCTGTATTAAAACAAAAATGTGTTGTGAATTTGCCCACATACTTAAATTTTTTATTGCATAATGTTGCTCGAAGTATAAGAAAATATCATCATGTATAATCAATAGTAATTCATCACGGTTTAATTTGGCTGATAGTCAGTTACAGTCTCGCCCAAAAACATAGTAGTTGGGAAGAATTGATTTTCTCAATAGATGGGGGATTAGCCTTACCAGCCCCAAAATAAAAAACATTGCTAGCACATCAATTAGACTGCATAAACAATGACAATATGTTAGATTGGGGAGAAGCAGAGGAATGCTGGGAAATCCCCAAGGAAACAGTAGCCAGCCTGTAGAAATACATGACTCAGAGGACGAGCAACCCCCACAACTTTAACGAGGGGAAAATGAAGAAGAATTAGAAGAAAATTAAGAAGAGGAACCGGAAGAGGAAACTAAGCAATCCTGTCAGGAAGAAGGGGAGGAAGCAGAGCAACCCAATGAAAGCCAATTGCAAAGCCCTCTACAAGAAGACGAATTGGTCCAAATTTTGGCCAATATGGGCGAATATGTCCAACCCCATAGCCCACTCAACCCCAATATCAAAGAAGGGCCGTAGGAACACTCTGCTCATGATAAGAGTGCATCTAAGGAGATGTGTGATGAGGAAGAAGAAGAAGGACAATCCCAGGAACACTCTGCTCATGATAAGAGTGCATCTGGAGAGATGGGTGATGAGGAGGAAGAAGAAGGACAATCTCAGGAACACTCTGCTCATAGTCAAAGTACACCTGAAGGAATGCTTGATGAAGAATAAGTAAAAGAAGAAGCTGTCTGGGAGACAACAGATCAACCTAGGGTTTTCACCCCTGAAAAACCTAATCAGCAGGACAAGAACACTGAAGAAATGTTCCAAGCAGGAAACATGGGAATTGGCCAAGGCAAGGGAACAATCCCTGAAGAACAAGGCCCAGGCCCAAGAAAAGAAACGAATGTTACTTCAAAGGAAACAAATGAAATCAAAAAGTTACGAAAGGAACTACAGAGATTGCTAAATGTAATTAAACAACTTCGACAACAAATAAGGGTCCTAAAAATGGGGAAAGGCTAAAAAATAACCCCTGGAGCAAAGCATGCAGCCGCCAAGGTGAAATCCCATAAAAAGAAAATCAAAAGGACTCAAGTCAAACCCATTATTATTCAGGACCACAAGTAACAGCATTTGGTTGTTACAAATGCAAAAGCCCAAACAGAAAGCACACCAGTTTGCAATAAGGACATCCAGACAGAGGCATTGTCCTCTAGCATCATGACCAACCAGACAGTTCATGAGAAGGAAACACAGACTATAAAAACTAGGTGTCACAATAAAGAGATCTAGGTAGATCTCTAGCCTAGAAATGTCATGATGGATAATGATCCGAGGATAGTGAAACTTCAAAAAGATCTGGCATAGGCCCAAAAAATGATAGAAAAGCTCACAAAGGAAACTGTTCCTCAGGAGAAGTATCAGAAGTTACAACAACAGGTAAATAACATCAATGCATCGAAGAGCGAGGCCTTCGATAGATGGCGAAGGGCAGAGGAAAAAGTTAAAAAGGTAACCAATAGACTAGACATAGTTATGAATCAAATGGATGCCTTATGTTCTCTGTATACTGATGTTCTAGCATGTAGGGAACCTACCAAAAACTATGCTTTGTTTTTTATGGAAAGATATTTACAATTGAAAATTAAGGCTGTCAAGGCAGGGGTGCCTATAGAGATGAAAAATATTGATGATTTCATAAACTGTTGTAAGCATTATGGGGTGAAAGTCCAGAGATTGCTATGTGAGTTCTATCTGCATAATCTTATGTTGGACGAAGAAATGGAAAAGAACCCTAGCCCTTGTTAAGGCATTCATATCTTTTTCCGTTAACCAAATAAAGTGTCTTAAAGCCTACAATACCTTCCAGAGACAGGAGAATGGGTTAGATCTATGGGTAAGGGGTGAACCTAGAAACCCATTGCAATTGTGGAATAAGCATAAAGCTTAATGAGTAAGAAGGTTATGATCCAGACATTGGGACCTATTCACACAGTAGTTGTCCAACAAAGGGTAGAATACTTCCTAGCCATCAAAGACATTACCATAGCAGTAGCCAAATTCCAATACTAGACTTCTAATCAGAATATCCAAAACAGACAGCCATTCAATTACGAAAATTTTATGCTAGCCGTTGATTGCTTGGTTACCTACGGTGACCTCATCTTGAGAAAAGGATCGTCTTCGTTAGGCTATAGGTTTCGAAGTCCAATCATCTGGTATCCTGCACCAGGGTATAGAGCCTTATATGAATTGCCTAAAGGTCAGACAGGGCATATTTTTGAAGTCTTAGCTAGAAATCATGTTTTTAGGCAACTACGTGAAAATCCTTCTCCAACCTATTCCCTAATTGCCTTGCATGTCAATTACAATGTTTTTATGAGGGCATGAAAAAGGGTAAGAAGGGGGGTGGATTGAGCATTGGAAAAGGTATGTAATTACCACTTATTTCTTTATCTTTTCCTTTAAATCATAACTTCTGTACATTATAAGATGGTCATATGTTAAAGGATTATGATAGAATTAAGGGGATTTGTGATTAATGTAAAATGATTAATTATTGTCTTTTTCTATGCAGAAAGTGAAGAAAATAGAAAATCACCATTCCGAAGGAAAAGACAAAGCAAAACCAATTGCTGTCCCTTTGACAGGGAATTGCATCCAAATGAGGAAATCCAGATCGGAATGCATGGACCAGGAAAAGGAAGAAGAAAATTGATATCAGTGCAAGAGGATAAAACAATAACTGAAGATTAGAGATATGGTGAATCCCTCAGGATCCTTTAATCTTGAGGGATCGCTGCCTCAAGACTTATTTGCATTTTTGATACTTCCGCCTGGCCATTATAAAAAGGGACAGTGCTGGTAGTCCAAGGGACGGATTACTGGTTATTTATAGAATTTGATGTTGTTCTGAACTTTGATCATCGACTCTCTTTAAAGAACGATAGTTGTAACTCTAATTTTATGATTAATACATAACTTCATTGCTGTTCCATTATCTGATCTTGGAGTAACCGTAGCAGTGCGTCCTTGGTGGCTAAGGGCCCAACCTAGTGGATCACTTGCTTTCTGTATCATTAATTTCCAAATTACAGTCATGTGTGGTTTGATTTCCTTTGCATTCCTTTAAATTCACTTTATTCAATAATCTTCTATTTCTCAACATCTCATTGACTTGCTCTGTTATACCGAACTCGTAATTGAAATAGCAAGTCTATTATTTGCAACTGGAAATGTTATTTTGTTCATTCTGAAATAGTATCGCACTATCTAATTCTGATATTGTTGTTCGTTCACAGATTGATACTGTTGTTCATTTACAGATTGGTATTGTTGTTCATTTACAGGTTGACATTACTATTCACTTGCAGATTGATATTGTTGTTCATTTAGCTACGGTTTACTTACAATTGTGATTGTTTTTCATTAGATTACTGTTCCATTATTATTGCAATTGTCATTCCCTTATAACCGTGGTTAATGTCCATTATTCTAGAATAAGATTACTGATTCTATAGTTGTTGTGTGTTTACATTTGATTAAGTTTGTTGTTCAATATTTCATAGACTTACTTAGGTTTTTTGTTCCTTTCTTAGATTGTTGTTTAATTCATTTATTAGTTAAAGATTGCTATTTAATTCCTTTCGGTTAAGATTGCTGCTTAATTCATTCCTATAGATTAATCTTTGATGTTCGATCTTTTCAATAGATTAGTTGTTGTTACTTTTCTATTAATTAAATTGTCATTTCAAGTATTTTCTTTGGTGTGAATAGAAAGATCTACAACTGTAGTGAACATTGAGTACTTGTTAAAATTGGAAACCAGGGAAAAACTTCATGTGGGTCATCTTATTCATGGCTGATAATATTTTTATTAGATTCCTCTCGTCGAGAGGTGTAGGATTGATATAAAGATCATCCAATTCCGATAAGTATTCATGGAGATATGAATTTATTTTGATTATGGAATTATTATCAAGCCGACCTACAACTCATGTAGGCTCAGAAGCCCAACAGTCACATCTATTCACCCACCAACGTTGTGTATAAATATAAGATGAATTTTCCTCATTTAGACTCACTCATCTCATCACATCTCTCTCTCTCTACTGCGCAGATATGAGTCTCTTCTCTACTGCGCTGAAATGGGTCTCTCTCTCTCACACATGTGAAGCCGGAAACTGCTGAAATTGAAGCTACAACTACAGAAGTAAAGATTGACTTGTGTGGCCTAGAAGATCTCCTCTTTGGATCTGCACTGTAGGTTCATCTGAACCTCCTTTGAAAACCGCAACTTTTGGTGGTGGAATGAAGTCAATCCGACGAACGGTTTGCAAGATATCGACTGCCCTAGTTTGAAGCCAGAAACTGCTGAAACTGAAGCTGCAACTGCAGAAGTAAAGATTGACATGCGTGGCCTAGAAGATCTCCTCATCTAAACTGCGTTGTAGGTTCATTTGAACCTCCTCTGGAAGCCGAAACTTTTGGTGGTGGAATGAAGTCAATCCGACGGTCGGTTTGTGAGATATCGTCTGCCCTAGTTTGATAATGAAGCTGCTAATGCCGATGCTACTGATCTAGGGTTTGTTACTGCTGGTATGAATCAGATTTATTGTACTATTTCTCTCTGCTGAATTATTGAAGATAAAAGAAGATTTGATCAAAGGGTTTCCCCACACATTGTGGGGTTTGTCCCTGGCTAGCCGCCACATCTTGTGTCTCATGTCTTGGCTTGTTTTCTGTCGATCGTTTAATGTTCTATCTGCACTTTACTTTATGTACATGTGATTGCTAATCGGTGGAATATAATAAGAAAAAGAAGTAAACTATTATAAGCATAGAACATACCGTAACTTAACATGGTATCGGAGCTGAGGTGAAGACAAAGCCCGAGCAAGAGCAAGAGCAATCATTGAAGAGAAGATTGGCAAGGCTATCCTAAAAGAACTATGGGGTCCTCAACACTCTTTCCTGCCGAAGACAAGCTCCATGAGAAAGCTGACTATCACGGATAGAAGATGTCTATCGATCTAACCCTTGAAGATCAAGGAGTGTTGGACCATGTAAGAGGCAATATTTTTGAGCCTTCATCAAATGCATCCGCTGCTGCATGGAACAAATGGAAAATCGAAGAAGTCAAAATAGAAGATCATCCGAGACTCTATCGACAAGCACTTGGTGTCCTACATCTCTAATCTAGACACCTCCAAGGAAATCTACGATAGACTGGTGAGTTTATTTAAAGTTAATGGTGAAAATCAAGTTTTGTTTCTTAGAATTAAGCTGAGGGAAATCAAGAAGGGTAAAGATGAAAGTATGCAAGCATACTTCTTAAGAATCACCGAGATCAAGAACGATCTCCTATCTATTGGGGAAACTATTACTGACAGAGAAATGGCACTCTCAACTCTCGGAGGATTACCATCTGAATGGTATGTGTTCAGGACTACTCTTCTGAACAATAATGTAATTCCTAGTTTCGAGGAATTAATGGCTAGATGCATTCAAGAACAAACAAGGGTAGAAGAGCAAGAAATGCCCATGCCTAAAGGTCCTCTTGCTGCCTTTTCTTCTCATGCAAAGAAAAGAAATAATTCCGGGATTAAATCAAAAGGAAAGGCTGGACCTAAGGCTAGAAGAAAATGACGATGTTACTGTTGACGATAAGTAGGATGAATATTATCTACCAGCTGCTCTATCTACCTCCGCTCCTTCGGACTCAATGGGAATTTGGCTCATTGATAGTGGTGCCTCAAGACACTTCGTTGGTTACAAAGAAGTACTCTATAATCTGGTAGAGAAAGAAACTAACCTGGAAATTGTCCTTGGAGGTTACATGAAATACCCAGTGAAAGGTGTAGGCAATGTTTCTCTTAAACTGAGTCAAGGTAATACGATTCACTTACAAGATGTATTATATGTACCTGATCTCAGAAAGAACCTGGTATCCATCTTGGCAATGGAAGACAAAGGCTATAAGGTAACCTTCAGCGATGGTAAGGTACGCATATGGAAAAATAATGTTAAAGATGCTTTCACTCTTGGGTTTAGTGTTGATTCATCATATCAGGTAGATGGAAGTCCGCTAGGTGTCATGTCTTGTGACACAACTCTTCAGTCCGAACTTTGGCATCAGAGGTTTGCCCACCTTCATTACAAAGCTCTACTTGGTGTAAAACAAATGGTGACAGGGATGCCCGAATTCCAAGTGGAGAAAGAAGGTGTATGTCCGGGATGTGTCGAAGGAAATCTCAAAAGGGGACCGTTCCCCTCAAGCCAAAGCAAGACCTCCGATGTATTACAGTTGGTTCACTCAGGCATATCTGAGGCTGGCATTAAGAGGGAGACTACTACACCACATACTCTTGAGCAGAATGGTGTGGTAGGAAGGAAGAACCACACGATGATGGAAGTTGTCCGGGCCATGCTACATGATCAAAGACTTCCAAAGTTTCTATGGGCTAAAACTACAATCACCGTCGTATATGTACAAAATTGATGACCTCATCAAGCATTGGGTTCCTAAACTCCTGAAGAAATGTTCACCACCGGTCAAAGGGAAGTTGTGATTAGTCATGATGTCACCTTTGACAAAGATATGGATCTCAGCAAGGTGGACAATCTGCTGACTTTGAGTAGCTCTTAAGAAGCTGACACCAAGGAACCGAAAGAAAAGGATGATGAATCAATGCCTGATGTAGAAGAACCCATGGATCAGATTGATCCTCATTCACATGAGCCTTCCTCTTCTAGGAAGAGGCCTTCATGGCTTAGGGGGACACTTGATGATGCTGAAGGACATGCTGCACCCTGAGGAACCTTCCATCAAAGTAAGAAACTTAACAGGTATCAGGGATACCTGACCATCATGAGCACGATGATACAAAATGAACCTTCATCATTCTCAGATGTCATCAAGCATTAACTATGGAAGGATGCTATGACCATAGAATATGAGTCTATTATGGAGAATGATGTCTGGGAAGTAGTTCCCAGACCCTAGACAAGACAATTGTTACTTCAAAATGGCTTTACAAGATAAAGCATGCAGCAAATAGAAGTATGGAAAAGTATAAGGTTCATTTTGTTGCTCATGGTTTATCCCAGAAGGGAGGTATAGACTATGATATTTGCACCTATTGCCAGATGTACGACCATGCGCTTGATCTTAGCACATGTGGCTTCACTAGGATGGAACCTACATCAGATGGATGTCAAGACTGCGTTCTTGCATGGCTCGATCAAAGAAGAGGTCTATGTGGAGCAACCCAAAGGATTTGAGATTTATGATCGAAAATCTCATGTATGCAGGTTGAAGAAAGCTCTCTATGGGCTGAAGCAAGCACCCCGAGCATGGTATGAGAGGATCGATAGCTACTTGATGAAGCTGGGATTCACTAGGAGTGAAGCTGATCCTAACCTTTACTTTAAGGTTGAAGATGACAAGCCTCTCATACTGGTATTGTATGTGGATGACCTCTTTCTAACAGGTGCAAACCCTCTCATTCACAAATGTTAGAGGGAGATGGTTTTTGAATTTGAAATGAAGGACCAAGGACTTGAAGTGTGGCAGAAGCCAAGGGAAATTTTCCTATCTCAAGGAAAATATGTGGTAAACATATTGGAAAGATTCGGTATGATGGACTGCAAGCCTGTGACTACCTCGAGGATCTTAACTTTTAGAAGTTATATGGTACTGATGTCGGACCAGACTTGGGAAATGCCTCTGAGTTTCAAAAACTCATTCGCATTGATGTTCTTGGTGAACCTCCGTCTGAACATATGTTTTGCAGTTAGCATTGTGAGCTCATATTTGGTTGAGCCTCACTGGATTGATGCCAAGAATCTTCTGAGATGTCTTCAGGACATAATCTCTCATGGATTAAGATACACTGCCGGAGATGTGAGACTACTTGGATATACTGGTGTTGATTGGGCAGGCAGTGTGGTGGACTGTAAGAGCACTTCTGGGTACTGTTTCACCTTGGGATCTTCTTCAATATCCTGGATGAGCAGGAAGCAGAAGTCGGTAGCTTTGAGCACCGCCGAAGCAGGATATATTGTTGCTAGCATAACCTCGTGTGAGGCAGTCTGGCTGCGAAAGCTCTTCAGTGAGCTGTTTGGATTTACATTAGATACCACTGTGATTCTTTGTAATAACCAGAGGTGGGATTCGATTATTGAGGAATCCCGTATTCGTCAATTTCTCTAGCAGATAGACATCATCTGGGATATGGTAAGTTGATGAGCAAGGAAGCTCCATCACATTAAGATGATGTACAGGTTGATACACCTTGTCAAAGCCCTGAGGAAAGATCTAATCTGTGATTTTCCAAAACGACTTGGAGTCGACAAGAAACCTTTGTACAAGGGTCCTGCATGTTGCATACATTGAGCTCTGGGAGCTCTAAGGGCTTGCGGTTCCTACTGGAGCAACATATGACCACAGGGTGACTCACCCTCCCCTGGTGGTGCACACTGGAATAAGATGATTCGCTCTCTTGTGGGACAAGATGATTCGCTCTCTTGTGGAACAGGATGATTCGCTCTCCTATGTAGTAGGATCATTAGTTCTCCTGTGAGGCCTGGATTGATGTGTTCTCCATGGCAGCTTGGATTGATGTGTTCTCCACGGCAATTGTAGCAGGATTGATGTGTTCTCCTGTGAGGCCTGGATTGATGTGTTCTCCATGGCAATTGTAGCAGGATTGATGTGTTCTCCTATGAGGCCTGGATTGATGTGTTCTCCATGGCAATTGTAGCAAGATTGATGTGTTCTCCTGTGAGGACAGGATTGATTAGTTCTCCTGTCGAGGCATCCTACCCATGCAGTCTGGGACTCATGGGAAGTACCTCTCATCTGATCAATGAGCAGGGAAATGAAGTTAGGGACCATAGTAGTACTGATGGACGCATCGTTGTAACTACCATACTCCCTATGCTAGGATGACCTCCATTGATCTAGGATCAATGATACTGGTCTAGGACCAGTGGTAGGAGTTGTACCATACTGTGACGCTGACTTTCGGTCGGTTGAGACTGGTCTGGGATCAGTGGTACATACTATGAGACTGACTTTGAGTTAGTGGAGGATGATATTGGTTTGGGACCATTGGAGTTGTACTCACTATGACGCTGACTTTGGGTTGGTTGAGACTGGTCTGGGACCAGTGGTAAATACTCTGAGACTAACTTTGAGTTAGTATGATACATCCTCGATCATTTCTTCTTCTTCATAATTCGGACAAAAGCAGAGCAGAACAAAACAATGCAAGAGCAGAGCAGAACAGAGCAAAACAGTACAGATCAGTGCAGGCAAAACAAGACAAAGCAGAACAAGCAGAATAGAGCAGAGTAGGGCAAGGGTCAGGCTGTACAGGGCAGTGCATTTGATGGATGAATAGTAACGACTGATAGACAGATTGCAAGTGAAGTTCTCCATGGTTGAGAGGGAGTGTTAAAATTGGCAAACAGGGAAAAACTTCATGTGGGTCATCTTATTCATGGCTGATAATATTTTTATTAGATTCCTCTCGTCGAGAGGTGTAGGATTGATATAAATATCATCCAATTCCGATAAGTATTCATGGAGATATGAATTTATTTTGATTATGGAATTATTATCAAGCCGACCTACAACTCATGTAGGCTCAGAAGCCCAACAGTCGCATCTAATCACCCACCAACGTTGTGTATAAATATAAGAGGACTTTTCCTCATTTAGACTCACTCATCTCATCACATCTCTCTCTCTCTACTGCGCAGATATGAGTCTCTTCTCTACTGCGCTGAAATGGGTCTCTCTCTCTCTCACACATGTGAAGCCGGAAACTGCTGAAATTGAAGCTGCAACTGCAGAAGTAAAGATTGACTTGCGTGGCCTAGAAGATCTCCTCTTTGGAACTGCGTTGTAGGTTCATCTAAACCTCCTTTGAAAGCCGCAACTTTTGGTGGTGGAATGAAGTCAATCCGACAAACGGTTTGCAAGATATCGACTGCCCTAGCTTGAAGCCGGAAACTGCTGAAACTGAACCTACAACTGCAGAAGTAAAGATTGACTTGCGTGGCCTAGAAGATCTCCTCATCTGAATTGCATTGTAGGTTCATTTGAACCTCCTCTAGAAGCTGAAACGTTTGGTGGTGGAATGAATTCAATCCGACGGTCGGTTTGTGAGATATCGTCTGCCCTAGTTTGATAATGAAGCTGCTAATGCTGATGCTGCTGATCTAGGGTTTGCTACTGCTGATATGAATCAGATTTATTGTACTATTTCTCTCTGCTGAATTATTGAAGATAAAAGAAGATTTGATCAAAGGGTTTCCCCACACATTGTGGGGTTTGTCCCTGGCTAGCCGCCACATCTTGTGTCTCTTGTCTTGGCTTGTTTTCTGTCGATCGTTTAATGTTCTATATGCACTTTACTTTATGTAAATGTGATTGATAATCAGTGGAATATAATAAGAAAAAGAAGTAAACTGTTATAAGCATAGAACATACCATAACTTAACAGTACTGCTGTCTAGTTCCCAGATTGGAGATCTTGCCTTTAATTGATTTTCATTCACATCAGTTGACAGGGGAAAGAGTTATCATTACTGCATCCTTGACTGATGATTGTTGTAGTTTCTTAAGTGAATGATTTAGTTACAAAGCATTTAAGTTTCTTGCCATTACATTTAGAGTTTGTTTCTAGCATTTATTTACTTTTGTAAAGGACTATACTGCAAGAATTACTCTTGAACAAGTGACCGCCTTAGACTGAGTACACTCTTGAGATAAAAAAATCGTACCTGGATTGATGATTAATGTAGGGTAAATAGAGGTTAAAAATACCCTTTTTACTGCTCAACAGCTTGCAGGAGGACCTAAACATCCAGAGGCTAGAGACGGAAGCACGGGAGCTACAACAGTGCTACGATGAAGTTAAGGGCATAATGCGAACCGTCATGTTGACACAAAGGTTAGCCAAGCTACATGAAGCCAAGCAGCTGAAGGAACAGGTGGACGCAGTGCTGCACAAGGAAGCAGTGTTGAAGGCACGACTAAATCCATGGCTGGAGGAATCTTACACAGTCATAGGAAACATCGAAGGCAAGCTTACGAATCTGCAAGCGATGCAACAAAAGCTTCAGGCTGATAGTGCAGGAGTAGTAACTAAGAAGACAGTTAAAGATACAAAGCAGGCAACAACTCAGGGCACGATTGAGGTTGTGGTCATCTGGGTCAAGCTAGACGGGCTTCGCACAAAGAACTCTGCAGCTATCGAGTGACTCGAGGGTGAGTCACATTGTTTGTGTTGGGGGATTGTTGGGAGGGGGATCGCCCAAGGGCTGTTTTGGGGCTAAAAGCCCATGTTTAAGTCAATTTTTGTAATATAATTCTAAAGATTCTGCATTTTGTGGTCACGGAGCATGAAGGTGTTATGTGTCAAAAAGGGTAGTCCACCCTTAGTTTTGTAAAATAAGGTTGGTTGTAAGAGATCTACCTATGGTCCATGGACCATGGGATTGTATAAAAAGAGCTAAGATCTAAGTTCAACATTAAATAGCCAAACAAATCCCTACACTATTGGCCCTTTTGGCATCAGCTCATGGAGCGCAGACTGAATTCTCACCCGAAGTAGTATGGGGGGATGTTGGAACCAAGTTTCCGCACCCTGAGATGGTTGTGATGTTGTTTAATTCCCTCTATTCCTACCTTTGTGCAGGTTGCTTCGCTCTAGGGCTTGCAAGATGAGCCCTCTATTCCATCCTTCCATACCACTACAAAAGGGTACAATCGACCTTCACGTAGCCCTAACCTGTTTCTCAAGTACTTTTGCGCTGTTATGGTAGTGTGCCATGTAGATTCCCTAATTAGTCTAAATGATTTTCTTATCTCATCAAATACTTAAAGTTAACACTGAGTAAGAATATACTCGTAATTGCGTTCAATTATTTAATGTAATTGAATTCATTCGTGCATCATATAATCATAATAAAGGAAATTCATACATAAAATATCCAAACGCATCAACATAACAAAGACACAGAAATTGCAGAACATCTCCTTTTATTAATATCTTCCAAGTGTTACAACCTTTGTCTGCCCTGCGCACACAAGTGCAGGAGTCTGCGCACTCAGCTATGAACTTCTACCCCGGGTCTCTGTGCACTCAGTAGCAGAGCCTCTACTTACGCTACAACCCAAGACTTAGACTTCTTTCTTCCAAGCTATGACTCCATTACATCGTGTGTCATTCTATATTCTTCTAACTACTTAGAGCTTAGCTCTTTTATACAATCCCGACTTTACTTTACAAAACTAAGGGCGGACTACCCTTTTTGACACATAACACCTTCGTGCTCTGCGACCACAAAATGCGGAGTCTTTAGAATTATATTACAAAAATTGACTTAAACATGGGCTTTTAGCCCCAAAACTACCCTTGGGGAATCCCACTCCCAATAGTCCCTGATGCCTCCATGAAGATGAGGAGTACCTCTTTGATGCACCAAGCTTCACGAAGCGACTAATTAGTTTTTATTTTGATTGAAATATTCTCTTAATTAGTTATTAGTTTTTAATATGGTACTTTATCTTAAGGAAATTTTATATATGTAGTGTTATTTGATGTTAATAAATGATTTAATGTAGAGTTTTATTTTGTGTGTGGGAGTAATGTATATTTTTATGTTTGTTTATGTGGTATTTAAGTAGGGTTGAACTTAACTCTACCCCAAACATATATGTGATCATGGTCTTTTCGCATTGCTAGTTTTTTTTTTTGTAACTAGCACAACCACACTTACCAATGTATTTGATACATGCCGATAGGCATATATCAACCACATTAATTATTACTAAATATATCTTGGTAAAGACTAACTATTTCTTATTATTATTAACAATATAAATAATAACAACCATATTATTGTATATTTATAGTTTAATTTTATATTATATATTAATATAATATTATGTTATTATATAATATTATATTAATAATTATCTTTCAATCTATAATATAACATATAACATAACAATATCATTTATTAATTATTAATAATATTGATTTATCTCCCAACATTATGCTATGGTCAATAATGATTATTTATTTATTAATATAATTGTACATATCTTTTATATATATATATATATATATATATATATATATAGATATATATTTATATATATATATATATAATTTGAGTTTAGTGATAATATAACTATACAGGAAGCTCTTCACTCCATTAAGATGAAGCATTTAAAAGAAGCCATTCTCAAAATTGATCTCTCTAAGGCTTTTGATCGGGTAAGTTGGCTTTATCTTAGAATTCTCCTCACACATTTAGGCTTCCCCCTCTCATTCATTCAATGGATCATGTGTTGCATTACTACTGTATCTTTCAACTTTCTTATTAATGGTTCTACCTCCAATTTCTTTCATGCTGAGCATGGTCTCAGACAAGGGTGCCCCCTTTCTCCTCTCCTATTTTTGCTCGTTATGGAAGGACTAAGCAGATTGATATTATAGGAAATAAGGGAATGGAATATACAGGGACTCAAGATAATAGACCAATGTATAATCACTCATCTCCTATTTGCAGATGATGTGCTTATCTTCCTTAATGGTGGCATTCATGATTTCTCTACTTTCTATGATCTCATGCTACTCTTCAGTGCTGCCACTAGGATGGAAACTAATAGGCTAAAATCATCCATTACTTTCTCTGCATTCTCTCCACAGGAAACTCGATATGCATATCAGAAATTCCCTTTTCAAAGACACCTATTGGAAGACAGACTTAAATACCTAGGGTTTCGCATCAAATCTCATGGGTATAAAATTGCAGACTCGATTTGGCTTGTGGCCAAGGTAGAAAACAAAATTCTCAACTGGAATCACATATTTTTATCTAGAGCAGGGAGATTGGTACTTTTTAATTCTGTATTGGAAGCTACCTCGATATATTGGATGTCTTTGCCATGGATCCCTCATGGTATACTTTCTCGCATCTAAAGAATATGTTGTAAATTCCTTTGGAATGGTCACAAGGAACGAAAGCCATTTTCCTGGGTGAGATGGAGTTGTCTTGCATTGCCCAAGAAATGGGGAGGATGGGGACTTAAAGACCTTCCATATTTTGCACATGCACTAGCTGCCAAAATGGGATGGCTCATTCTTAATTCCCGCAGTCTATGGACAAAGGTGGTATTATACAAATACATAAGGAAATTAAATGTTATGGAATGGATTCGACTCCCATCACGACATAGACAAGGAATTCTGATTATATGGAGGGTTATCCTTCACACTCTTCGTATCATCAGGAACGACCTTACTTAGCATATTAAAGTTGGCACATCAGTTAGCATTGGTTTGGACGTATGGACTAATTGCAATAATATGTATCTCCTTCTACCTGATCTCATACATTTTCTCAATGATAGGGGTATTGCTACAATTGCTCATATTGCAGACATGGAAAAATCCACTATTTTCTTGTAGGCATGGAAATCTGCAGCCCATCTTGGTATACCCGACCAGTGGTTACAAGAATGAGAGGGATACATCTCTACATTGATCGAATCACATGTCTTCATAACAAATGATGATGACGAGCTCGTCTAGGCACATTCAACACATGGATCATACTCCCCCAAGGATGGATATCCCATCATACATGTTGCTCACAAGCCACCTATTTTGGAGGGGTGGTGGTGATCACTTTGGAAACTTAAGGCTCCCCCTCGAACCTGCCTTTTTTATGTGGAATATTTTAATGAATAAGACCCCCACTGGAGTAGTTATGAAGAAACAATCCCACTATGGTCTGACCTAGTGCGTCATATGCCATCAAGAAGAAGAATTGAATGAGCATCTCTTCCTTCTTTGTCCTATTGTTAGTCTCATATGGGAACAAGTCTTGTCCTCCCTAGCTATCACACAAGGATGGTTCTATCATAATATCTTGGATGCATGGAACCACTAGTGGGCTGGGTCCACAAATTTGAAAAATCAAAATCTCCCTCTGATTACATGTTGGTCTATTTGGTTGAATAGGAATAGTATCATCTTCAACAAAAAAGAAATTCGGTGGCCCTTAGTAATTTCTCAGATTATCAATGCATTTCCTGAGGTTCCTAATGATGACCATACTCCTCCTGTCCGTTTAGTGATACCTGAAGCTATTAACCATAATCAACCTTGGGCCTATTTTGACGGATCTGCCCAAGAACATGGATGTGTGGGGGGGGGGGGGGGGGGGGGGATTTTACTTCACTTATCAGATAATCATTCTTACTGTATCCGAATGGGATTAGGTGCTTGTACTAATAATTTTATTGAACTCATCACACTCAGACACCTATTACATGTTACATTGGCTCATGAATGCAGAGAATCACAGATTTTCGGGCATTCCAAAATCATTATAAATTGGTTCAATAACACATCTACATGTCATGTGCATTCACTCAGGAACATATTGGATGATGCCATGCATTTAAAAACACAATTTGATTATATTTCTTGTCTACACATTTACAAGGAACACAATTAGGTTGCAGATCAATTATCTAAGGAGGCCTCAAACCATCCCAGAGGTCTATGGTTAATTCGAGAACAAAGGGAGGTAGAGCATTTTCAGTACTAGCACAAGCCATACATCGATCAGTTTCATCATAGGGCTGATAGGCCCTAATTTTATAGCTATTACACTGCATTACATATCAGCTATCTAGGCATTATATATTTTTGTATAAATCATTTTTACTGAAAATTTAGTGTATACCCTCTGTGGGTAATTTTTGTATAGACTTATATTTTTTAAGACTATGGCCACAACATATAGCATATTCCTTTAGCCATATACAACATGTAATTTTCCAATTAATAGAAAATTATGATTTTTCCCTCGGATAAAAAAATATTAACTATATATTAAAGTAATATAAAATATAACATTACTTATATCTATATCTATATATATGTATATTAAAAATAAAAACCCAATATTTTTACAACAAGGTAACTTTATGGTTATTTATTACATTGTAATAAATATAATGGTTTATAATATCTAATCTATAGCACTAGTATTAATATAAGTGTTTATAATATGGGTTTTTCTAATATCAAGCTTCTATAGCATTTATATATAGTTTACACTTAGGAAGAAAGAGGAGAAATGATTGAGCTCCATATCATTGTAATATATATATCTTCAAAAGACACTGTTAAATTTCCATAGTTTTCAAAATGTATGAATACTTTATAGTAATTTTTGTTATAACTTTCAATACTTTCAAAAGTTTCCAATAAATTATCCATTGTATTTCTCAATAAATTTAATCAATTTTTCATCACTCTACACTTTGAAATAGGTTGTTTAATGTTTTGCCAATAATTGTTTTTATATATATATGTTTACATACATACATACATACACACACACACACACACACACATATATATATATAGATATATAGATATATCTTAACTATACATATACCATATTATAAACCCAAAGGATCAATAAACATAATGGATTTTTAATATTATAAACCATAGGAATTAATCAACCCAAGGGATTAACATTATAAAACTCAGGGACTATATTCTAAATTCAAGAGATTAATATTATAAACCCTTGGTATAATATTAAAAATCTAAGATAATTAAGGCTCATTTTTGTAACCCCCATGTTTGGCAAAAATTATTCACCAAAGCTTTTAATGTTGGCCCACCAAATATTGACCTATCGAGGTTTAAGTTCTGCTGGGTTTGTTGAAAAATGTAGCAAGAAATTCTCAATTCGATTTTGCCTTGATTAAATTGAGAAAATTCGAATTTCCACATCAAAAAACAACTTGGATGATGTTAACTTGTGTGACATGGCTTGTGTTGCCCAGTTTACTCATTAAATTTGAGTTGGAGGAGTTAGAATTCAGTTCAGCATGTGTTATTACTAATTTTTAGAAATTAAGGTCAGTTATCTTAGGTTGTTTTCAGTTAAACTAGTTCCAACTTCTAGAGGAACTAGTGGAAGGTCAGTTAAGCAATGGGACTTTTGTCAAACTCAGTGATCATCCAGTTAACTGATGAACCAATCTAAATATCTAGTCCATCCAGAGAATTCGAGTTGCGTAGTTGAGATGGATATTCCAAGGTAGTGTAACATCAGTTGCAGACTAGTCTTGAGTGTACAAGTGTTGCATGTAGTTAGAGGATCAACCTAAATGAATTGCACAATCAGTTCGAGGAATTTACTAAATAATAGGGGCCTAATTTATCAAGGAACAATGCAGGAAATAGGAGCTCAAGAAGAGGAAAATTTTGACTAAGTTTGGGTTAGAGCCTTTCAGTGATTAGAGAGATAGGTTATGCACTTGCAAGGTGTGCTCAGTTGAGCAAAGAAATTGTAATACATATATATTCTTCTTATTTAATGTAAGCAGGAATTGGGGTTTTTAGAAGTTTTCTTTCCCTGCAAAAAATACTTTTTGTATGTGTGTTATTTCTTATTCTGAGTCAAAAATTTTTATTCTAAATTGTGAATTAATGTCCGCAGAGCAGTAGAGTAGGTTTGTGTCTTGTGATTTTGATTAAAACTTCATAATCAATTGCAAAACTACATCATAATTTATACATGGTATCAAAGTAGGATTCACATTAGAGTAGGATTCGAATTCGTTCTCAAGAGGTTAAATTTTGGAGCTTAGTGCAGCAAGATTTATTCATTGCTGAAAACATGGCCTTCAACGGACTAAGCCTAGAGCATGCCGTGGAAGACACCTCTAATTTGTTTTCATGGAAGGATCGCATGGAGGAAGTAATGGATGACAATGGATTGCTAGAATACATCAAGTCAGATGTTGCAAACCACAAGCATCTGATGCCTAAAACCTTGATGAGTGGAAGAAAGATGTAGCCAAGGAGAGGAGAATAATATTGGTAGGAGTACGGGATCACATTGTCTCAAATCTCCATGGAAAATAAACTTCATTCTCAATGTGGAAAGTACTGACATAATTGTTTAAGAATAATAGTGACCACAGGAAGTTGGTACTCAAGGATAAACTTTGAAGTATAAAGATGTAGAAGAATGACATAATTCTGCAACATCTAAGAAATTTTACAATGTTTTATGGTGAACTTGGTGAGGTCAGTGTTATTTTCCATGAGGAAGACTTGGTAAGCCTAGCCCTTCTAGGCTTTCTCACGAGATGGCATAACTATCAAGATTCAATGAATGGGAGGGATAAACTGCCTAATTGGGCATGCTTATGGTCTGATTTGGTACAAGAGGAAATAAGGTAGAATACCAGAGATGGGACTTCATCCAAGGGTGGAGATGAAGAAAAATTTGGATTGCATGGAAAGGAAAAAGGGGGAAAGGGAAGAAATCTCAATCCAAACTAGAATCTAGTTAAGGGTGAAAGAAGAAAGATTTCTCCAAAATTAAATGCTTCCATTGTCATGAATTCAGGCACTATGCCATGAAGTATCCACACAAAAAGGCAAGAAAGAAGACCTCAGGAGGAGTAGTAGGTGAAGCCTTGGCTTCATAGTTCGAGCTTGACTTTAACCTCATTGCATGCATGTTATGAAACCATGTCACAAAAAAGATAGAAAAGAAAGATCAACGTCTTAGAATTTAGCCGCTTCGAGGGGGAAACCTCCTTTTCATTACAAAAATCAACAATTCTTGGATGATACAAATGATAAAACCTCCTTTCTATATATAGGAGTCTAAGGGGTCACAATATAATCAAAGCCAACATAACAATAATAATTTAAGGGCACAACAATAACAATAGGGGCTATAATGACAATAGTAATGGGGGAATCACTAGTATTAAAGGGACCTAACATGTTCCTCTCCTTCAAAAAGGTGTTGTCCTCAACACTTGAGTAGTTCTAGATGCTTTTGTATAAAATAATCATCCTCCCATGTGGAATCTTCAGCGGGTAAGTTCTTCCACTTGACAAGATACTCTGAAATTGATCGATTTCTTGTTTCTGTGACTGCTTCAGGTTCCAATATTATTTTTCCTTCCTCATCAAGTTTTGCCAATATTGTTTGAATTGGGATCTTGTCACCAATAACCTTCTTTAAGCATGAAACATTGAAAAGTGGGTGCACTGGAGGAGTTGCAGGAAGCTCCAATTTGTATGCCATAGTACTAATATTTTGCAACACCTTGTACGGACCATAATACTTTGGTGATAATTTATTATCCTTCTTAGCCTTCTTGAGGGACATTTGTTTATATGGTTGTAGCCATAGAAATACCCAGTCACCTATATCAAAACTTATTTCACTGAGATGTTGATATGCTTGTTGTTTCATTCTATTCTATGGAGAACTTGTTGTTCATGCTCGATGTGATATTCCACTGCTTGAAACTTAGAATTTTCTCTTAAATATGATGTGATGGATGGTGGGTGATATCCATAAAGTGCCATAAATGGGGTCATTTCTTCTGTAGTATGGAAGGAAGTGTTATACCACCATTCAGCCAAAGGCAGTCATTTGACCCATTGTGTCTGTTTATCAGATACAAAGAAACAAAGATATCCTTCCAAACATTTGTTTACTATCTTAGTTTTCCCATCAGATTGAGGATGATAATATGATCTATGAGCTAACGAAGCACCAAGGCAAGAAAATAATTATATCCAAAAATTTCCAGTGAAAATGGGATCTCTTTCACTTACAATAATCTTTGGGTTTCCATGTAGCTTTTGAATTGTTTCCATAAACGCAATAGAAACTGTATTGTCTTTAAATGGATGAGATAATGCATAAAAGTGTGCATACTTGGTAAGTTTATCAACTACCACCATGATGACACTCTTTCCTTCGGACTTGTGTAAACTTGTGATGAAATCCATTGAAACCTCCTCCGTTGAATTGGAATGGATAAAGGTTGTAATAAACCTAAGGTATTAATTGTTTCAACTTTATTTCATTGGAAAACCAAACATTGTGCCACAAACTTTTGAATATCAGATTTAAGGCCATCCACAAAAACTCCTTCTTAACCATGTGGTAAGTTTTTAAAAATCATGACTGCCCTCCTAAGGGATAGGCATGCAATTCCATAAGAATCTTTTGTTTGAGTTGGTAATTCTGACATAGGTATAAGCAATCTTTTCACCATAACAAATCATTTTTCTAGCTAAATGTATCAAATGTACTGGGATCTTGTTGTAAATTTTGGATGAGTGCCTACACTTCTTCGTCATTCTTCCATTCACGCCTTGCTTCGTTTATCCAATCCGGTTGGATAACAGAAATGGCATAAAGAAATGCTTCCACATCCTCATCCTTTCTTGAGAGTGCATCTTCCACAACACTTTTCTTCCCTTTTTTGTATATCATTTCAAAGTCATAACCCAACATCTTTGTGACTCATTTTTGTTTCTCTTCTAAAGATAATCTTTGTTCTAAAAACTATTTAATACTATCATGATCTGTTTTTAAATTGAAGTGTCTTCCCATTAGGTAGGGTCTCCATTTCTTGAGTGCATGTAGTATTGCCAACCTTTCCTTCCCATAAATTGCTTTGTGTAGATATTTTCCTTTGATTGGACGACTTTCGAAAGAAATGGGCCTTTCTTCTTGCATTAAAACAACACCAATTCCATTTCCTTATGCATCACATTCCACAATAAAGGTTTTTGTGAAGTCTAGCATAGCTAAGATCAGTATTGGGCACATTGCCTTTGTAAGATTTTCAAAGGCCTTTGTTGCTTCTAGAGTCCACAAAAATGCATCTTTCTTCAATAATGTTGTTTGAGGTGCTGCTATTCTCCCATAATTCTTAAAAAACTTGTGATAATACCCTGTCAACATGAGAAATCCTCGCACATGCTTTATGGATGTGGCGATTATCCATTCCTTAATGGATTTAATTTTCCTAGGGTCTACGTTAACACCTTCATGAGATACAATATGACCCAGATATTCCACCTCTTGTACTCCAAAGAAACATTTGGATATTTTCGCATATAATTGCTTCTCCTCCAATGGTTTGAGAACCCTATCAACATGTTGAACATGATCCTTCCAAGACTTGTTATAGATTAGTATATCATCAAAAAATACCAACACAAATTTTCTAAGGAATGGTTTTAAAATGGAATTCATCAAACCTTGAAATGTATAAGGTGCATTGGTAAGACCAAAAGGCATGAAAAAAAATTCATAATGACCCTCAAAAGTTATAAATGTTGTTTTCAGAATGTCTTCAGTCTTCATTCTGATTTGATGATATCCTGAATGAAGATCCAACTTGGTGAAGTAAATTCACCCATGTAATTCATCCAATAGATCATCAATGACAGGAATGGGAAATTTATCTTTGATAGTGAGCTTGTTGAGCTCCCTATAATCCGGACACATGTGCGATGATCCATCCTTCTTGTGCATCAATACTACTGGAGCAGAGAAGGAACTTTGAATAGCTTGAATTATACCATCCTCTATCATTTCTGCAACCATATGTTCAATTTCACTCTTTTGGGCACAGGGATATCTGTAAGGCCTGATGTTGGAGGAATACTTCCTAGAATCAAACGAATAGCATGATCATGATCACGAATAGGTGGGAGACCTTTGGGAGTCTCAAATACCTTGGAATGATTGTCCAATACTTCTTGGAGATCTAGAGAAATAGATGATTTTGATGTGGGAACCTCTAGCGAACATAATTGTGCAATTAGTCCTCTTTGTTCTTTCTTTAACATATTTTTCATTCCATTAGAGCTGATTATCTTTCCTAGTTTCCTTGCGATACCTCTTAATTCAACTTCCTTTCCTTCTTAAGAAAATTTCATGAAAATTTCTTGAAAATTAAAAGCTATTGTACCCAAGGATTTTAGCCATTAGACTCCTAGTACAACATCAACACCATCCATTGGAATGGAAAGCATTGGGATATTCAATACATATTCTCCCATGGATAGCTTGATATTATGGAACTTTATAGAGCAATTTATGGTTCCTACACTTGAAACCATCACTTGACACTCTGGTGCTAGATATAGGAAGCAATTCAATTCCTTGGCTATATTACAATGAATAAAATTATGGGTACTTCCTGAATCAATCAACATTATTACCTTTTTCTTCTTGATATTTCCTTCTATCTTGATAGTTTGAGGAGTGATAATTTCGGCCAATGAATTACAAGATATGGTTGGATTCATTTCTTCTTTCTCTAGGGTTTTTTCCTGGTGTATATCCTCCTCTTTTGACATTTCTTGTTCCTTTTCTTCCTCCTCTTAACAATCTATTTAAAAAAATTTCTTCTCAACACACTTACGACCTTTAGTGTATTTTCTATCACAACTGTAACAAAGCCCTTTTTCTCTTTTTTATTCCAATTGTTGGGGTGTCAACCTTGTAGGTTGTGGAAGGCTAGGGGAAACAACACCTCCATCCTTATAGTTGTGAGTGATAGGCTTCCTTGTTACCATAATTTTGCTTTCCATTTTTCTTGCCAACCTGAATGCCTTCTCCAACGAGTCAAGTTCCCAAAGGCGACCTTCATGTTGGATGTTATCCTTTAAAGTCCCTATGAACACATAAATCATATGCTCCTATGGAATATCTTTTACCCTTATATTCAATTTTTGGAAGTCCTGAATATGCTTCATCATTGAACTCTTTTGTTTGAGGTTTATCAATTGGCTAAAAAAAGTGTTTCTTTCTGTATCCTCATAATGTGCTATCATTTCTTCCATAAAAAATTCCCAAGTGACTATTTGTTTACAATAGCAAAGCCATCGATACCATACAAACTGATTTGGCTTCAAATATAAAGTTTCAATGCGTACCTTTTTTGTGTTTTGCACATTATGGAGATCGAAATATTGCTCCATCTGTAGTATCCATGTTACGGGATCCTTGTCATCAAACTTCCTCATATCTTTCTTTGGAACATGGTGGGTCTTCAATCCAACATTAGAGTCTATGAAATCATGATTAACATTTCTTTTGTTCTCATCATGAGTTTCCTTTACTACCCTTTCACCATTAGTAATCATTTCTTGTAGCAACTTATTCCAATATATATTCAAATCTTCCATCTTAGCATCCATGCCATTCATCTTAGCTTCCATGTCATCTATCTTAACTTTCACACCATTCATATTAGCTTCCACACCATTCATCTTAGCTTCGATTACCTTTTGTGAGAGTGAAATTTGGTTCACTTTGTCTCGTAATTTTGATATATCATGTTGCATTTCTTCCTCTTCTTCATGACTCATTCTAGAGCTTTCAGGTTGCTTATTAGGTGTTTCCATTTTCTTTCTTCAGGGCATCAATTAATGATAATTATGCTACACTAAGCCCTTTGAACTTCACCCTAATTTTTCAACCCAAACTGATGCAAAATTTTAAAAAGACTATACACCTTTTTTTCGATTTGTAGAAGCTCGATATTGAATTTGTTGCATCTCTGTAATTGTGGGTCTACAAGGTCTGTGATTTTTTCCTGTGGTAGCCCTCTAAGTCCTCTTTGTAATGTCACTAGTCTGATAAAAATTGGATTCTCTAAGAAAGAGTGATGCCCAATCTCCCAAGATGACCTGATTATATAATTTTTCAGTAGAGCGAACTTGTACGACGTACCGCATGTCACTATTTCAACCTTCGAATCTGAAAAAGATATACAAAAAACTACAGTCCGTCCCATTTCTGTAACTTCTTACAAAATTTCAATATGATGCTCAAAGAGAACGTTATGAAGATTTTCCCAAGGTCACCTGTTTGGAATGTAATTTGGGAGTTTGCGAAAACCATAACTTCCTTAGATCATATCTACGAACATATAATGAGACAAGATCGTAAATTCGGACCTGAGGTTTAGAATGATTTTGGCTCAAATGGGTTTTTTTTTTGCATTTGAAACATTGCATAACAAAATTGATAGTGAAAATGCCACGATGACTTGTTTGGAGCAGAAAAACCCTAGAATCCAAACCTCTGATACCAAATGTTATGAAACATATCACAAAAAGATAGAAAAGAAATATCAACGTCTTAGAATTCAGCCTCTTCTAGGGGGAAACCTCATTTACATTACACAAGTGAACAATTCTTGGATGATACAAATGACAAAACCTCCTTTCTATATATAGGAGTTTAAGGGGTGACAATATAATCAAGGCCCACATAACAATAATAATATAAGGGCACAACAATACAATAGGAGCTACGATGACAATAGTAATTGGGGAATCACTAGTATTATAGGGACCTAACAATGCATGGCCAACACAATAATGGGGAGCATGTGGTACTTGGACTCAGGTGCATTTTTCCACATGACAGGATGTAGAGACTTTTTTAGTGACCTCGAAGAAAAAGATTTGAAAATGCACATCAAGATGGGGGATGATGGAAGGTATGGTGCGATTGGGAGTGGTACAGTCACCTTCCAGAGGGAGTCAAGGTCCCCCGTCAAGCTCAAGGATGTCATGTTCATTCTAGGACTAAAGAAAAATCTCATCTCTGTTGCAGTTTTAGGAGACGTGGTTATGATGTCATCTTCAGCAAAGGAAAAGAATTTATGAAATACATAGCCACAAGATGGGTGAAGCAGAATGGGGTTCGTGTGACTAACTTGTATAAGCTAGATGTGGAAGATTGTGATGCATTAAGCACAAAGGCAGAGAAGGTGTAGAGCCACAATGTCGGTGAACTTTGACACAAAAGACTTTTCCATTTTCATAATGACCCCTTGAATATCATGCAGCGGATAACCACAACCCCCCCCCCCCCCCAACCCACCAACGGAGCACTTGAGCAGTAGTATGTATGCAAAGGATGTAATTTAGGGAAGTACAAAAAATATACATTCCATGATCGAGACAACAAAACACATGAAATCCTTGAAAGGATCCACTCTGATGTTTGTGGACCTTTCTTGACATCCTCCACTACCAGGCACAAATATCTTGTCATTTTTATTGATGATTTCTCACATAAGTGTCATATCTGCTAAATGCAAAAGAAATATGAGACATTCTCCAAGTTTGTAGAATTTAAGGCACTAGTTGAGAAAGAAACTAACAAGAAGGTGAAGGCTCTCAGGAGAAATAATGGAGGTGAGTATGTGTTGAATGAATTTAATAATTTCTGTGCAAAAGAAGGCATTTGACCAAATTTTGACAGCATGCCATAAACCACAATAGAATGGGGTGGCTGAGAGAAAGAATCATAGCATTATGGGAGTAGTGAAGGTGATCTTGCATGACCAAGGCCTACCTCTTCACTTGTGGGCCGAAGCATTCAACACAGAAATCTATTTGCAGAACCAAAGTCCTCATCGAATTCTGGTCCTGATTACACTAGAGGATGCTTTCTTGAGGAGGATGTGGGATGTGTCACACTCTAGTATTTTTGGAGCTTATGTTTACTACCATCTCTCCAAAGAATCAAGGATGAAGCTAGAGTCGACAACATAATTGTGGTATTTGTGGGTTACACAAAAACTCCCCACAACTACCATGTCTACTTTCCGTTCCTCATAATCAAAATTGTGTGAAGGTATATAAAATTTGATGAGGAGAAATCCATGCAGTGCTCTCTTGAGAGGGAGCTTCAGATCCCACGAGAAGGGGAGATTTTAGCTCCAAAGGAGAAACCTCAAGAAGTTGTGGAGAAGCTGCAAACTGAGGAGCGGAGAGGGGAGACAACCACTCATGCAAAACCATCTAGAGAAGGCAAGAAAAGAACCATGGAAGCTGAGAGACTTGTGTAGGGTGTGAGGGAGAATGTGGGTGCTCCTTCAAATCATTCTAGATAGGGAAGGTTACTAGTTCAATACACTAGTTATATGTTTCGAATGACTGAGCTTGTACAAACTGAGCCATCCTCTTTTGAGGAAGCAATAGAAAAACTTGTATGGGTTTATGCAATGGTGGAGGAATACGAATCCATTGTAAAGAACAATGTTTGGGAAGTGTTCACAAGACTAGTAGATAAATCAGCTGTGGGTTCGAGATGGATCTTCAAGGTAAAGTAGGAAACAAAAGGAGCATAGAGAAGTACAAGGGAAATTTTTTTGCCAAGGGGTACTCTCAAGTTCAAGGGATTTATTATGAGGATATGTTTTCTCCCATAGCAAGGTACCTAGCCATTGGATCAATTCTTGCTCTGGCTGCATAGATTGGGAGGAAGATCCACTAGATGGATGTAAAAACAAAATTCCTCAATGGAATTATTGAGGATGAGGTCTACATTGAGAAACCAGAAGGATTTGAGACTTTTTATTGAGAGTCTCATGTGTGTAGACTCAAGCAAACATTGTATGGTCTCAAGCAAGCACCCCATCTTTGGTACATCAGGATCGATAGTTATCTCACTGGTTTTGGCTTCACCAAAAGTGAATCATATAGAAACCTCTATCATGTTTTGGTAGAAGGTAAATTATTGATTATTATCTTATATGTTGATGACTTGATTTTAACTAGTGATGAGCAACTGATCAGATCTTACAAGAAGGAAATTGCAAGGGATTTTGAAATGGAGGACATGGGTCTCATGCACTACTTCCTCAGTTTGGATATATGGAAAGGAGATGGGGAACTATTTGTATCTCTAGGAAAGTATGAAAATGTGATACTACAAAGGTTCCACATGGAGTGCTGGATAGGGGTGGTTGATAATCCCTTTCATGCAGAGGGGGAGTGTTAAAAAATGCAACAAGAAATTATCAATTTCATTTTGCCTTGATTGAATTGAGAAAATTCGAATTTCCACATCTACAGGCAACTTGGATGATGTTAACTTGTCTAACATGGTTTGTGTCACTCGCTTTACTTAGTAATTCAAGTTGGAGGACTTAGATTTCAATTCAACATGTGTAATTGCCAAATTGTAGCAAACAAGGTCAATTATCTTAGGTTGTTTTCAGTTAAACTAGTTCCAACTTTTGGAAGAACTAGTGAAAGGTCAATTAAGCAGTGGGACTTCAGTCAAACTCAGTGATCATCTAGTTAGCTGATCAATGAACCCAAAATAACTAGTGCATGGAGACAATTTGAGTTACCTAGTTGAGGTGGAGATTCCAATGCAGTGTAACATCAGTTGTAGACTAGTCTTGAGGGTACAAGTGTTGCATGCAGTCAGAGGATCAACCTAAACGAATTTCACAATAAATTTGAGTAATTTCCTAAATAATAGGGGCCTAATTTCACAAGGAACAACACAAGGAAATAAGAGCTCAAGTAGAGGAAACATTTGACTGAGTCTGGGTTAGAGCCATTCAATGAGAAGAGAGATAGGTTATGCACTTGCAGTGTGTGCTCAGTTGAGCAAAGAAATTGTAATACATATATATTCTTCTAATTTAATATAAGAAGACGTTGGGATTTTTAGCAGTTTTATTTTCTTGGGAAAAATACTTGTTACATGTGTCTTATTTCTTATTGCATGTCTAAAATTTTTGTTCTAGACTGTGAATTAATGTCCATGGAGCATTAGAGGAGGTTTTTGTCTGGTGATTTTGAATAAACATTCATGAGAAATTATAAATATACATCGTAATGTCTACAGGGTTTGCAAGTCAACACCAACATTCTACAGGTACATGCCATCAAATCTTACCTTAGCCTAATCTGGATGCAGTGTCTCCCCATAGTGAGAAGAAAGAGTAATGAAAGGTCGTCATCAAGAGTGGGAGGCCCATGAGTGGCTTGGGGAGGCCTCCTCTTACAGGAATAGGGTAAATTTCTCAAAGATTGTTGTTGGTGGTGAGATCATAATTGTCCCAGGAGGATCCAATATAGAAGAATCATCGGTAATGGGGGTTTAATGGCCTGAGGATGAGGGAACTTCTTGTGGAAAGCAACCAAAAACCCTAAGTTCATGATCTCCAATAATCACCAATAGTAAACTTGCCAATTTGTGAAGGATCATGCCTTGGTCTATAAATTCATGGGCATCTACCTAAAGGAATAAGAGACTATACAATGGATCCAAGAAAAATGGAACCTGAAAGGATGAACGGAGTTGTGTTTATGAGCTAAGGGTTTCTTCATAGTTATCTTTTCAAATATGGAGGAATAGAAATGGGTGTTTGAGAATGATCCGTAATTCATGAAAAATGAGGGCTTATTTATCAGGTACTTGGAAGAGTGCTATAACATAGAAAAGGAACAATTTTTTGCAGCATCAGCATGGGTTAGACTATTCTCCTTACTATAAAGATTTTGGGAGTAGGATATTGTTGAAGGTATAGGGGATGAAATTAGAGATTTTGTGAAGATCTTGGAAATTAAAAAGTGAAAAAGACATGCAGCCTTTTCCCATATCTATGTGCGCATAAACATTTCTCAACCCTTGCCTGATTCAATAGATCTGGAATACCATGATATAGTTTGGATGTAGCCCATTAGCTACAAACATGTTCCAATTAAATGTCATCATTTCCATGAATATGGCCATCTTTTCAAAGATTTCCCACTCACAATATCTGAGGAACAATGAAATATGACATCTAAGGATGAAGAAGGATTCCAACTTGTGGATACAAGACGTTGAAGAAATTTACAGAACCAACAACCTAAAAAAATCAACCACACAACCCAACCTTCCAAAGAAACTATGACTCCCACTACAGCTCATATGAAGTTGCATAAAGCTATGGGAGATGGAGAAACTCAGACAGGACAACTGGAATTACAAATCATGGAAGTGAACCAACCAAACAACAAAGACATAGAAAGACTAATGTCCAAGAGAATAACACTGTAGGATCTGGAGGAGGACTGTAGGCTCAAGGAGGTTCTCATACACACCAGCAAAGTTTTAGAGGTAAAAGAGAAGAATAACATATTAGGAATGAATGAGAAAACAATGATAGAATTTTTCTGAGTATGGATAAAGGTAGATATTAAGGATATTCCTTCCAACTAGTTGATCCACTTTCAAAACCTCTTTGGCTAATGATGCGCTCACCTGGAATACCTAGAAGCAGATCTACTAGCCCAAAACGATGGCAAGGAGGGGTAGCAACAAATTCTATCCCAACCATACCAACCCATTGTTGAAAAAGGGAAGAAGGGAGAAAGTCGACAAAGGAAGCCATAAGGGATGAAGGGGAATTATCGGTCAATTCTATGGAAATGGGTCAACTGATGAATTACTTCCCTAGAACCCTTCATCTTCCTCAATGAAAATTTTTTCATGGAATATTTGAGGTTTAAATTGTGAAGGAAAGCTTTGTTCTTTGAAAATAAAAATAAAAAAGGAAAAATAGGATATTGTGCTTCTTCAGGAGACTAAAATTGTATATGGAAAAATGAAATAGGTCCTTTAAAGGTGTTGGGAAGGAGATGAAGCCATGACTCTATATGTGAAAGCAACAATGGGGGTAATTGCCATTTTTTGGGATCCACAATAGATCGTATTTCAAGATTGGGTAGGAGCTACACACAACCAATCGGGCAGGTTCAAATGCATTAGATCGAAAGATTGGAATCGCTTAACGACTCTATATGGGCCTGTAATTCTCAGCCTAAAAGCCTAATTCCTAAAAGATTTACATGTTATCTGGGACTCCCTCTAGGTTATTGCATGGAACGTAGGGGATGACTTCAATTTTCTCTGCAATCTGGAGGAGAAAAAGGGCGAAGTTCAACAGGAAAATTTGATTTCAGATATGTTCATTGACACAATTTAAAATATGCAACTCATGGATGTGGAGACATGAAATGGAGTCTACACATGGAATAGAAGGAGGGGAGGTAAACACAAATTCACCAATAGGCTTGATAGATTCCTTATCTTGGAAGACTTATTTATCCAAGATCACTACATGGAGGCAGTCATCCTTCCAACTCTAGGATCAGATCAATGGTCGATTAATTTGGACATAGACTTGAATTAATCCTCAAAAAATAGACCATTCAGGTTTGACATCTTCTGTCTTAGGCACCCAGGGTTCGTGGAAAAAATGGAATAATGGTGGAAGGAAATAGAAGTACAAGAGGGGAAAATGATGCAAACCTTCCAACATAAGCTCAAGGAACTAAAGCGAAAAATGAAAACTTTGAACAAAGAAGATTTTGGCAACATCTTCTCCAAGAGTAAAATGATAGAAGAGAGTGGAATTAATCTAGAGCCAAATCATAAAGGAAGGTCACAATGAAGCCCTAGCAGAGGAGGAAGGAATACTTGTACATGAGAAAGAAGAGCATCTTCAATAAGAAGAGGTATTATGGAGATAGAAATCACTCATACAATGGTTGCAAGAGGGAGAAAGAAACTCCATATTCTTTCACCAATCTATCATTAGACATAAATAAAATAGTAGATTATTTCTCTTACATCAAGGGAGGGAGTGAGGCTATAAAATCACCAAGATATGGCTCAAGAGTTGATATTTTACACCTCCAATATTATGTCTGAAGGAATGCATGATAGATCAAAGGCCATTTAGTAGATTATCAAGCACACCCCCCGTTTGATCTTAGAGAAGAAGAATGTGATGCTGATGAGGTGAATCTCATCTGAAGAAGTAGAACCAGTAAAGGATATTCCCATTAACAAATCACCAAGACCACATGGGTTTACTTCTGAGTTTTTCAAGGCCTGTTAACACTTCGTGGAGGAGTCCCACAATCTAAGGCATATCTAGTCATGTTTGAATGCAACTTTCATCACTTTAATCCAAAAGAATAATGAAACCAGTGGCCATAGATGATACTGTGCTACTTCTCTATGTAATGAGATCTATAAAATCATATATTTAGTTATAGTTCATAGTTTTAAGCTCCTCTTGCACCATATCATTATCCTTGAGTAATATGACTTTGTGGAGAGAAAAAAAATTATTTACAGTATCATTTCTGGCCAGAAAATCATCCACCCTTTAAAAAGAAACAAAAAAATAGGCATGTTGGTTAAACTATATCTCTCGAAATCTTTTGACCACCTAAGCTAAAATTTTCTCTCGAGCATTTTTAAGGATTTTGTATTCACTGAAGACCAGATCCATTGGATTCAATCTTTGATCTCGACTCCTTTATTTTCATTTATCTTGAATGGATCCCCCACGAACACCTTTTCGTCATCCATGGGGCTGTGTCAGGAGGATCCCATTTATCCTTTCTTGATCATTATAGCAACTAAGGAGTTGGGTTGCCTCATCAATGGAGTAGGCCACACTGGACTGATCAAAGGCCTCAAAGTTCAAGGATCTCAGCTCTTAATGAATCATCAATATTTTGTTGATGATAACTTGTTATATGGAGAGCCAATGGTCCGAGAAGCTAATTCCCTGGGAGACATCTTACAAGATTTCCAAGAAGCTTCAGGTATGATCATTAACAAAGAAAAAATAATTTTTTATTTTTTTAAAACCCCTAATCAAATTTAGCACCATCTGGCTTGAATTATGGGATTTTATATAGATACACTCCCAACAAAATACTTAGAGGTTCCCCTTGTGGAAATTCCCCTAAGAACTGGATGCTGGAGGGAGATCTATAGTAGGTTCAGAAAGAAGCTAACAAATTGAAAATTCAGATGCTTAATTTAGTGATCAATGCCACTCTACTAAAGGTGGTTCTCTAGGAAATTACCATATACCAATTGTTGTTCCTCCTCACCCCCAAAATTTTTTACCATGTCATTGTTGCCATTTTTCACAATTTTTTGCGATAGGGAGCCAATATAGAAAGGAAGTGGGTGATGGTAGCGTCACATAAAATTTTCCTCCTAAAACCAAATGGGAGTTTGGGGTTGAGTGATCTAAATGTGCTCAACAATGTCATGGGGCAAAAATTATGGTAGTGATGGATTTAGGGAGGTAATAAATAGTGGAAACGCATATGGACTAAGAAATATGGTTAGGGGTGGAACCCAATATAAATTCTAAGAATGCAAAAGATACCAATGGCATCGACATTATGGAACCTGTCCTGATGGAATGGTCATCTCATTAGAGAAAAATTCTTATGGTAAATCCATGATGGGACCTCTGCTTACATCTAGGGGGGTTCATGGTAACAACTGCCACGTATGCACAGGAAAAATACTTTGTTGGGGATAAAAATAGTGCTAAGCCATCAAAGAACCTGGCCTGATGGAATGGTAATCTCATCAAAGAAAACTTCTTATGGTAAATCCATGATGGGACCTCTACTTACATCTAGGGGGGTTCATGGTAACAACTTCCACATATGCACAGGAAAAATTATTTGTTGGGGATAAAAATAGTGCTAAGCCATCAAAATACAAATATATTGATCAATTACTTGAGAGGAATAAACCCTCGGGATGAATGGAGAGTTTGGTAATCTGAAGAGGACTAGTAGCTCAAGGAAACCCTTGAGAATTTGTCAATCTTTAAAAAAATGCTATAGGCCATAAGAATCCTTATCACCTCCTCCCCTGATAAAATAAGATCGATATATTGGGAATTAGAGTCATTTTCGGTCAAGGAGGCCTATCATATCATGGTGAACTATAGTTCCTTTCCTCAAGAGAAAATCTATGAAAAAGTTAAGGGGTTGAAACTTTGGCCAAAATTTTCATATTTTATAAGGTTAGTTGGGCACAAATAGCTTCTAACGTGGGACTAATTCCTCAAAAAAGGGCACGTTCATCCATTAAGATGCCCAATCTATCAAATGAGTGAGGAAAAAATATAACACTTATTAAATACATGCCCGCAGCTGACATCTTATGGAAAGAGGTGAAAAACACCTTTGGCAACTTGGATTGCACATGAGACAACTTGTTTAACAATATTGAGAAATTGAGGTGTTAGATTCAGTATTTTCATACTGCCATCAGTGATCAAAACTCCACTTTTATATCATATTAGTGTCCCATGTCGAAAATTTTATCATTCCACCTAGGTCATCATGTAAAAATTTACTCACTGATGGTAGCCCTAGTAAAAAAAAACCCACTCACCTACACTCCATATGCCTCCCTTGAACTTTTCCCATGCACTCTTGGTAATTTTACCCTCCCTTCCCCAACTTCCATGTCATCTCCCACATCCAAGTCATTCATTTGTCTCATGATCAGTTGAAACTATGCTTTTTCCTATACGCCATATTGATTTCAAACATGGTTTCCAAACCAATGAGGACGAATTTTCAGAAATGGAAAGAGTTTTTTTCTTCTAACATCCTCATTTACAAAAGCCTTTCTCATTTTTCTAACATCTATTGTGGTTTGGGATATAAAAATGAAGTTTTGCAGACATATTTTCCAAATTTGACTGTTTAGACATATGTTTGCAGAACATATTGTGGCCAATAAGAGATGAATATTGAGACATTGGAGGAGGTTTATGTTCCTAATATGCCGAAGTACAATAACCTACTTCACAGTTTACATAGATATTATAAAATTAGAGATACATGTACATCTTTATGGCCTATTTTTCACACAGTGTAAAGTCCTATTTTAGTCACCTTTTTGCAGAGAATATTGTGAACAAATGGAGTTGACTGTTGGGAAAATGAGAGAGGTTTATCTCAAGAATATATTTATCTAAAATAACCTCTCTCACATTTTACATATCTATCTCGGATTGAGATATGCAAAGGGATACCAAGACCCTATTTTGCAGGATTTCGGGAGGAAAATGTTGAAAGAGAGTTAGCCACCTGATCAACTAAGAGTTGCAATAAAATTCGAATTTCTCTTCCTTTTCAACAAAAATACATAATGATAGTGCCAAGTAGATACATTAGTTTTGAATGTCCTACATTTCATTTCTATTTGTGTAAAACAATTTAGGATATTTGTAAAAAGATCTTGAGATTTATCAAGATATTTTAGTTTAAAATTTGTATAAATACTTCATCATTCGAAGTAAGAAAGGGTTGGAAAAAGTTGGATGTTTGGCTTTTGATCAAAGACACTAGTGTAATCAATATTGGGAAGAATTTAATAAATGATTCGCAGCAATTTTGATGGAATACCTTTGGTATGGAATTTTGACTTAGTTTCTTCTTATGTTGTGTATGTTTGAATCTTTTGTACTCCCACGTTGCATTTCACTTCTATGATATGTTGATTTTCAAGTTGATCAGTAGAATACATTTTATATGCTCTGTTTTGGGGAAATCTACATAGTTTGTCCATTTTCTTCAGTTTAGAAAGAATACATGCTTGTCTTTCTCTTTCTAGCACCTCACTAGTCTTATCCATCTTACTTCATAGCCTTAAAGTGTTTCAATGCCTACCTACCTTGCTCCATCACATGTCTGCAATCATACCCTCATTTTCCCTAACCTAGTCTTTTGACCTAATCCTCTTCCAACAACCAACCAAAATCAAATCAAACAACCCTTTGCACTTTACATCTAGCCTAAAACCTTAACCTATCCAGCGCTCTTGGTTGTGATCCTTTGGAGAAAGCCCTCTCTGGCTTGGTAGGGCTAGATACCAAGCTAAAAGATTGGTATGTGGTTACCTCAGCTGGAGTCTTCCTCAGCCTTGGAGATCCAAAGGAGTGATAACATATTGGCGTTGTTTCCAGGGACGAAAGCTCTATCTTCCCTGGGAAAGAATGACAATGACTTAGATCCGATTGTTGATGGTGGACAACAGTCGAACACAAGAAGGTTGAATCATCCACTTGTCAACTCCATTGTTCAAGATCTCTAGCTTCAAAGTTCAGAGCAACTTCACTACCAAAGAACCTAGAATTCAGAGCATTGATGGTAATCACTCATGACATGGTATGTGGAAAATCCTTAATCTGGTGAAATATTACTATCTTTAAGGAATGAGTTAGCAGAATTTCAGATTGATCACAATTTCTCAACATCAATCTTTCGTTGTTTCAAATCCAGCCGACTCACACCTGAAGGTAAAAATTGTTTTCTTGGTTTCATTTCTGAAAGAGTAGAAAATGTGAACAAACTATTAGATGTTCATATTGAATCATATGATTTCCAAGATCCTAAACAGTTCTTGGAAACTCTCCCTCCTCCCAAAGAAGAAAAGGTAAGGGTTCCCTTGGATGGTTGGATTAACAGATGTTTTGATTTATAGAAGGGATGTGACAATCTCCAGCTGAGAGCATATGTTAATGAGTTGGGGCAGCAGATAGAATTTGGTTTTTGTGATCCTATAGCAGCATATATGGAATATTTTCTTAATTTGAATGAGAAACTAGATTTCCTTTTACAGAGCTAGAGGTATTATGTGTATATATTGCTGGTGGAATTTCCAATTATGTTCTAGTTCAAGCACCGTCAAACAACCTTATCATTACAACAACTGTTGGATTGGTTGATTTGGAACTTTAGTACCAATTGATTAAGGGATTTTGCAGTAGATTAGTGTAGGATAAGTTTGCAATAAGCTTGCTAGAAAATCATCCTTCAACATCTAGTTTATAGTTTGCAGTGCGTGTTTTTCAGTGTTCAGTTTGGTTGTATGTTTTTTACGGTATTGGCCCACGTGGTTAAGTACTTGGTCTACAGTGTTCTTGACACCTCCAAGGAGCTTCCATCCCTAATAAGGCTTATGTTAGAGTTAGTATTTTCATACTGCCATCAGTGATCAAAACTCCTCTTTTATATCATATTAGTGTCCCATGTCGAAATTTTTATCATTCCACCTAGGTCATCATGTAAAAATTTACTCACTGATGGTAGCCCTAGTAAAAAAAACATCACTCACCTACACTCCACCCTAACTCCCTTTACCTTTTCCCATGCACTCTTGGTTATGTTACCCTCCATTCCCCAACTGCCATGTCACCTCCCGCATCCACATCATTCATTTGTCTCAAGATCAGTTGAAACTATGCTTTTTCCTATACACCATATTGCTTTCAAACATTGTTTCCAAACCAATGAGGATGAATTTTCTAAACTTGAAAGAGGTTTTTTCTGCCAACATCCTCATGTACAAAATCCTCTCGTAATTTTCTAACATCTATTATGGTTTGCGAAATATAGATGAAGCTTTGAAGACATATTTTCCCAAATTTTCCTATTTAGACATACTTTTGCAAAACATATTGTGGCCAATCAAAGATGAATCTTGAGAAAATGGAGGAGGTTTATGTTTCTAATATGACAATGTACAAAAAACTACTTCAAAGTTTACACAGATATTATAAACTGAGAGATACATGTACATCATTACAACCTATTTTTCATACTGTGTAAAGTCCTATTTCAGTCATCTTTTTGCAGAGAATATTGTGAACATCTGGAGCTGAATGTTGGGAAATTGAGAGCAGTTTATCTCAAGAATATATTTATCTACAATAAACTCTCTCACGTCTTACATATCCATCTCGGATTGAGATATACAAAGGGATGACGGGACCCTATTTTGCAGGATTTTGGGAGGAAAATGTTCAAAGACAATTAGCCACCTCATCAACTAAGAGTTGCAATCAAATTCAAATTTCTCTTCCTTGTCAAAAAAAATCCATAACTATAGTGCCAAGTAGATACATTAGTTTTAAATGTCCTACATTTCATTTCTATTTGTGTAAAACAGTTTAGGATATTTGTAAAAGGATCTTGATATTTTTATCAAGATATTATGTTAAGAATTTGTATAAATACTTCATAATTTGAAGTACGAATGGGTTGGAATCAAGTTTATGTTTGGCTATTGATTAGAGACACTAGTGTAATCAGTATTGGTCAGAATTTAATGAATGAGTTACATCTATTTTGATGGTATACCTATGGTATGGAATTTTGACTTAGATTCTTCTTATATTGTATATGTTTGAATGTTTTGTACTCCCATAATTCACTTCACTTCTATGATATGTTGATTTTCAAGTTGATGAGAAGAATACATCTTACATGATCTGTTTTGGGGACATCTTCATAGTTTGTCCAGTTTCTTTAGTTTAGAAAGAATACATGCTTGTGTTTCTCTTTCTAGCACCTCACCGGTCTTATCCATCTCACTTCATAACCTTAAAGTGTTTGAGTGCCTACCTACCTTTCTCCATGAGATGTCTGCAATAATACCCTCATTTTTCCCTGACTTAGTCTTTTTGACCTAATCCTCTTCCAACAACCCAACCAAAATCAAATCAAACAACCCTCTGCACTTTACATCAAGCCTAAAACCCTAATATATCTAGCCCTCTTGGTTGTGATCCTTTGGAGAGAGCCCTCTCGAGTTTGGTAGGGCTAGCTACCAAGTCAAAAGGTTGGTCTGTGGTTACCTCAGCTGGACTCTTCCTCAACCTTGGAGATCCAGAGGAGTGATAATAGGAGGAAGGCCCGTTTCAAAAATCCAATCATACATAGAGGCTAGGTGTTAATGTTAGGATTCCTCCTAGGGAACATTTGGAAAGGTCATAACAAAACCATCTTTAAATATCAAGAACCATCGATGTAGAAAATTCGGCAAAAAACCAAGGAGAAAATTTGCGAGACCATACTGACCGATAGGTGGACAAGTGAAGACTTGAAAGTAGTCCGAGAGGATGCTATGATCCTTCACAAATTGAACATTTTTTAGGCAATTATGTTCCATCTGCCTCCACCTAAAATGTATTTCCAAGTAAAGTTCACCTCCATTTTTATCCCCCTCCCCTGAGGGTTTTGTCAAAATTAGCTTTGATGGGGCCTCTAAAGGAAACCCTGGGGCAACAAGATATGGTGGAATAATCAGTGATTCTGATCATAACCCTTTGGGTATCTCTCTAGGGTATTATGGATCCACGACGAACAATGTAGTAGAGTGAACTGCTTTGGAAAAAGGGATCCTCCTAGATTGGAAGCTCACTTTTCCAAAGATTCAAATCTCAAGGGATTTAAGCCTTGTCATCCAAATGCCTCAAAATATTATCAATGGCTCCCCCTCTTTAAAAATAGTCAACAATTGATGCTTAGAATCCTAGGCCTCAAATATTAAGGATATTATTCATATGTTTCCATAGGTAACCACAGTGTATAAGAGTAGGGAGCAAGGTGGTACATTGGATTTCCATCAAGATATCACAACCTATTGACACTTAGCCTTGAGCTCGTTAGACCTAGACCTAGGAGACATATATGATATTACTCAATCGGTGGAAGAAGATAAAGCTTCCCCATTGGGGGTGAAAGAATGGGAACATGTACCATCTCGGGGCACTCACACCCTCATACATGTCAAGTAGATGGGTACAACAGGCCGAGTGGTCGAACAATGAATTTTTTGGAGGAAAGGGTATTTTTTATTCCAATAGGTGATAGAGGTAGGGAGCGAATTCATTAGCTGAGAAATGAGTAGTAGGGTCTCTGATGATAGTTCTCACTTTGTATGTTAGGAGGGCTCCACTAGTGATCCAAATGGGCATCATGCCATTGGAGAAGGTAAGACACTTGGGAAGAAGTTGGAATGCAAAAAATTCATGTGTTTATCTTGGACCCAAGGTCAGGATTGTGTCAAGTTTTGTTGTCCTTTCTTAGTTTTAAAGTTATTAATCATATAGCTGGCTTTCTCTCCCAATATTTGTCTCAACCCTTTGTTGTTTCAATATGTATAGAGATAAACTTATTTTCTTAGGCTCTGTTTAAGGTTAGTGCCTTTTTTTTTCCTGTAAGGTGGTGGAGAAGAAAAATTAAGGCTTCCTTGATGCTCATGTGTGTGTATTGGAGGATTAGGTATGTTTCTAGTATTTTTGGTTTGTGCATAGACAGGGTGGTGGGGTTTATGATTCTTTTCATAACTTGGTTGTTCCTCGGTGAATTGCTTGGGTCATTCCCTCCTTTATTTTTCATGGGTACTGAGGTTATAAGTGAGTTGTAGGTTCTTCCAACGCTAGTGTATTTTGCGAAGGGTGCCCCTTTGTTGGTGGTGAGCCTTTTCACGGTGTTCACTTATCCTAACTTGGTCTATTTCGAGTAGTAGGGGCTCACCAGACACTTTCGCTCAAGCCTCGCTTGATGCTAAGCCCTAGGCTTGGAAATTAAGGTTGGTTTATTAAAATAATTGTAAGTGGGTCTTGGTGTTGTTTGTTTCATGTAGGGATTATTCGTTAATGCGACATACCTCGTAGTGGCAGTGGCCACAGGGGGCAGCAGGGAGCACATGTGGAAAGGGAAGGGGAACAAATCAATGATGAGCAAGGTGGTATGGAGAAGGAGAGTGAAATTACATAGGGTCCAACCCTCTCTCTAGGATACATTATTCAGCCTCCCTCCCTTGGTATGCTCATTGACCAATTGAGGGATGTCCAGGAATAATTGGAAACCCTTTGTGAGCACAATTATGAGGATCAAAACAAGCATGTGGCATATATTAATGACATCTAGTACAATCAAAATGAGATATTGGAGTAGTTGTTGTCATTTTGATACAACCAGCGTTGGGAAAATGGAAGACTAAACAAGATAGAGGTAATAATGGTGCACATATACTTACATGTCCATGAAGGCCATGGGCCAGTGGTTGCTCCAGTTGATCCAGGTGGATATTGGTGGCCACCTGCCTATTCCACTATGACCCCCAACACTGTCTCTTTCAGTTTTTTGGTTTCCTTAATTGTAGCACAATTTACTATTTTTGGCATTTTTTTGCGTCCTAAACATCTGGAGCCATTTTGAGGCCCTAAACGATGTTTTTAGGGAAAATGAAGAGACCGAAAACATCCCAAATCGGCTTACCCATTTTACTTTAGTGTTCTCTTCAAGATCTTCGAAACGAGGTATTATGATAACCAAACAAAGATCGTATGACAAAGTTACGACCCCAGGAAGTTGATGTACCAATTTACCCAAATGGGGCCCATAGTTTTGGTGCTTCATCTCCTAGGGTTGGGTTTCTAGATGTTTAGGGTTTTCCATTATTTCTCAATAATAAATAGGCCTTTGAGCCTCATTGTAACACAATTTAGAGGCATGTAGCCACCACATCTCTCCTCAGAGATAAGCTACCATCACCTGAGCTATCTTATTTCCACTTTGTTTGTAAGCATAGTTCAATATTTTTCCATTAATGAAATGAAGTGTTTTTCTGGCCCATCTCTGTGTTTATGATTATATATGTAAGTTGTTGCATTCTTGTTTAAGTTCAAATCAGTAATGATCTAGGTGGATATTGGTGGCCACCTACCTATTCCATTTGGATCACCCACTCATCAAGCTTTTCCTCCTCCTCCTTGACATGAGATTTATAGGTTGCTTGTTGGTTTTGTATGATTTTTGCAATGTATGGCTTTTTTCCCTTGGGAAATAGGAAATGAATGGACACATCTTTTCCACTACTGTCTGGGCCCCCTTGCTAAGAAAACGACTTGGAGTGAAGCAGGGAGAGTAGTAGAATAATCTGCATCTTTATGATAATATAATGGTAGTTATTTTATTGACAAAAAAATTATTAAAAATATAAGAGATTAATATTATAAACCCAAGGGATTGTTAATAATATAAACCAATGGAAATAATATTATTAACCCATGGAATTATTAATATTACAACCCAAACTATTGGTCAACCCAAGGGATTAATATTTTTAATCCAAGGGATTAATAAACCAAATGGATTATTAATATTATAACATCAAGGGATTAATATTATAAACTCAAGTGATTAATAAACCCAAGGGATTAATATTATAAATCCTATGATTATAAACCTTAATATTATAAACCCTAAAGCCATATTATAAACTAGAATTTTAAACCCTAATTCTTTCAATGTTGCAAGGTGACATTGAATAAACTGAAATTTAACGAATCATTGTCACAATGATTGTCATACTCCTTGTTGCATTACGATGATGCTTGTCACACTGCGTCGTTAGTTATAGTTTTGCACCATTTCAATGTTACAATATTAAACCCTATTATTAAACTAAGTATTATAATCCCTATGATTAATATTATAATCCCTAGAATTAATATTAAAAACCATAGGTTTAATATTTTAAATGTTAAGATTATTATTATAAACCCTAAGATTATAAAACTCAATATTAAACCTCAATATTAAATCCAATATTATAAACACCATTATTAAAAACCCTAATATTTAAAATTCTCATACCAAACATAATATTATAAACCCAATATTAAACAAAATATTATAAACCCTATTATTATAAGCCCAATATTAGAAACCCTAATATTAAACCTCAATTTTTTAATGTCACATTGAGATGTTGAATAGATTGTAATGCAATGTAATATTGTGACAATCATTATCAAATTAATTGTCACATTGAGACAATTATTGTCATAGTGCAATGTTGTACACATTTTTGTGTCATTCCAGCATCACGATATTAAATCCTAATATTAAATTGAATATCATAAAACCCAATATTATAAACCCTGATATTAATATATTAAACCCCTAAGTTTAATATATTAAACCCTAGGATTATAAACCCTAAGGTTAGTATTATAAACCCTTGGGATTAATAAAATTAGCCTATGGTATTAATTTTATAAACCCAAGAGATTAATAAACCAAATGGATTAAATTGGATAAATTGAAATCTAATATAACATTTTGAAAAATATTGACATAATGTCACATTGCATAGATTCATGTAGAATTCAAACATCACATTATTATTATTATATTATTTTTAATAAACATTTTCAAATTGCCATTGTCACCATGTGAGTATGAATTTTTTCTATGCAATTGATATAAACCATATGTATTAAATCCTATATTATAGCCCTATCAAAGCCTAATATACATTGTAATATTAAACCCTGATATTATAAACTAAAATATTAAACCATAATTATAAATCCTATTTATTAAAATCTATATTATAACCCTATTAATCCCAATAATAAGTGTAATATTAAATCCTAATATTATACCATATACTAAAAACTGAATATGATAAATCCTAGTATTACAAACCTAATATTATAAACCCTAATATTGTACTCAAATACTAAAAACCCTTATATTATAAACCCCAAATGTTATAAACCATATCACAACCATGGTAGTAAATGAGGTTGATATAAATTGCAATGTAATGTAACATTGTGACAATGTTTGTTGCAATGTTAAACACTAGTGTTATAAACCCTATATATTAAATATTATATATTGTAGGCCCTATATTATAAACTCTAATATTAAACTCAATATTATAGACCTAATATTATAAACCCTACATTATAACCCTATCAAAGCATAACATACACTGTAATGTTAAACCCCAATATTATAAATCCTCATATGGAACCCTAATATTATAAACTCTATATATTAAACACCCAATATTATAAACCCTATATATTAAACACATAATATTATAAACCTTAATATTAAACCCAATATTATAAACCCTAATATTATACCTAAATATGAAGGGTAGACGAAGAACTGGCTAGGGTTCGACTGCTAGGGTTCTGACCACAACACAGACGGCGCAGTCTGCACAGATCAAGTTACCATCACGTGCCTGACCTCTAGCTCTGATTCGACTGAGCAACTCAGGGTTCTATCGAAGGACAATGGACTCACCCCAGGGGGGTCGTCAATGCCCTCCCCCAAAGTAAACTCCTCGCAGCAAGGACCTGAACGGACGATTCTGTTTGGCTTTGTTGATGAGGAAGTGATCAAAAAGGAGAACCTACAACAATATGGGCACAATGAGACAGGAAGTCAGGGGGACAAGCCTAGTGTCACGCACGGAAGGAAGGACAAACCAGAGGAAGTTTCGAAGGTCTCTTCCACTACATGCAAACCAATAGCCACAAAACGGCCCAGAATAGAGCTACCGGGATAGAAGATAGATGAAGGAATACAATACATGAGGGATCATGCCCTCATTGGGAAATTTATAGGGTTCTCGCTGTAAAAAAAATCCCTATATGGTTGGATTGTAGCGAAGTGGAAACCCAAAGGAGATGTGACTCTGCAGCTAGGACCAAAAGGTTTCTTCACCGCGATTTTCTTTTGCCTTGAGGACAAATACAGAATCCTGGGTGAAGGGCCTTACTTTTTCAACTCAGCTGGTCTATATTTAAGGGAATGGATAGCAAGATTTAATCCGGACAAGGAAGACCTCACCTGGGCGCCAGTCTGGATAAGAATGTACTCTCTTCTAGATGAATACTGGGATGAAGACATTCTCAAAGACATAGGAAATGGATTAGGGGAATACATAAAAGCAGCAGAAGAAACAAAAATGCGTAGATACACTTCCTACGCTCGCATCTGCGTCTTTATGCGCCTGGACAAAGCCCTGCCAGAATCGATAAGTCTCTCTCACCGTGACAATGAATGGATTCAACCCTTGGATTATGAACATGTCCCTTTTCGATGCAGAAAATGCCATGCTCTCGGGCATCTATTCAGGGACTGTCCCCTAAATGCCAAAGCTAATGCTCCTGAACCCTATGACTCCTTGACCCAGGATGGCTTCACCAAAGCTCCTAGCCGCAAGCGAATGCACAAAAAACCTTCAACCGGGAAAAAGCCCCAGCAAGAAAAAGCTCCCAACCCTGCTCTGACGAATAGCTTTGAAATTCTAGCTCAGACCTCGGAAGAGCAAATCTAGTTCTCCAAGCCCAGCTCCGTTCCCCCTTCCTCCTCCTCCCAGCCTCCTTTCTCAGCCTCCCACTCTGATCATCAAACCCCTAAAGTTGCACTGGCGAACCCCAAGGAAGGTCGAAAGGAACTAGCAGAAAAAGAAAATGAAATGGACGTAGATGGAACTCCAGACCCCCTCCAAATCTTAGATATTTACACCAAAGGAAACAGCCAGGTGCAACAGATGGATGAAGAACTATAAAGTATAGATCTGAATGGACTAGACATTTTAGAACTAGAAGTAGCATGCAAAAAGAAGGCTTTCGACAGTATCCCTGAGCTTCAACTCAACAAACTGGAAGTGGTCATCTCAAGGGCTTACCAGCAGCAACAGCTAGGCATCTAGCCAGGAAGTCTATGGGATGGAGGCCTTCCCCCAAAAGACTCCAAAAAGAGGGGAAGAAAAACTGATCTCCAGCGAACAATAACTAGGAAAAATCCTGGTGGACTCAGGCAGGTATGCTAAATTGACAAAGTACTATAAACCCTCTACAAATAGTGAATCATGAAGCTCATATCATGGAACCTAAGGGGGCTCAACAGCCTAGGAAAACTTAGAATGCTAAAAAACATGATAAAAATGGAAAAGCCGCAACTATGCTTTCTCTAGGAAACCAAGTGTAACAGCTCTACACTAGGTAGTATTCTCTCTAAAGCATGGCTAGGTTGTCAATTGGTGGCAGTGGATGCATCTGGAGAATCAGGGGGGCTTGCCATTGCATGGAACACACAAGTGCTTACTCTCTCTAATTTCCACGCCTCTCACCACCTCATCCAAGCTGCCTTCCACATTTTAGGCACCAATATTCATGGAAACCTCTCAAATGTCTATTTCCCACAGGAAGCAGGAAACAAAATAGCTCTTCTCAACACCATAGAAGCTCTGAATAACAATAGGAGGAATCATCTTTGGATTATTGGAGGGGATTTCAACATGATCACTAAGTTGGAGGAAAAGATTGGGGGAAGAAACATATTGGAACAGGAAAACACCCATTTCAAAGACTTCATCCAGAACACCTCTCTTATAGATTTACATTTCTGCAATGGCATTTTTACTTGGAGCAATCGAAGAGCAGGAAAGCATCAAATCACTTCCAAATTGGATCGTTTCCTCATATCAGATAATTCGGTTCACTTAGGAGGAGACAACACAACTTCCATTCTTCCCCACTAAGGCTCGGATCACTGGCCAATTGCCCTCCAGTGGCAACGACCAGGCAACTCCATCAGAAGACCCTTTCGCTTCGAAGAGTTCTAGCTCACTCATCCATCTTTCAAAGACTTTGTAAAAACAACTTGGATAACCTTCACTCTGCCTGAAGGCTCCAAGATGTTCCAGTTCCAACAGAAACTCAAATATTTAAAAAGCCATCTAAAATGGTGGAACAGTGAGACCTTTGGAGACATCTTCAAGGCACAACATTATTTAAATAAGGAAATGGTGGAACTCCAACAAAAAATAAGCACAGAGGGTCACACTGAGGGAACCCTGGAGCAGGAGCAGCGCATCCACAACCAGCTGGAGGAGAGGAGAAAGCAGGAGGAGATATACTGGAAGCAAAAGTCCAGGATCAGATGGCTGAAAGAGGGTGAATGAAACACCAAATTCTTCCATCGAACCATGGTTCAATGAAGAATGCACAATAACATCCCTTTCATTCAAAAACAAGGAGGGGAAAAAGCAGAACAACATGAGGAAATTGAGGAGGAGTTCCTTCATCACTTCAAGCAAGTTCATCTAGAGCCCAATGCAGACAGGCGACCTGCTATAGATAGAATTACACATAATGTGCCAAAGTTAATCACGGAGGAACATAATGAACTTCTCCTCTGCCCTATCCTTACTCAAGAGGTGGATACGACCATGTCACAGCTCAAGGATGGAAAAGCCCCTGGCCCGGACGGCTTCACCACAACTTTCTTTCACGCTTTCTGGGAGCTGATAAAAGAGGAGGTATGGAAAGTTGTAGAGGAGTCAAGAGCTGCTTCCCTCACTCAATTCTACCTTCATTGCCCTTATACCAAAAGAGGCAGATTCAATCACCCCGGACAAATTCAGGCCAATTACTCTTTGCAATGTCATATACAAAGTCATCTCCAAAGTAATCGCCAACAGGTTAAATCCCCTCTTGCCACTACTCATCTCTCCGGAACAATCAAGATATGTGGAGGGGAGACAGATAATGGATGGCATTATCCTCTCACATGAGATCATACACTCCCTAAAGCAGTCCAAAGAGGCAGGTATGATTCTAAAACTTGATCTTTCTAAAGCTTTTGATAAGCTCAGTTGGACCTACATACATCAAATGCTAATTTTCTTTGGATTCTGCCCCATGTGGATCCGATGGATCATGAGTCTCATTTCCTCCTCTTTCTTCTCTATTCTCATGAACGGGATCCCTTCACGCCCCTTCAAACCATCCTGTGGAATTAGGCAAGGTGATCCCCTCTCCCCGTCCTCTTTGTTTTAATGGCTAAAGGCTTAGGTCGTCACATTAAACAAGCCCTCCTCTCTCAGCGGCTAAAAGGTCTCTCCATCCACCTCTCCCCAACCATATCCCATCAGCAGTTTGTTGATGACACCATGCTCTTTGGTTACCCTTCTATCCAGGAAGCCTCCTGCTTTAAAGCCTTGCTCAATGAATTCTCTGAAGCCTCCGGAATCAGCATCAATAGCTCCAAATGGTAGATCTTTTTCTTTCACACCCCTTCTGTCGTTAAGACAGCTGTTGCTCGAATCTTGGGTTTCCCCATTGCATCTCTCCCCTCTCATTACCTTGGAGCCCCCCTTTCTGCGTCTGCCATAAAGCACTCCTCCTGGCATTCTCTCATTGAGAAGCTCGATTCCCGGCTCAACCTCTGGATGCACAGAGCTCTGAACTTGGCCAGTCGTGTAGTGCTCATAAAGTTAGTTCTTCAGGCAATGCCACTATACTTATTCTCAATCCTAGCGGTGCCAAAATGGGTTCTAAAAAGAATTAGGGCTGTTCAGCGAGGTTTCCTATGGGGAAACACGGCAACAAATCACAAATGGGCCCTGGTAAAATGGATCACTATCTGCACGCCCAAAGAAAAAGGGGGCATTGGTCTTAGAGACCCTGAGCATAGCAACACTATCATGAGTGAAAAAATCTGGTGGCAATGGCTCTCTAACCTAGAAAAACTTTAGGCCACAATCTGGACAGCCAAATACGCCAATCACAGACCCGAGGAGGAGCTCATCAGGTTCACTCCCAATGACAAAGGCTCGCTAATTTGGAATGCGGCCAAACAACACTTCCAGCTGATACAGCAGCATAGTTTCTGGGAAGTAAGAAATGACAGAAATGCACGATTCTGGACAGATGCTTGGAACCAAATGCCATAGCTCAGTCGTATTCTTAATCCACCTCCGAACTTCATTGGGGAGGAGCAGCAACAAGATAAGATTCGGCATTATTGGACCCCGGAGACAGAGCAAGGCTTCAGGAAATGGAAACAGGGCAACCAGTTAATCACAATTGAAAATCACCAAATCGTTGAGGAGCTGGAAAGGGAGATGCGTAAAAGAAGCATCAGACTTGACGAAGGCAGAGACATTCTATGATGGGGGTATCAAACTAAAGGAGCCTTCACTACATCTGAGGTCTACAAAATCATAAGCAATAACCCTGCTCCCCCTGACCCAATTTGGAGCAAAATTTGGGGGTTAGGATCATGGCCCAAAGTCTCCTACTTCCTTTGGTTGGTGGGACATCAGAGAATCCTCACATGGGATAAACTCAGGCGCAGAAATTTTCATGGCCCTTCCATCTGTTTTAATTGCAATTCCCATGAGGAAACTCTCCAACACCTCCTGGACTCCTGCACCTTAGCCAATCAACTATGGGAAAAGGCTAGCTTCAGATGTCAAAGAAGATGCAGACTAGAGGGCGATATCACCAACTCTTTATGTCATTGGCAACAGAATCCTTACAAAAGTGAAATTATCAACCATTTATGGAACATAATCCTATGGTTCCTCCTATGGAGCATATGGAAGGAAAGGAACAAATGCATATTGAAAGATCAGCGATCTTCGATAGATAGTATCTGGAGTACGCTTTGTGGGAATCTCAAAGAGACGCTGTTGCTCCGCTCATGGACTGAGAAGGACTTTCCGACTCTAGACAATGAGAAAGCCATTTTATAAAACTGGCAAATGCATCTTCCTCAAGGACTTCACAATAACAACCCTTCTAATGGCAGCAACCTTAAAAAAGTCTCCTGGACTGCCCCCCCAAAGCACACCTTCAAGCTTAACTTTTATGGGGCCTCAAAAGGAAATCTTGGAATTGCAGGCTTTGGCGGAATTGTAAGGAATCACGAAGGCACACCCCTACTGCTCTACTTTGGGAACATCGGGTGGGGTACCAATAACTCAGCTGAGTTAGAGGGGCTCTGGAAAGGACTCCTTCTCGCTTGGAAACACAATTTCCAACCCTTGGAAGTGGAAGGAGACTCCCAGATTCTTACAAATATGGCCAAGAATATCCTAAATGGATCTCATGCAAGGAAAATAGCTACCAGTTGGAGGCTCGAAGCGAGACTGGAAGCCTTAGAGCAAGCGCTCCACAGCAACAGGGCAATCACCTTTAATCACATAAAAAGGGAAGGCAACAATATCGTTGACCTCCTGGCCAATATAGGGGTGGAAAATGAGAATACTCTACTCACAGGGAAACTGGATATCATATCAAATCATGATCAAGCATAGGAATGCACTCGTCTGCTCCAAAGAGATGCGACTCCCCCGGATGCGGGTGACATCTTGGATGGGACGTGCGTTTAATTGTGGCCACATGCCAGCCATGCGTCGTTGCAAGGGAAACACATGGGCGCAGGCCTGTCTTTGGCCGTGAGGGAATCAAATGTTTGATATTCTCCAGAAACGCTTAAATGCTCAGTCCGGCACTTCACCTTGCATGGAGGTCACAGTAATGGCGAACGGGTTTCGAGGTTGAGACAGCTATGTCAAAAGCAATGGGGGGTTGGATCTCACTACGCTGGTTCAGGGTATGTTCATGGTTCATCCCTAGGGTATGTTTATGCAACCCCTGGAGCTGCGAGCAGCTCCAAGAGGCTATCTTTCTGTCTGGGTCAATTCACCGTCGGTCTATGGTATCCCCTGGTCTGGTTTGTTCCTCAATTACGCACTGTGTATCCTCCATCCGGACCCTGCAATTATGTTCAAGTCTAGACTACGTATGCTCAGCCATCGCAGCACCTCCCGTGGGGGGTCTTCTTGCCTTCCTGCAGAAGCTTCCTATCCCCATTGCTACCGTTGCAATTGTCATCATTCCCTTGATGCCCACCCCCTTCAGACCAGTCAATTCCTGGACTCAAGTGCTTCTGATTCTGCTTCAATGCCCGCCTTCAGCTCTGCCATTTTCAACTTCAATAGTTCTATGAACCGCCCCAGGATCAGTGCCCATGTCTCGGTTCTCTTCATCGAAGCCTCACAGGACGGCAGCGACTCTCTTGATGATCGCTGGAAGCGGCCTACGGACGGTTCGGAGACAATCATGGAAACGCCTGCGGCTACACGAGAGGATGTCTCAAATCGCCCTCTAGCTAAGAAGGAGATGATCAGCACAGGTAGACGCTAACATGGAAACTGCTCCCACTGCAGTGGAGGTGGAGAAATACGGGTGGTGTCGGGTGGTTGAGGAGGAACCAGATGAATAGCGGCGCCATCATTCAAGGTCTCTGTGGCACTTCTGTTTAGCCTTTCAGCCTCTCCAACTGCTCTGTTTATTTTTAGTCTGAAGTTTTTGTTATGTCGACAAACTGTCTTTGTGTGGGTCTTGGGTACCGGGCTCTTGTTCTTTGGGTGGGATGTGTCTGTTTTCCCCTGCGCAGGATTATCCTGATATTCTGCTGGCGCCCCTGCGAGGGCTGGTTTATTTTTGGTCTGGTTATGTTCTCGGACATTGTAGTCTCAGTTGTTCCAAGCTGCCATTATAGGCATCTGGTTCTTTCTGTCTTGAAATGATGTAACCGAATTCTGTTTATGTATATAATAAATTAGTTTTAACTAGAAAATGAAATATTATACCTAAATATAAAAAGCCTTTATATTATAAACCCCAAATGTTATAAACCCTAGCACAACCACATTAGTAAGTGGGGTTGATATAAATTGTAATGTAATATAACATTGCGGCAATGTTTTTCACATTGTGACGTACAATACAAGTTTGTCATAGTGCGACAATATTTGTCAAATCACGACATTTGTCACACAACTTTACCATAAATCTTAAGATTAATGTTATTGTGTTAATAATATTAAATGTTAATAATTTTTAAAAAAATATTGTGATTAATAACATATACCATATTAATATTTGTATTATTAAACATTAGTCAAACATAATCATACATAGTAATTTTCTAATGTTGGATTGTGATAATGGATAAATTGCAGTGTTTGACCAATTTTGTAATGTCTCATTGCAACATTAATTAAATTACAATGTACTATAACATTGCGACAAAGTTTTTCATATTGTGATGTTGGTTAGATTTTTGTATCATTAGTCAACTTTATTAATATTAATATTTCTATTCTTAAACATCTTTAAAATTCGATTGTGATTGGCCAAGGATGAGCTTAGCTGGCTAAGGTTGATAATGTTTGACTTTGGTTAACCATCGTTGACTATAATTGAAGATGGTTGAGTTACATTGACTCAAGATGACTATGAGTGAACTATGTTCACTATTATTAAATATGGTAAAAATAGGGTTGACAAATTTTGATCATAGTTAACTATTTAAACATTGTTAATAAAGGTTGAATTTGTGTGACTACATTTAACTAATGTGTTTGACTATATTTAACTATTAATATTAATAAATAATAATAATAACCAATTATCTTTAACCAAAGTTGAAGAATATTAGCTATTAAACATAGGCAAACATAGTCAACCATATTAGTAAATGAATGTGTTTTGAACCATATTAATATTAATACTAGTAATGTTTTTTAAACATTCACTATGGGGAGCATGTCTTAACCATGTTGATATACCATTATGACCATGGTTCATGATGGTTGACTATGATTTACCATGGTTGAACTTGGTTGAACATATTCAACCATGATTTTCCATATTCAACCATTGTTCATCACAATTGGCCATGGTTAATCATAATTGCAAATTCAAGCAGAGAGACCTTGATTGTGATTGATGAAAGTCAACCATGGTTAATCATTGTTGATCATCATTGACCATATACAACCACAAATGACCTTATTTAACCATGGTTGATCATGGTTGACCATTATTGACCATGGTTAACCATGGTCAATCATGATCAATCAATGTCAATCATCGCTAACCATGATCAACCATCTTCAACTATGGTTAATCAATGTTTGTGGTCAACCATGATCAACGGTGGTAATATTTGGTCAACCATAGTCAAGCTTGAACATTCTATACTCTACCAACTTGTAATGGCCAACTATACCCAATAATGATAAGAACGGTTGGATTGTTAATATTAATATTATAGAAATTAATAAATATTAAGTATTAAAATTAATTAATGTTAATATTAATATTAATGAGACTTAAAGTGAAAATATTAATACTGATAGAAAATGATCAACCAAAATTTCTATGTTATATATTTGTTATTAATATTACACAAATATTAATATTAATATTAGTGAGATTTAATGTAAAAATATTACTTATAATAACCAATAATAATGTTATTAAACATTACTATACTACCCTAATGTTATTATAAACTTAAAATAATTCTATTGTATTATTATTGAACCTAAACCTAATATTATAATTATTAAACTTAAAACTAATTTTACTAATATTAAATATAAACCTAATATTATTATTATTATTATTAAACTTGATTAATCACATTGTAAGAATTTGGTCGACATTTCGAACCAACTAATGTGGTTCATTCTTGTCCTAAGGATGAACCACATTAATTGGTTCAAAACGTTGACCCAATCCTTACAATGTGATTAATCCGAAAGACTATTCTCTACATCATAAATCACAAAAATCTAAAATCTAACATTATAAATCTAATATTAAAATTGATAATTTAATATTATAAATCTTTTATTAAACCTAATATTAATATTAAGCTTACTATTATTAAACCTTTTGTTAAACATAATATTATTAAACTTTTCTTAAACGTAACATTATTAAGTCTCAATTTAATATTAAAACCCTAAACCTAAAATGATTAAACTTAATACTAAAAAAATAATATCAAAACCTAAAACGTTATGTTATAAACTAAGATTACTTTATCTTATAAACAAAATAAAAATAATATTATACTATGTAATATTAAACTTAAAGAATGAACCTAAAAATATTCTATTATATTATAAATCTAAACCTAAAAACATTAAACCCTAAAAAATTAAACGTAAAAATATGACATTATATTATAAACCTAAATCTCATGTCCCACATAATTAAAACATTATCAACTAAGATCTATGTGTTATATAACTAGCAATTGTCCCAAAAGGTACAAAGAGAGGCCAATAGGATTATTAAATTGGAATTGTTGAATTTTTCTAGAAGAGTTAATTGGTTTGTGGAAAACCTTGTTTTCTTGGACTGGATCATTGTGCAATTACTTTTCTTTAGATGTTTTGTTTATATCTATTTTACAAGGAACACATTGAATGTCTTATTTCATTTTAGAGTAAGTTAATTACCCAAAATCAAGAGGTTAAGTTAATTACCCAAAATCAAGAAACCTCTATAGATGACCAAGCATATATGAAGCTTGCTAGTGACCAAGGCAATAACCACCGTGGCTATCCCTTACCAATATATTTCATTGAAAACCATAATTTAGAAAGTCAAAACATAATATTAGAAAACACGTTGATATATTGTTATTAAAAAGTTGATTCCATTAGAAACCATGATACCTTCATGATTGTGATCTCACGCTTGCTTGAAGACGACCATGCCTGAAGACGACCATCTAAACATGAACACGCATGCTCACCTGAAGACAACCATGCCTGAAGACGACCACATAAACATGAACACACATGCTTGAAAGGAGGAACAACACACCAGACACTTTTCAGATCAACTAATGAAGTATTATAAATTCTTGAAAATTTTGGAAGAGTTTATAGTGATGGTTTTGATCTTGTTGGAGACTGGTTCATAGCACATGTTATTGTGTTAATAATATTTGACTAAATTAAATGTCACACAACGAGAATCAATCATTATTTGCATACATAATGAAACACCATGGAAAATTATGCAGTGTGGTCAAAAAAGAACAGCATGCAGTTTTCAATAAAAAATTTGTTTTATATTATCTGCATACAAGAAATGATCCAATGGGTGCAGCAAGACCTCTACAAAAACTTTAAATAGAAAATTTGGGTCAACTAGCATGCGGTTACATAAAGCAGTGCTTCCTCGAATGGTTATCCCTAGAGGCCACGCCGCTTCGTATACAATCGAATCAGAATATAGCTGAGAAAAAAGGCATCATTATGCTAGTAATAAAGGTAAAATAAATTCAAGTATCACAAATATAATATTAAGCATGATTTAAACACACGAGCATACTTGTAAATCCAAGTATCTAGAAAGGAGCAATTGGCGTAAACCAGTAGCTTTGGCAACTTCTACCATATCAGATGGAAGAACAGCCCCTCGAGCCTATGCCTTTTCGAATACTTCCTCTGCATTTAAAATGGGTCCAAATTCATCTTCACCATCATTCCCACCTTGATCACCCTCATTGTCCCTACAACCACCTTTTCCCCCTTATCCTCCTCTAAATTTTCCATTGTCATTCCCTCCAAAGCATCCTCCTTCACCACCATTATCAGCATTTGAACCATCCTCTTTAATATCTGCATCGTTTCGTATTCTTGAATGAGCTAGGCTTAGATATCCTCCAACCATTTTCAAATGAGCAGTGACAACTTCAGGATCTTTAACTGATTCAGAATCAAAATCCATCTCGCATTCAACCCTGAAAGGCCTACCTGCCTTAAATCTTCCTATTGGAAAGTTTATAATTAACTCTATTGTATTTTTCTCTCCTCTACAACGATTAAATCTTTCGGTTCCAAATATGAGGGGCCTTTGAATTTCAAAACTGAGGGCATTTGAAACTCCATTTTTGCTTGAATTTCCAAATTTAGCTTGACTTGTAAAAAGTGAAAGGCTTGCAACCTCCATGCAAGTACTAAAAAGACAGCTAGGCATATTTAAACTCCACAATATGAAATAATGGGGAAATGAAAAAGAAAGACAATCCACCACTCTGAATATCACAATTTATTCCAAACTCTTAGCCTCCTCGAAGTCTATAATTCTAGACCTTAAGCTAGGGGTGAAATTTATTTGAGCACCAACTTCAATAGCCTTGAAGTGTTTCGTTGGAGTACACAAGATTTACAAGGGCCCTATCATACCGCCAGAGACAGCTTCTCCCGAAAAGGAATACAACGAATCCGAATTTGGCCTTGTGAAATAAATGCACGAATACACCTGCAACTCGACACTCAACTCTGACTAGAAAAATAAGAGATTTGATGCGCATAAAGTCACTGACTATCTCGTGTCAACTCGAAAGCATTGAAATCATTGAACAAAATGATGCGTGATACTATAATTTAAATGTGCAGATTAGTTGCGCTTCGCTTCCTCTCAAACAACCTGAAATTCAGGATTTTGCCTAAAATGAGACATTCAAATCCAAAATTTGAGAAATCGTCTATTAGTTAAGTTCAAATACGATAATGAATGACCCATGCAGCTATAGAGCTTAAAAGCACAAATTTCTTATTTTTCATTATTTAAAACTTCAATGATCCCAAAAAGTAAAGCTCAAGGAAAAAACTACTAGATGTCTCAGGAATGATGTGGAGAGAAGAATTGGACCTCTCTTATGGAGAATCACTCCAAAATGCTTTCCACCTTGGAGAGTTTGAAGGCGCATGGTAGGGCACAACTCACTGCCTATCAAAATCAAACCATGCTTTACACAATTGTTTCCGAAGGATGGAAAATGAAGTTGGGAAGGCCACAGATTTGATCGATCGCTTGCTAACGCCGCAGCATTGCCTCGATTGTCTCCTCTGCAAGCCCAGCCTCTCAAGGCAAATCAGAGAATGGAAGTCAAATTTCGAAAAGCTCTTTACAGAGCTTCAAACCGACATTTCTATGTCTTAGAATGCTCGGGGGATTCCAGGCTCGCTAATTTGGAATGCAGCAAAACAGCACAGAGCAATGATACAACAACACAGTTTTTGGGAGATAAGAGATGGTGGCACTTCCTAATTTTGGGTTGATTCTTGGCAACAACGACCCAAACTATTAGAAGCCATCCCTCCCCAAAATCATGAGGAACATGCTATTCATCAGAATGAAAAATTCTCTCAGCACTGGACTCAACATATCAATCATGGATGACTGTCCACGATCATATTGATTCATGTCAAATGAATTATTGATCAAATTCCACAAATTCGATTGGGGACGTACGTGGTGACTTACCTTGACGAAGTAACAACAAAAGAGGAGTAACATCATCGAAGGGAGTAACAGCACCTGATGAGTAACAACATCGGGGGAGTAACAACGCCCGAGGAGTAACAACACCACTTGAACACTTAGTCGAAATCACGATGGAGTAACAACATCGAAGGAGTAACAACACCTAAGGAGTAACAACACCAGAGTACTTAGACGAAATTTTCATCAACATGGAGTAACAACACTAGAGGAGTAATAGCACCAGAGTACTTAGACGAAATTGCCATGGAGTAATAGCACTAGAGTACTTAGATGAAAAATAGAGGGCCAATAGTACCCCATTTGCAACACCTTATGACCTGTCCGCTTATCTGCAAAATGTCCCCTGCAAGGGCCATCATGAGCAGCTTTCAGGACATCATAGATGTCATCCTCACTTATGCAACATAGGATTTGTTAGTCAGGTCCCGTGTAAAAGAGATATCCTTTTATCCATGAATAATGAGCACTATGATGGATAATCTTTCATTGTTCTTTGTAAGGTAAGCATTGAGGAACTTTTCCTATAGAAAGATAGCAATATTTGCATACCACAGATTGTGAGTAGAAATTGCAAACACATTTTCATATGGAAAACTATCCTCTATATGGGTACCTTTATTACTAGTGTCCATCCTAGACAAGAAATCTGCAACCACATTATATTTCCCTGACTTATCTACAATGGTAATATCAAATTCTTGAATTAACAACAACCATCTTGTAATATGACCAGGGGTTATTGGTTTATTTATCAAATACCTGATATTTTTATGATCAGTGTACACGAAAGTAGTATACCCTGTAACATAATGTTGAAATTTATTAAAAGCATAAATAACAACCAAGAACTCTTTTTCAGTTACCATATAGTTCAGTTCAGCAGGGGTCAAGTTGTTGCTGACATAATAGATTGCATATGGTTTCTTATCGTCCTGTTGCCCCAGGACTGCCCCTACTGTTGTTTGAGAAGCATATCTAGAGATGTGAAATGGGAACTTCCAATGAGGACCTCGTAATATCAGAGCTTTACAAACTAGCTCTTTGATTTCTTTAAAGGCTGCTTCACATTCATCTGTCCTCACAAACTCTGCATCTTTAGGTAGCAATTGAAAAAGTGGGAATGTTGTCTTAGAAAAATTCTCTATAAACGCCTGTAATAGCCAGCATAACCAATAAATATATGTAAATGTGTTGGTGTCTTAGGAGTAGGAAAAATCAATATTACCTCTACCTTAGCAGGATGAACCTAAATTCCTGCAGTTGAAAGCAGGTGTCCCAACACTATTCCTTCCTCCATCATCATATGACACTTTATTGTATTGAGAGAAACATGTGTCTGTATACATCTTTTAAGTACTTTCTCTAAGTTTTCTATACCTTCTTCAAAATAATCCCCATATGGGGTGAAGTCATCCATGTAGATTTCAACACTATCATTGATTAGATCAGAAAAAATTCCTACTATTGCCCTTTGAAAGGTAGCAGGTGCATTACAGAGACCAAATGGGAGGACTCGGTAGGCAAAGGTCCCCCAAGGACATGTGAAGGTGGTTTTATCCTGATCCTCAAGAGCTATTTGTATCTAGTTGTATCCACTGAATCCATCTAGAAAGGAGAAAAAATTCTTTCCAGCTAATGTATCAAGGACCTGGTCAATAAAGGGTAGGGGAAAATGATCTTTTAAAGTTTCCCTACCCTTTATTGACTAGGTCCTTGATACATTCGCTGGAAATAATTTTTTCTCCTTTCTAGATGGATTCAGTGAATACAACTAGATACAAATAGCTCCTGAGGATCAGGATAAAACCATCTTCACATGTCCTTGGGGGAACTTTGCCTACCGAGTCTTCCCATTTGGTCTCTGTAATGCACCTGCTACCTTTCAAAGGGCAATAGTAGGAATATTTTCTGATCTAATCAGTGATAGTGTTGAAATCTACATGGATGACCTCACCCCATATGGGGATTATTTTGAAGAAGGTCTAGAAAAATTAGAGAAAGTACTTAAAAGATGTATACAAACACATGTTTCTCTCAATACAATAAAATGTCATATGATGATGGAGGAAGGAATAGTGTTGGGACACCTGCTTTCAACTGCAGGAATTTAGGTTCATCCTGCTAAGGTATAGGTAATATTTAATTTTCCTACTCCTAAGACACCAACACATGTACATATATTTATTGCTTATGCTGGCTATTACAGGCGTTTATAGAGAATTTTTCTAAGAAAACATTCCCACTTTTTCAATTGCTACCTAAAGATGGAGAGTTTGTGAGGACAGATGAATGTGAAGCAGCCTTTAAAGAAATCAAAGAGCTAGTTTGTAAAGCTCTGATATTACGAGGTCCTGATTGGAAGCTCCCATTTCGCATCTCTAGAGATGCTTCTCAAACAAAAGTAGGGGCAGTCCTGGGGCAACAGAACGATAAGAAACCATATGCAATCTATTATGTCAGCAACAACTTGACTCCTGCTGAACTGAACTATATGGTAACTGAAAAAGAGTTCTTGGTTGTTATTTATGTTGTTAATAAATTTCAACATTATGTTACAGGGTATACTACTTTCGTGCACACTGATCATAAAACTATCAGGTATTTGATGAATAAACCAATAACCCCTGGTCATATTACAAGATGGTTGTTGTTAATTCAAGAATTTGATATTACCATTGTAGATAAGTCAGGGAAATATAATGTGGTTGCAGATTTCTTGTCTAGGATGGACACTACTAATAAAGGTACCCGTATAGAGGATAGTTTTCCATATGAAAATGTGTTTGCAATTTCTACTCACAGTCTGTGGTATGCAAATATTGCTATCTTTCTATAGGAAAAGTTCCTCAACTTACCTTACAAAGAACAATGGAAGATTATCCATCATAGTGCTCATTATTCATGGATAAAAGGATATCTCTTTTACACGGGACCTGACTAACAAATCCGATGTTGCATAAGTGAGGATGACATCTATGATGTCCTGAAAGCTGCTCATGATGGCCCTTGCAGGGGACATTTTGTAGATAAGCAGACAGGTCATAAGGTGTTGCAAATGGGGTACTATTGGCCCTCTATTTTTCATCTAAGTACTCTAGTGCTATTACTCCTCTAGTGTTATTACTCCATGGCAATTTCGTCTAAGTACTCCGGTGCTATTACTCCTCTAGTGTTGTTACTCCATGTTGATGAAAATTTCGTCAAAGTACTCTGGTGTTGTTACTCCTCCAGTGTTGTTACTCCATAGCGATTTCGACTAAGTGTTCAAGTGGTGTTGTTACTCCTCAGGCGGTGTTACTCCCCCGATGTTGTTACTCATCAAGTGTTGTTACTCCCTTCGATGATGTTACTCCTCTTTTGTTGTTACTTCGTCAAGGTAAGTCACCACGTACGTCCCCAATCGAATTTGTGGATTTGATCAATAATTCATTTGACATGAATCAATATGATCGTAGATGGTCATCCCCTTAGTTGGGGGAGGGTTTTATAATAAATACAAAGACACCATAATTAAAATTAAGTAATGACTTGTCATATCACTATTGAACCCTATGCTAAGTGTGTACACTCCACGATCCCAGTAATAGAAAGACACTACCTCCACTTTAAAAAAAAGAGACGATTATTTACAATTGGAATATAAATATAAACTGAATAGCTCATCGCATCGCATCATTGTATTAGTATTGTTTTGTTACCGCTATTGGAATTATATATCTAACACGTTAAAAACAATTCACATAATATGACATTGAAAATCAAAATAAAGTTACAGAAAAGCAAGACAATAGGAAATATAATCACCGCACAAAAGCAAGACAATAGGAAATATAATCACCACGGAAATGCACGACAAATAGGAAATCTAATGCTAAATAGAAAATTTAATTAACATTAAGATCTATAATCGCTGCAGGAAAGCAGGGAAACCAGAAAATCTAACGATTTGTGATATAAAATAAAATATATAATCAATATGAAGGCCAGAATCACACAGGATATCAAGAAATTGTTATTCTGTGTCATAATTTAACCAACAAAATAGTTATTTTAGCATATACTATTCACTGATTAGATGAGCTCAGTGCCTCTCTGCAGACTAAATGAAACACAAATAAGTTATAAAATTTAGATGGATAGGCGAATCCATATAGGATTATGACCAATCACATTCTCTACCATGAAGGTTATAGCCTTATAGCTAGTCTGTAGCACATGAAATAATAGTCTACAAATGCCTGCACATTAAATATTAGAGGAGCAGGAGGAGGCAGCTCATGTATGGGATCTCCAACTTCGCTTCTATCGGCGTGGCGGAAGTTGACAAAGAAATTGGGCTTTGGAGGTTGCGGAACTTCAAGGATTGCTTGCAGCATTTTAGCAACCTTTCCCATGGAAGGCCTTTCATCTGGTCTACTCGGAATACACCAAAACAATGTCTTCACCATTCTCCTAATCGCCTCCATCTGAAGGCCATCAATTCTTACCCCACTGAGAAGGCTTTTGTCAACCACTTCCTCTGCATTCCTCTCTAAAACCACCCAATCAAAAGCCCTCTTTGGAAAGAACCATTGATCACCCTCCACAGCTAATTGACTGAAGCATATATTCTTCCTTCCGCTTACAATTTGAAGAAGCACAATCCCAAAACTGTATACATCTACTTTTGCACTTATAGCTTCAGTTTTCTGCATCCAGTACTCGGGTGCCAAATATCCAGGAGTCCCTTTGATGTTTGACATGCTTAGACTGTGCTCTCTATCCACCAGCTTTGCCAGACCAAAGTCAGAGATCTTGGGACAAAAGCTCTCTTCCAGCAATATGTTCTCCGGTTTGATATCACGATGAGGAACCCATTCCAGGCACTCTTTGTGCAGGTAGACTATGGCTCTCGCTACCCCCACTGCTATTCGATATCGTGAGCTCCAGTCCAACCCAACTGTTTCTCCATCGCCCCTCTTATCGAACAGATATTTGTCTAATGACCCATTTGGTATATACTCATACACAAGCAGTCTGTGTTCACCTTCTTTACAGAAACCCCACATACGAACAAGGTTGAGATGATGGATTCTCCCTATCATTGTCACCTCTTCCCAGAACTGCCCTTCCCCTTGAGATACTCGTTTGAGCCTCTTCACTGCAATCTGTCTCTGATCAGGCAAAACACCTTTGTACACAGTCTCGAATCCTCCGCTGCCCACTTCATTGCTGAAATTGTTAGTCGCTGCTTTCAGCTCCGCGTATGTGAATCTCTTTGGTCCCCCGCTTGAAAGATTATGTAGAATATCTAAGCTAAAAATTCTGGTTATGTCTGTATTTTTGGAGTGCTGCCTCAGAAATGCCCAGAAAGCTAAAACTCCGCAGAAAAGCTCGATGCCAAACATGGAGAAAATTATGAAGATCGCGCATTGTATGGTTAGAATCGTTTGGCGGAAACGGCAGACTGAAGGCAGCCTCGCAAACATTTTCCACCATGGAGAGCATACCTGTGTATCGATTGTCAGTTGAGATACTTTTGTCTTTTGCAGACAGCTTCAATTACGTGCGCGCTTGCGAATCTGGAGACCAATATTCGTTCAGTAGTCTGTTGAAATGGAGAGCACAATATCCACTGCCATCCAATTTGTGTGTAAAACCCAGAAATGTGCAACTGTTCAAAGAAGTCGACATACATTCTTCCAATCTCACAATAGTCTTGATTGTCTGATTGCCTTCTCCACTAAAATTAACGTAATCTAGCGGGATAAACTGATAATCGACATTCTGATAATTAGGACTGCATAAAGGCTCTGAAAATTGAACAATTCTCTGGCAGCTGGGAGAATCAGTAATATCTGGAAGGAAGCCAGGTGGACATTGGCACCGCGTATTGTCATTAAATTCCGGAGTCTTGTAGATAGCGTTGTCTCCACAAGTACCGTGAATTTGGCAACGCTCTTGTACTGCTTCCCACACTACTTCCCAAGATGAAGAAGAGTTCCCCTTCCAGCTATAAATTCTGAGATTTCCATCGTGGTCTAAAGTTAATCTTCTTAAGGGATTGGCCGGATCCCCACTGTCTGATGCCATCAAAATCATTGGGTTGCTTGGACCGATAAGGTTCCCATCTTTTCTTAAACCAAGAGATCCATCAACACCCAGACTAATTGCTTCATTATTAACTGTCAAAGCCCAGTACCCTAATTTGCTCCTATTATAATACAAGGAGGGCGTTTGAGTTTTGGACTAAGAGGCAGAAAAGATATAAGCACCTGAGGCGTAGGTACTGCCATTTCTGGTAGACACCAATCTACTTGTCTGTGAGAAATTTTGTGTTGGAAGAAGAGTAAAAGTAGGAGAGTCGAAGCTCTACCAGAAATGGATATTCTTGCTTGTCTTGAACACCAAATTCCCTGAGTCTAACAAAACCAAACCCATTCCAACATCGGTTCCATTGAAAGTGTTGATCGGCCCACTCCATTTTCTCCCTTCGGCCTCAGAGTCTAATAATGTGAGATTTCCATTCTCAAGGGTCAAGGAATAATTGTAACCTACTAGATGATTTCTATTAGCCATCCATGCCATGGTCCTCTGAGGATCGTTGGCATACCATGCAGCAAAAGCATAATTATTTGGCGAAACATTATAGAAGCCGGCAAAAAATATCCCATTTGGACAAACCAGGTATGTGTTATTCCCAGGCTTTCAACCCAGATTTTTCAACTTAGTAGAGGGGACAACTAATTCCTTCCTCTCACCTCCTTCCCCACAACCCAATAAAATGAATAACTGCATTAAAAAACATTTAAGGAAAAGCCGCGGAGTAGTGCCCATTCTTTCTAACGTACCAGAACCCAAACTTTCTCCTTCGTTTCACGAATAGAGGTGGAGATCCCTGGTGCAACACATGACACTAATTCAATTGTATCATCAACTACTATACAAAGCAAATTTAGCATGTCCTGGACATTACAAATTTTGTCCTATAAATTTTGTAATTCAATTCTATGCAATACTATGTATGTATACCCCGAAGTTCTATATAATTTAGGGAGAGCCAGTTCGTATAAGTTAAGTTAACGAGCAATTTTAAGCAGGGGCTCCTGTCACGAGCTTGCTACTTGCTGCGTCTCTTCGTATGACTTTGTCGACTGACTGCTGGTGAACCAATGGTGAACCTACTCAGAACTGTCATGCTCTTATGACCTCAACAACGGCTTCCTCACCTAACAACGGCCTTGGCGTCCCTTTGTTCCTTTGGCGAACTTCCTGCGAACTCTGGATGAAGGCACAAAGACAACTACTACCGTAGCAGACAATATTAATGCGCAGACAATGTATTCAGATACAGAATGGTGTACTCATTTTATTTCAAAATGGATGTGACTTTGTTTACAGAAGAATTCTTACAGAGAGATTTCCTTACAGAGATTGACTATCTTCGCATTTACCAGGCTTTATGCTGTTCGCATGGAACAAGCAATACCGGAGGCTACCTGGCAAAGGACAGGCTCTGCCTCAGAATCAAACTTCAACACATATACTAACTGGTCGACTCTCTATATGATTCGGCCACTTTAATTAGGTTCTCACTAGTGCTAAGCACACTGATGCACAGGCTCCCAAATCACCTAAGGACTTAAGTTCTTCTCGTGATGCAAGCAGATCAGACAGAATCTCCGCAGATGCAGAGCAGGAGAGGCACTCGACTCAAACACACAAAACTCTAGACTCAATCTAAACTCGAATGCCTCCTTAATGAGAGGGGACAAACATTACTGTAGGCCATCTGTAAAAGGTGGATAGAATCATTACTTTTCGGATAGTGCTAAGGCGACGTCCGCACAAAGATTCCCATCAAAGGAAAGGAATAGTTTCTTTCGGGTAACGCCAGGGAAAATTTGATAGTAGATTCTGTCCGGAAAAGCAAATCCTATGGAAGATAACAAAGTGGATGCTTTCTTTCAAATCCCACGAGAAAATTATTCATGCCGATAAAACAAAGTGGATGCTTTTTCGTAAAAGACCACAAGAAAACTATTATTTACATTGTGGATGCTTTGGTACAGCAAAGCCCATGGGAAATCTAGTCACAGTTAATCCCTTGTGACTGGTCTGTATTATTTACATCAAAAAATAGTAAGGTTAGGGAATCTGTCCCTTTTATACTGCATTGTGTCCCAAGCTTTTGTGTAAATCCTGTGGACAATCATGGGCTTCCCAAGCACAATCTGGTACTGGACTTTGGTTAATACAAGCCATTCCATGTGTTCTCTAATATATTCTTCAAGGGAATTATTATATGGGGAGGACTTGTAAGTTGACCATTCACCTTCAGTCATTTGTTTAACAGTGTTATAAACAGGGTGATTACAGTCTGTACTACATTGCTCAATACATGGTTTGCAAAGATTTTTGCAATATTTTTCATGTTCTACATGGGCCATGGTAGTTCTGTTTATTCCATAATCAGTCCACCAGTCTCTAAACCACTTACATTGTTGATATCCTTGAAAATGACCAATGGCACTGAACCTGAGTCTGGTGTAGTAGGTTTCGATCTTGTCGTCAAGGTTGAGAAATTCCCACCAGAGTTGTTTGTAGTCTGCAAAGTTATACACTATATCTGGAAATATGATCCTGGGATCATTTCTTGGCCATCTGGTAGCTGGTTGGGTTCTAACATGGCTTGGTTCATTCCAGAGATCTCTTGTCCTGTATATACAGACATACCTTTCATACATTCCTGTGCTGCGTCCACCATGGCACCAAATAGTGGCAATGTTGTGAAAATTTTGTTCCAAAGCCTGTCGTGCAAGGTCACCATCCCGTCTTGCTTTATCATATATCATATCATGAATGCACTTTCCTCCTTTAGGGTATATTTTTCTTTCTGGAACAAAGTGTTGGAGGTCAGTGTGTGGCTGCAAATTGGCGTCTAGCACCTTCGTATTTCGGAGCTGCCACATGGGTTTCTAGTTTCTTTTATAGGTTTCCCAGTCTTGGTCATCAAGCACGGTTCTCAAGCCTTCTTTTTTCTAGTGTTGGTCCCATACTGTGATGATCATCATGACATGATCTTTTGTTTCAATGTATTCTATGCTAAGAAAATCAGGCAAATTATTGTCTTTTCCTTTGATGTTCTCTACCTGAAAATCAAAGTTTGCAAATAAACCCTGCCATCTGGCAAACTTGGCTTCTCCAGCCTTCTTGATGTCTTTTGTTAACACCTTCTGCAAAGCAGATGCATCAGTTCTTAGAAGAAAAGGTTTATTAATAAGATAAACTTCAAACTTACTGATGCGGTTCCATGCTGCCTTGACCTCTTTCTCTATCGTGGAGTAGTTCAATTCGGCTGGATTCCATACTCTTGAGGCAATTTGAACAACTTGCTCTTCTTTTCCAACCTTTTTCTTTAGAATGCCACCCCATCCAATATTACTTGCATCGGATTCAACTATTTTGTATGCAAGATCATCAACAACATACAAAATGGGCAAGGATTTTACCTTGGCCTTGATGTCCTTGACTACTTTTGTATGGACTTCTGTCCATTCACAAGGATTCTTCTTTAGCCTTTTGTTAAGATCTTTCTATCACTGGCGCAGTCTTGATAAAAATTGTTGACGTAATTAAGGCAACCTAAGAACCTCTACAGTTGGTTCTTATATGTGATAACATCTGGAAACTTATCTGCAAACTCCAATGCATGCTTTTGTAGAGAAATCTGCCCATTTCAGATCGTATGGCCCAAAAATTTGATAGTGGTTTGAAATACCTCTATCTTCTTCTTGCTAAGCACTAAACCATTGTGCTTAACCAAATTCTTAAAAATATTTACATGTTTAAAATGTTCCTGAATAGTCTTAGAAAATATTAATACATCATCAATATATACAATCAGCCAATCAAAATATGGCTTGAAAATATCATCCATTACCTTTTGAAACTTTGATGGAGCATTCTTGAGTCCAAAAGGCATGACATTCCATTCATAATGTCATGATGGTATGCTGAAGGCAGTTTTAAATTTATCTTTCTCGGCAATGGCCACTTGCCAAAATCTTGCTTTCAGATCGAACTTAGAAAATATCTTGGCACCTGCTATCCTTCTGATCAAGTCTCCTTTGTGTGGGATTGGATAGGTGTCATCAGGCAAGACTGAATTTAGAGGCTTATAGTTTATGACTAATTTGGGAATGCCTCTAATCTGTTCAGCGCTTTTGTTGACATAGAAACTGTAACAGTTCCAAGGACTGTTGGATTCTCTGATCAATTTTCTACTGAGGAGCTGCTGAATCTCTTTCTGGCAAAGATCTTGGTACTCTATGTTCATCGGGATGGCTCTGCTTTTACAAGGCTTGCCAGTGTATCCTTCCTTATAAGGGAGCTCCACTGTGTGCTGCTTCTTGTGCCAAAAGGTGTTAGGTTCTTCAAAGTAGCATTCTTCTTTTATTAGTTTCTTTAAATCTCCAATTTTGTTCTGGATCTGGGGCAGCTTAAGCTGTTCTTCTATTCTCAGCATACATTTCAGATCTTTTAATTCTGATAGTCTAGCTTCGGCTCTATCCAGATCTTGTACAGTGTGTACCATTGTAGAAATTCTAGGATTGGAGATATATGGGAGTTCAATTTTCTTTCTTGTCCCTTTTGAGGTGGGGACAGAAATAAAATATCCAGCTTTACCTCCTTTGAGTCTAAGTGACCCATGAGGTTCTACTGCTGCAAGAAAGATATTACCAAGCATGCAGTCTACTGGAATATGAGCTACTACAAACTTCATATAAATACAACGGCTTTCAAAACAAACAGATGCTTTGGGTACTTCGTATCTCAGCTTTTTATTACCCAATCCTACCACTTCTCTTTCTGTAGCACCCCAATATTTTGCTGGAATATTTTTCATATTCAAAATGTTAATATCTGCTCCAGAATCAATAAGAGCAATCATTTCAAACATTTTCCCTTTTATGCAGATATTTATCAGAACATGGTGTTGTTGGTATGAGATGGTTAACAATCTCATGTCTCTGAATCCAAAATTTGGATCCTTCATACCTTCAGCAATTTGTACTTCTTGATTACTGCTATGAGAAGCAGTATCCCATGGCTGATCATCATCATCTTCTTTTGCCATCTGTTTTCTTTTCTGGATTTCTACAACTTGAGCTTTTAGTGAAAAAAATTTGGTTTTGAGATTATGAATCTCTCGACTAACTTCTCCTAGAGTAAGTGATATTACTCTTTTTGGCTTCTACTAATGCCTTTGGAATGATTTTGTATTATTTTCATATGATGCATCAACAAAGAGAGATTTCTTACCTGGACTGTTTGAAGCTTTTGCTTTTAGCTAATCCATAAAAGCTTCCGTCAGGCGGTTTTTCATTTCTCCATCCTCCATGGCACGAATTTGTTACAGGATTTTTAGCTCTTCTTCTTCCATTGTGGCCATAAGGACTTTTTCCTTCTGGGGCTTAGGCTGTTCCCTGTGTTCTTCACTTGAGTCACTGAAATATTCAGAGTCAGAATTATATTGGACATGACATGCACATTCTTCAGAATTAGAACACAAACAATCTGAAGAAATAGAATCTGAATATTGCCCCATCTGAGCATGGAGTTCTTCTTTAGACAAAGAACTAAATGAATCATAAGAAGATTCATTTATTTAGTGTTGCTGAGCAATTTCTCTGATTGTGACATTCTAGCAGCATTATGTGCTGTGAGCATGAGAACCGCATTTCATACACACAATTGGTCTTCTTCCTTCTTGCTTTACCTGTTTGTTTCTTTGGGCAAAGACTTGGGACTTCTTTCTCTTCTTTAGTTTTGATTCTTCACCCTCTAGACATCGGGAGGAAGTGTGTCCAGTTTTCCCACATAGCCAACAAGTAATTTTATTCCATCAGTCTTGTTTATGAGTATGCAGATGGATATCAAGGGGATTGTAATAATGAGTTTTGGGAACATATTTATAATACCCTCTTTTTGTTCCAGAGGCTTGACCACGCCTCGGCTTTGAATATCTGCCTTTGCGCTTTGGGTAATTTCTTCATTTTTTGTAGAAAGTTTCTTTAAACTCTCTTTTGGCTTTTTTCTTAGCCTTCCTTTTCTTTACCAAAGGATCATCCAATGTTAATCCATATTTACTGCATATGGTTTTTCTGTCACGCAGTCTGGAAAGCTTTTCCAGAGACTTATTTACCTTTGAGCTAGTGCATAGACTGACCAGTGTCCTTGTAATGAGAGAATAAATTTCTCCCCATGTGTATGACTCAAAAGGTAATTGAAAGACTTCTTGCATTCTCATATAATCAACAAATTTAGATGGCAGAGCTGCAAGATATACCTGTTTCCATAACAGGTTCTTTGAGTCCTTGACTTCATATATTCTTTGCATCCAATCTCTGTGGAAGTCATCATATTGAGACATTTTGTGGCATTTTAAATTCATCAGAATGACTTCATTTTTATCAGCGATTTCCGTTTCACTGCCGCACCAATGTTCCAATATCATGGATGTAAGTGCTCCTATTATTTTGCTGATAACTGTGCCATCATGATTATGAATCACATCTCCTTTCTCATCTTTTATCACTTCTGCTTCCATTGTTTCTATGAGATTTGGAGATGATTCTGTCTCCCACCAGCTGAGGAGTGTCCCTGTAAAACATTGAATAATTGTCCTGCAAGCATCAATTTCAGATTTCCCTCGCATACACATGAGTTTATATTCTGTATACATGATATCAATCATTTTCCTTATTTGGCCTACACTCATGTTATCTATATTCCACAATCTGTGGGAATCTGGAAAAAGATGTGTGCGCTTCAGGAAGTTTTCCTTTGCCTTCCATGTCAAGTGCTGGATATCTGTTGAAGCTGTGTTCAAGCGGTTCATATATAGGGAGGATTTGTGTATCCTGGTCTTTATGTTCCTTCCCTATGTCTGCTTCTTCATCCTTAAACAAGGATGCTATTTTGATCTTATTTGTAGCCTCAGTATCTGATGAAGACATGGATACTTCTTTAGGAAATAATTCAGGAAACCTGTCTACAGATTTCACAGGGTCCTAAATTCTTATGATTATTTTTACAAGAAAGGAGTTTGGAACTGGTTTTTCAATTTTAGACAGACTTATATTTTCAACTTTGCCAGTTAAACCAGATATAATTTGTTTAGTTGTGTCTAAATGACCAACTAACTTTTCTTCTACTCCTTCTATTTTATTCAATGACTCTCTCGCATAAGAAAGAATCATGCTAGTTTCAAACTGTACATTGTTCAAACATTTATTTACATCATTTAATGATACTTGGACAGTATCAATTTTTTCCCTGACTTCTATTGATTTTGCAACATTCATTTGCAAGCCTTTTACTGCAGTATTTTCCAGTTAAGTTGTTCACTCGCTTTCTAAATCCTACCATCAATGCCTAAGGCATTGTCATCTTTCTGGACCAAAGGGATGGCTTTGGCTGCATTTATGTTTTCTCCTATGACAATTCCTTTGTAAGGAGGAAAGGTCGTAGGGGTTTCAATTTTTGATCCATCAAGTGCAGTCCAAGCATGTTTGCTTGCTGAGGTGTTGGTTGAACCGGTAAAGACATTCAAGGGAGCAATATTATCTTTCCATGAATAGAAATATATCCAAGTCTTATTCTTCTCCATATAATGCTTCCAATCGTCAGCAAATTGTTTCTTCTCTGCAGGAGTATAGTTCTGATCGAACTCATCTGCTTGAGGATTAGTGTACAAATCCAAATTTAGCATGGCTTTCATCCATTGGGCACTAATCTCAGATTTCAAGCATCCATCCATAAGGGAGAATAACTTATGCATTTCCATTACTGCAGGCTTTTTACAGTCAGAAGGAACAGGGCGAAATCTGCAATCTGGAATCAGGCCATTTGCTTGCTCAAGGTATCCCAAACCATATCTGGGTTTGGCTGGTCTTATCAAACACATCATCTCTGTCAGCCTTATATCTTCTCCTTCGAGAGTGGTAAGTTCATGCATCATGAGCACATGATCAGGATCTGATTCATGTGGGAAAGGAATATCTGTGCATTTGGGATTTGGGCATGAATTTACAGATGTAGTAGGAGGAGTGATTCCAGTTCTGGGGTTATGGTTTGAATGGAGGTTAGACTCAACCAGAGTAAGAATATTAACAAATTCTTGACAATCTGGGCATTTGACTTCTAAAGAAGAATAATTTACAAGTTGGGCTAATTCATACAAAGAATTGTGTTTACAAAAAGATGAAGAGGAACAAGTTGTATCTACAGTGGAAGGATCTCTGTAATACTTGGATTGCTTACAGGCTAACTCTATTCTTCTCCGGTCAATAGTAGATCTTCTGGGGAATGAGATAAATGCAGAAGACAGATTTTCTGTAATATCAGCGGAGGTAATAGCCTTAGGAATGAGAGGCTTAGGATTATTTACAACCCAGTGTTCTAGAAATGTCAAGTCTTCCCATCGAATGGTTTGATGCTCAATTTTATGATTCTTTGCATCAATGAGGACAACTATACTTGACTTTGAGTCTCTGCTCGGCGTATGGCGAATGGCTGGCCAAAGGGTATTGGTGTGACGGAAACAACCCTTGGTCTGGATGGCTATATTATATCTCTTTTCTTCATATCAAAACCAGTTCTTTGAATCTGCAATTGCAGAATCTAATCTATGGTTTCATCAAAGGTATACACAGAGAAATTGGGGTAACAGTCAAAGTAGACTGGGCCATCGGATAATGGAGCAACAATCTCGCCTATTAGGGAATCTGTATATTTGTTTTGTGTCATATCTCTTACAGTAGCAAGCACAAAAGTATTTAAGCCTTTATGGGTTAAGGCATTGATCCCTACTCGGATACATCCTAAATGAAAATAATTTGTCTTTAGTCTCTTTGCCTCTGCCTATAGTTCTGTGGGTTTTAATAGAGATATAGTCTTTACATTATCTGAATTCTCCTGGATCTGGCTTACAAACTCTTTAATGCTTATTCTAGTGGCTGCAATCAAATGAAAAGCAGAAAGGTCACTATACACTTCTGAGGGAGCTATCTAGGGTAGTTCCCATTGGGCTGATGGCTGGGATTATTCATAAGAAAGTTCAGCAGAGTTTAAAACTCTACTGGAGCTACTAGCAAACATTTCCCTTAATGGATTTTCCTCAACCTGTGAATCTCTCTCTTCAAGTTCTCGAAAGCAAACAGACTTTCAGAAAGATTCCATTCTTAAATGAGTATTTTAGTTTGTGAATACCAACCTCAAGAACCAAACGTTACTGGCTCTGATACCAATTTTAACCAGAGGCTCCTGTCACGAGCTTGCTACTTGCCGCGTCTCTTCGTATGACTTTGTCAACCGACTGCTGGTAACCAGTGGTGAACCTACTCAGAACTTTCACAAGAAAAGGTTTCAGTAAGAGGCAGCAGTTAATGACATGAGGAGAAAGGTAAGCTCGACTCGTCAGTTCATGTAAAGGAAGGACTTGCATTGAGAAGCCACGTGGCACGCCCACACCGTCCGTTTGACGTGTTGACGCCATATCTGTGAAAGTATCTGATATCTATCAACTTGTTTTGTTGTTCAAATCTTAATTCTTGTAACCTGTAATTTTAGAAATTATTAATAAAGAAAAAAGCGACACGTTTGGTTGTGGAAATTTGTTTGTTGAAAACAATAAAATATTAAATATAGTTGAAATCGATTTGATAGCGGGGGGAAATTCCAACAATACTTTGACGTTGATGTTCGACATGGTGGTGGAATTGAGACGGACAGTTAGTGTAGGTTTAGTCAGACTTTTCTCTCTTCTCTTTTCCTTATTTTTCCAGTTTGGACATATACATACAGGTTGTTCGATCCCTATTATTTTTAAAAATTTAATTTAATTATTAAATGTATTATAAAGATTTAATTTTATAAAATATATATTTTTTTATTTTAATTTAAATATTAATAATTATTAAATCAATATAAAAATTTAATTTCATATATTTTTTTTGTTCATTTAATTAAATTGATTAATTAAAAAATTTCATATAAACAAATGTTATATAAAATAAAGCATAATTTTCTTGGACATATAATATTGAATAACACAACAATATGGTTAATATATGTGAATAGTATATATTATATTAATAAGATTAATATTAACTATTAATAATAATTACTATTAATAGTAATTAATAATAATATTAATAACAATTACTATTAATATTATTTATAATAATAATTATCTTTATTTTGATTATTAATCACATCATAAGTTGTTGGTTGACATTTTCAACCATCTAATGTGGCTCATCCTAAAGATAAAGGTGAAAAAATCAATCAAAATGTAGCCAAACAACTCAGGATGTGATTAATCACAAAGACATTATCAAAACCAATATAAATCACAAAAGTCTAAAATCAAACAATAATTGTATTATTAATAATTATATTACTCATAATAAATTCATTCATATAAATAAAAATTAACAATATTTATTAATACTAATTATATTATCAACAATTCATTCAATCATATGCTTATTAATAATATTAATAATTAAAATTAATAATAATAATAATATAATTAATATTAAACATTATTAATAATATTTATAATTATTATTATTAGTTTTTAATAATGATTTTCAGATTAATTATATTTTCAGTTGTTGGTTCACATTTATAACTAGCTAATCTAGTTTATTTTCAGGACAAAAGTGAAGATGAACCACATTGATTAGTTATGGTTGGACCAACAACTTAAAATGTGATTACTATGAAAGACATTATCAAAATCAATACAAATCACAAAAATCTAAAATCTAAAATTATTATTATAATTAAAAATAATAATAATATTAAGTTTATGAAAGATTTTTTGGCATAAATCACGAGATAATCCATTTGTCGACGCATTTCGAACCAACTAGTGTGGTTCATCGTCAGGACAAGTTGAATGAGGAGATCAGGCTTTGCATGTTAAATAGATAGAGCAGAAACTCCAACGCTTGTATGCCGTTACCAGGTCTTGGAATACAGCCGTTGGAGTTTCTGCTCTATCTATTTAACATGCAAACCCTGATCTACTCATTCAACTTGTCCTGACGATGAACCACACTTGTTGGTTCGAAACGCGTCAACAAATGAATTATCTTGTGATTTACGCCAAAAAATCTCTCTTAAACTAATATGGATCACAGAAGCCTCAATTCAACAATAATAATATTATTAATAAAAAAATTAGCAATATTTATTCATAATAATAATAATTCATTCATTCATATTATTAAAAAAAATAACAATTTATTAATTTATTTATACATAATAATTAATTACTTGAAAATTAATAATAATTAATTAATTTATATTTAATAATAAATTGATCATTACTATTATTTATTAAAAAATACAAATATGTTTTTCTTTAATATTATAAACCCTAAGATAAGTATGGTTTATCATTGTTGATTTCATTTTGAGACAATCTTTGTCACGATGTAACGTTGGACCATGGTTGACCATCATTATAAACCCAAAGGATTTATATTAAACCCAAGGATCAAGATTATAAATTCTATGAATAATATTATACCCTAGGAATATGAACGCTTATATTAATAAACCCAAGGGATTCATATTGTAAAACCAAGGGAATAATAAACCCAATGAGTTAATACTAACACTCCAAAGGGATTATAAACAAAAGGGAATAATATTATACCCAAGGGATTAATATTACAAACCCAAGGTATATGAACCCTATGATAAATATTATAAACCCTAAAATAAACATGGTTGACTACGGTTGATTTTCATATTGAGACCATCTTTGTCACAATGGGACGTTGGAACATGGTTGATTTTCATATTGAGATAATATTTGTCACAATGTGGCATTAGACCATGCTTGACCATGAGTGACCACTGTTGACCATGATTATAAACCCAAGGGATTTATAAATATCCAAAAGATTAATATTATAGACCCTATGAATAATATTATATGCTAGGAATATCAACCCTTAGAATAATAAACTCAAGGGATTAATATTATAAACCGAAGGGAATAATATTAAACCCAAGGGATTAATAATATAAACCCAATGTACATAAACCCTCAGATAAATATTATAAACCCGAAAATAAATTTTGTTGACCAAGGTTCACCATGGTCAGTTTTCTTATTGAGACAATCTTTGTCATGATGTGACGTTAGACCAGGTTGACTAAAGTTGACCCTGTTTAATTTTCATATTGAGACAATCTTTGTCACAATGTGACATTGGACCATGGTTGACCATGGTTGATGACCATTGATAAAGGTTGACCATGGTTGATTTTCATATTGAGACAATATTTGTCACAATGCGACATTGGACCATGGTTGACCATCATTGATTTTCATATCGAGACAATCTTTTTCACAATGTGATTTTGGACCATGGTTGGTCTTCATATTGAAAAAATATTTTTCGCAATGTGACATTAGAACATGTTGACCATGATTATATTATAAACACTATGAATAATTTCTACGGTAGGAATATCAACCCTTAGAATAATAAACCCAAGGGATTGATATTATAAGCCCAAGGGGTTAATACTAAAACCCCAAGGGATTATAAACCCAAGAGATTAATATTGTAAACCCAAGGTACATAAAGCCTAAGATAAATATTATAAACCCTAAAATAAACATGGTTGACTAAGGCTCACCATGGTTGATTTTCATATTGAGATAAGCTTTGTCACAATGTGACGTTACACAATGGTTGACCATAGTTGACCATGTTTGATTTTCATATTGAGACAATCTTTGTCACAATGTGACATTGGATCATGGTTGACGATGATTGACGATGGTTAACCATGCTTGATATTCATATTGAGACAATATTTGTCACAATGCGACATTAGATCATGTTTGACCATGGTCAACCATCATTGATTTTCATATCGAGATAATCTTTCTCATAATGCGGTGGTGGACCATGGCTGATTTTCATATTGAGGAAATCTTTGTCATGACTTGACGTTGTGTTGATTGGCAAAAATGTCCATCGTCAAAATTACGGGAGACCAACCAGTTGGGAACTTAAAGCATCTCCTTTTCTATTAAAGATGGTGGTTTCAGCTAGTTAGGGTCCAATTACGTTGTTATCTAATACTAACATAAATATAATCTAATCTAAAACTAACCTAAAATAAGAGTTAATCTATTTACACCTATAATACATCATGTTACATTTCCTTTATATCGATCTTTAAAGATGTAAATTAAAGGAATAGATCAACATAAAGGTTTGATCGAATTAAGGTTGATCAAAATGCAATTAAATGATTTGTTTGCCTCTTTAAGGGAGGACTTGATGCAAATTAAGATGCAGATGTAGAACTAATCTAAAACATGAAAAACCTATCTCAAAATAGGATGGGATAACCCTCTCCTAATTCGAGAGCAATTTAACTAAAACAGGGGAAAGAATTGATTTGGTTCATCATATGATTTTGTATTAATTAAAAGAAGTAGTTCACATTAACTAATGCAAGTGAAAGAAAAATAATCGTGCAAATGAATAATAAATAGTTATCAGACACCATAGGAATACTTCAATGTATTAAGTTTCATTTTGATCTCATTCTACCCTGCAAAGATAGCTTTAAAAAAGCTTCAACAAGAAAACGTCAATGACACAACAATAGTGCATAATATCAAAGAAACATAATATTGTTTAGAATAAAGATCAAAACCAATAATGAAACTTTAACAATGAGAGAATAATCCTGAGTTTCGGTAATAGTACACAAGAACAAGAATTAATTAAAACCATGTCAAAGTTTTACTACCACAGTGCTGAAAGTAGCTCTAACCCTTAATGAAAGTTCTTGCAATAGTGCAAAGTCCCTTTATAACAAAGCCATAACTTCTCTATAATCTCTATAATAAAACTCTTTGCACTCTACAATAGTGCAAACACAAATCAAATTATTACAAAGAATCCCCCTATGCGTGGATCGCGACCTCCTCTATGTCATTGACGACACATGTATTTATACAAAGTTACAAATTTAACAGATCCCTTTGGTTTCTCAGCAAACAAGAAATAAAAATTAAATGAATCTCGAGGCTTTTGTATTTAGTAAAAAACAGGCCAAATTTGGGAAAACGTTGCAATGAAGTGTTTTTATTTAGTTAAAGAATTGATTTACCACTCACGATGTTGGCCCTTTTTTAGTCTCTATTACAACAATATTCCTAATATAGAATTGAATTGTGTCACAAGGCAGAGAGTGTTTGGAAATCTCAGATCGAGCTGATACTTCCTCCTTATCGACCCTGGGTTCATCCTTGTTTTAGTCAAACAGAGCTTATTAGTTATAATATTAAACTTAGCAGAAAAAAAGCAAACTTCTAGATAAAACAAACTTCCCGCAAAACCATTGAAAATAGACTTTTCAAATATTATTACAACAACCCCATATGAAAGTGACAAGTGGCAAGGACCTAGTGGTATTGGAGAAAAGATGATCCCAACTTTTGAAATGAGACAACACAAAATATTGGTGATATTGGATAACTCCGATATGGAGGGGATGTGAAATCATAATTAATTCGCTTTAATAACTTTATCACATCCATAACCAAATCGACGATCAGAAGATTACGTCATATTGACAATTTTACATATCTGCCATTGAAAATAGTTCTGATATGAGAGCAGATGTGATATTTCGATTAGACCAATTTTAATACACATATCGAGTCCACTTATCGGAAGCAATAGTATGTCGGAGATCAGAGATCAGAGGTGAATGGTTATCAGAGGCCAGAGGTCGAAGGTGCATTGGATTATTGCATATCGAAGATTAGAGGCCTTTAGGGATACTGGCGATCGGAGGGAGTGGAAATTATAGATTGGGGAAATATGATATCCAAGATCAGAGATCGGAAATTTTAAGATATCGCAACTTTTAAGCAGTGGCACACTCTGCAAAACTCCAATATTTGTGTTTCTTCAACATTATTTTATTATATTTGTTGTGTGTTATTCACATATGTTTTCACTTTATATTCAACAACCTTCTGTTATAAATATTTTCAACTCCGATAACATAAAGTTCCGCTATTTCCATATGTTGTAACATGAGCTTTGTCTTGGGGGATATTTACTATTAATTAATCTAATTAAGAAAAAGGATAATTACAAGTTTATTAACTTTAGAAAATGAATATTTAACTTAAAAGTCTAAATAGTAAAACTAAGGCTAAATTATAAAATAAAACAAGGGTAAATGAAAAGAAAATTAGACTTGAAATGATGCAATTACATTCAAAGCCTACATGTAACGCAAAAAGGGTCCCCATGTCTATTATGATAGAATAAAATGGGGGTGTTGTGTTTTCACCACAACAATGGCGACACACTAGGGAGAAAGAATTATCTTTGTTGTAAAGATGTGGAGCTTAGTTTAAAAATGGAGTTATAATTAGATAATTTGAAATGCTCAAATTCAAATATTCTAACCATTTTTTCCCTATAATATGTTGTCAAATAAATATATATACCATTATTGTTCATAAACTTGTAAAAATTTACCCCATGAATCCAATGTTTCAGCAAATTTATATGTACAACGGTCATCTTAGTTAGGCATCCGTTTTTTAGTAAACAAGCTAATCAAGAAAACATAGTATTAAGTTAACTTCCGTACCATATGCATGGCCACTATTGCCATAGCGTTGACACGGATGCCTTTTAACCCTTTTAGGGTCCAGTGTCCCATCTATTAGGAATAAATGCATAGTTGCGAAAGATCGCCATAAGCTTATTTGAATCCCAACTGAATACCATTGTCCTGGTTTGGTAACCAACTAACCACAATGAAATTCACAAAATATAACATGGTGAACAAGCCGACTCATGATGAGACCTCTTGTCCTACAATATTGCGATCGAAATCCATTACCTTGGCTTGGTGACCAATAATGGTAATGTCACAATGTTAGAAATTATGATCATGGTAGGTTGGCTCATGATGAGACCTCCTACCCTTCAATTGACAATTTTGTTTTTATGTTTAACTATGGCTACTGTGAATCTCATAGAGATTACTTAATAGAGGGGTGGCATACCGCTCCTTAAGAGAAAGGGATGATGTAAAAAGCTTTAAGATAACTACTACTCAATTGACTATACTTGCTCCCAAAAGAACAGATGACCTTAAGTAATTGTTGTTAAATGTGTTTTACTTTCTTTTAAAGATAGGGGTTAAATATAGTTCATTAAAAAATAACGGAAAGATTTAAACTTAAATATCCAAGGACTCTACTTGGTTAGGAAAGCTGAAAGTGAACATAAAAGAAATCATCTTCATTGAAGTGATCCTTAGATATTAAGTTATGTTAATATAAATTAGAGCAAAAATGTCTCACCCAATGATTATGCCAAGATGAAAGAGAAAACATTACTCCATTTTATTGTGAAATGAAATGAAAAGACAATCCAAGTAAGCCTAAATCAGAAAGAAGCAAATCAAGAAAATGAACCTTGAGATACATCTTACAAGATAATACAGAGAATTGACATAAAAAATAATATAAAAATATCAATTAAATGAGTTGATTTTCATACTTGTTAATTATAAAAAATAAATGCTAAATTTGTAACAAATCTAACTCATAATAAATTTTGGTAAAAGCTATAGTGAACCTATTTAATGGGTTTAGAAAATATAAATAATGTTATAAAAAGTAAATACTAAATTTGCAAATAAGTCAACTGATAGTAAATATTGGTAAAAACTATGGTTAATCACTCACAAAATATAAATAACTTTATGTAAAGTTAAATGAAATGCTAAAACTTTTTAAAATATATATATAAAAATAGAAGTAGAATTTCTAAACAAATAATTTTTATATTATATTTTGAATACTATAAAATATGTTATTATAATCATAATTAAAAATTTTATTATAAAAAATATAAAATATTTTTTAAAATTTTTCAAAAAATAATTTTAACATTTTGTTATATGTTATTTTCAAATTTCTATTAAAAAAATTTGATTTTATAAACTTGAAAGGGTAGTTTCTTGGGTCACGGTTTTATATATACGAAAATATGATCATTTTTACTAGTATTTTAATAATAATTAAAAAATATGCTTATTTTTTATTTTTAAATTTGTTTAGCAATCTTTAGAATGTTTACAACACATATCTTAAAGAAATTGGAATTAAAAAGCATAAATCAATAGAGAAATGGGGGGTCGCGGTTTTGTCACTACCTAAAAATTTATGTAAAATATTAATGATACCTTTTAAAGAAAATGAATAAATTAGATAAAACTTATATGTTAAATTTTAGAAAAAATATGACATGAAATTGAATTTAAATTGACAGTTTTGTCTTCTTTTACCACCACCTAGTTTTTGATGATTTTGTAAATTTAAGAGTAAACATTCCAACTCCATTTATTTTTATAAAACTTCTTTGCCACAAAAAGGGAAAAAGTGATACACGTTAACATGCTTTTACCCAATATTTATTAATACTAATTATAATATCAACAATTCATTCAATCATATGCTTATTAATAATATTAATAATTAATATTAAATATTATCAATAATATTTATAATAATTATTATTAGTTTTTAAATTATGGTTTTCAGATTAATTATATTTTAAGTTGTTGGCCCACATTTATAACTAACTAATCTAGTTTATTTTCAGGACAAAAGTGAGGATGAACCACATTAATTAGTTATGGTTGACCAACAACTTAAAATGTGATTAATCTAAGACATTATCAAAATCAATACAAATCACAAAAATCTAAAATAAAAAATTATTATTATTATTATTATTATTATTATTAATAAAAAAATTATTCATATAAATAAAAATTAACAATATTTATTCATAATAATAATAATAATAATAATTAATTCATTTATATGATAAACAATAATTATATTAATAATAATTAATTCATTCATATAATTAAAAAAAATTAACAATTTGTTAATATATTTATACATAGTAATTAATTTAATAATTAAATAATTAATTAGTTGACAATTAATAATAATTAATTAGAAAATACAAATATGTTTTTTTTTAATATTATAAACCCTAAAATAACTATGGTTGGCCATGGTTTGCCATTGTTGATTTTCTTTTTGAGGCAATCTTGGTCACGATGTGACGTTGGAGCATGGTTGACCATCATTATAAACCCAAAGGATTTAAATTAAACCCAAGGATCAAGATTATAATTTCTATGAATAATATTATACCCTAGGAATATGAACGCTTTGATTAATAAACGCAAGGTATTCACATTATAAAACCAAGGGAATAATAAACCCAATGAATTAATACTAAAACTCCAAAGGGATTATAAACAAAAGGGAATAATATTATACCCAAGGGATTATTACAAACCCAAGGTATACAAACCCTAAGATAAATATTATAAACCCTAAAATAAATATGGTTGACTACGGTTGATTTTCATATTGAGACCATCTTTGTCACAACGTGACGTTGGACCATGGCTAAGCATGGTTGATTTTCATATTGAGACAATATTTGTCACGATGTGGCATTATACCATGCTTGACCATGAGTGACCATGGTTGATTTTCATATTACGACAATATTTGTCATAATGTGACATTGGACAATGGTTGACCATGATTATAAACCGAAGGGATTTATATTAAACCAAAAGATTAATATTATAGACCCTATGAATAATATTATACGCTAGGAATATCAACCCTTAGAATAATAAACTCAAGGGATTGATATTATAAACCGAAGGGAATAATAAACCCAATGGGTTAATACTAAAACCCCAAGGGGTTATAAACCCAAGGGAATAATATTAAACCCAAGGGAATAATAATATAAACCCAATGTATATAAACCCTAAGATAAATATTATATACCCGAAAATAAATATGGTTGACCAAGGTTCACCATGGTTAGTTTTCTTATTGAGACAATCTTTGTCACAATGTGACGTTAGACCATGGTTGACTATAGTTGACCTTGTTTAATTTTCATATTAAGACAATCTTTGTCACAATGTGACATTGGACCATGGTTGACCATTGTTGATATTCATATTGAGACAATATTTGTCACAATGCGACATTGGACCATGGTTGACCATCATTGATTTTCATATCAAGACAATCTTTTTCACAATGTGACTTTGGACCATGGTTGGTTTTCATATTGAGAAAATCTTTGTCCCAATGTGACATTGGAACATGGTTGAACATGATTATATTATAAAAACTATGAATAATATTCTACACTAGGAATATCAACCCTTAGAATAATAAACCTAAGGGATTGATATTATAAACCCAAGGGGTTAATACTAAAACCCCAAGGGATTATAAACCAAAGAGATTAATATCATAAACCCAAGGTATATAAAGCCTAAGATAAATATTATAAACCCTAAAATAAACATGGTTGACTAAGGCTCACCATGGTTGATTTTCATATTGAGACAAGCTTTGTCACAATGTGACGTTAGACGATCGTTGACCATAATTGACCATGTTTGATTTTCATATTGAGACAATCTCTGTCACAATGTGACATTGGACCATGGTTGACGATGATTGACAATGGTTAACCATGGTTGATATTCATATTGAGACAATATTTGTCACAATCTGACATTAGACCATGGTTGACCATGGTCAACCATCATTGATTTTCATATTGAGACAATCTTTCTCATAATGCAGTGGTGGACCATGGCTGATTTTCATATTGAGAAAATATTTGTCACAATGTGGCATTGTATTGATCGGAAAAAATGTCCATCATCAACATTACGGGAGACCACCCGGTTGGGAACTTAAAGCATCTCCTTTTCTATTAAAGATGGTGGTTCCCGCTGGTTAGGGTCCAGTTACGTTGTTATCTAATACTAACATAAATCTAATCTAATCTAAAACTGACCTAAAATAAGAGTTATTTTTACACCTATAATACATCATGTTACATTTCCTTTATATCAATCTTTAAAGATGTAAATTAAAGGAATAGATCAACATAAAGGTTTGATCGAATTAAGGTTGATCAAAACGCAATTAAATAATTTGTTTGCCTCTTTAAGGGAGTACTTGATGCAAATTACGATGCAGATGTAGAAATAATCTAAAACATGAAAAACCTATCTCAAATAGGATGGGATAGCCCTCCCCTAATCCGAGAGCAAGTTAACTAAAACAGGGGAAAGAATTGATTTAGTTCATCATATGATTTCGTATTAATTAAAGGAAGTAGTTCACATTAATTAATACAAGTGAAAGAAAAATAATCGTGCAAATGAATAATAAATAATTATCAGACACCATAGGAATCCTTCAATGTATTAAGTTTCATTCTGATCTCATTCTACCCTTAAAAGATAGCTTTAACAAAGCTTCAACAAGAAAATGTCAATGGCACAACAATAGTGCATAATATCAAAGAAACATAATATTGTTTAGAATAAAGATCAAAACCAATAATGAAACTTTAACAATGAGAGAATAATCCCAAGTTCCGGTAATATTACACAAGAACAAGAATTAATTAAAACCATGTCAAAGTTTTACTACCACAGTTCTGAGAGTAGCTCTGACCCTTAATGAAAGTACTTGCAATAGTGCAAAGTCCCTTTATAATAGAGCCATAACTTCTCTATAATCTCTACAATAAAACTCTCTACGCTCTACAATAGTGCAAACACACAAATCAAATTATTACAAAGAATCCCCCTATGTGTGGATCGCGACCTCCTCTATGTCATTGAAGACACAGGTATTTATACAAAGTTACAAATTTAGCAAATCCCTTTGGTTTCTCAACAAACAAGAAATAAAAAGTAAATGAATCTGGAGGTTTTTGTATTTAGTAAAAAACAGGCCAAATTTGGGAAAACATTGCAATGAAATGTTTTTATTTAGTCAAAGGATTGATTTACCACTCACGATGTTGACCCGTTTTTAGTCTCTATTACAACAATATTCCTAATATAGAATTGAATTGTGTCACATGACAGAGAGTGTTTGGAAATCTCAGATCGACCTGATACTTCCTCCTTATCAACCCTGGATTCATCCCTATTTCATTCAAACGGAGCTTATTAGTTATAATATTAAACTTAGCTGAAAAAAATCAACTTCTAAATAAAGAAAACTTCCCGCAAAACCATTGAAAATAGACTTTTCAATTATTATTACAACGACCCCATATGAAAGTGACAAGTGGCAAGGACCTAGTGGTATCAGAGAAAAGATGATCCAAACTTTTGAAATGAGACAACACAAAATATTGGTGATATTGGATAACTCTGATAAGGAGGGGATGTGAAATCATAATTAATTCATTTTAATAACTTTATCACGTCCATAACCAAATCGACAATCAGAAGATTACGTCATATTGGAAATTTTACATATGTGCCATTGAAAATAGTTCTGATATGAGAGCGGATGTGATATTTCGATTAGACCAATGTTAATACACATATTGGGTCCACTTATCGGAAGGAATAGTATGCTGGAGATTAGAGATCAGAGGTGAATGGCTATCAGAGGTCGGAGGTCAAAGGTGCATTGGATTATTTCATATCGGAGATCGGAGGCCTTTAGGGATATTGGCAATCTGAGGGAGTGGAAATTAGAGATCGGGGAAATATGATATCCAAGATCGGAGATCAGTAGTTTTAAGATATCACAACTTTTAGGCAGTGACACACTCTGCAAAACTCTGATATTGGTGTTTCTCCAATATTATTTTATTATATGTGTTGTGTGTGATTCACATATGTTTTCACTTTATATTAAACAACCTTCGGTTATAAATATTTTCAACTCCGATAACATAAATTTCCACTATTTCCATATGTTGTAACATGAGCTTCGTCTTGGGGGCTATTTATTATTAATTAATCTAATTAAGAAAAAAGGATAATTACAAGTTTATTAACTTTAGAAAATGAAAATTTAACTTAAAAGTCTAAATAGTAACTAAGGCTAAATTATAAAAATAAAACAAGTGTAAATGAAAAGAAAATTAGACTTGAAATGATGCAATTACACTCAAAGCCTACATGTAATGCAAAAAGGGTCCCCATGTCTATTATGATAGAATAAAATGGGGGTGTTGTGTTTTCACTACAAAAATGGCGACACACTGGGGAGAAAGAATTATCTTTGTTGTAAAGATGTGGAACTTAGTTTAAAAATGGAGTTACAATTAGATAATTTGAAATGCTCAAATTTAGATATTCTAACCATCTTTTCCCTATTATATGTTGTCAAATAAATATATATACCATTATTGTTCATGAACTTGTAAAAATTTACCCCATGAATCCAATGTTTCAGCAAATTTATATGTACAACAGTTATCTTAGCTAGGCATCAGTTTTTTAGTAAACAAGCCAATCAAGAAAACATAGTATTAATTTAACTTCCGTACCATATGCATGGCCACTGCTTCCATCATGCGTTTATAACCTCGACATGAATGCCTTTTAACCCTTTTAGGGTATTGTGTCCCATCTATTAGGAATAAATGCATAGTTGCGAAATATCATCATAAACTTATTTGAATTCCAACTGAAGACCATTGTCCTGGTTTGGTAACCAAATAACCACAATGTGATTCACAAAATATAACATGGTGAACAAGCCAACTCATGATGAGACCTCTTGTCCTTCAATCTTGCGGTCGAAAGCCATTACCTTGGCTTGGTGACCAATAATGGTAATGTCACAATGTTAGAAATGACGATCATGGTAGGTCGACTCGTGATGAGACCTCCTACCCTTCAATTGACAATTTTGTTTTTATGTTTTACTATGGCTACTGTTAATCTCATAGAGATTACTTAATAGATGGGGTAGCATACCGCTCCTTAAGAGAAAGGGATGACGTAAAATGCTTTAAGATAACTACTATTCAGTTGACTAAACTTGTTCCCAAAAGAACACATGACCTTAAGTAAATTTCGTTAAATGTGTTTTACTTTCTTTTAAAGATAGGGGTTAAATATAGTTCATTAACAAATAACGAAAAGATTTAAACTCAAAGAACCAAGAACTCTACTTGGTTAGGAAAGCTAAAAGTGAACATAAAAGAAATCATATTCATTAAAGTGATCCTTAGAGATTAAGTTATGTTAATATAAGTTAGAGCATAAAAATGTCTCGCCCAATGATTATGCCAAGATGAAAGAGAAAACATTACTCCATTTTATTGTTAAATGAAATTAAAAGACAATCCAAGTAAGCCTAAATCAGAAAGAAGCCAATCAAGAAAATGAACCTTGAGATACATCTTACAAGATAATACAAATAATTGACATAAAAATAAGATTATGTTGATTTTATCTTCTATGATGATTTTGGAGCATAGTTATTGATTTAGAGTTATTGTTCTATGCTTTGACAAGGATTTTCTTACTTTTGCAAATCTTGCTTAAAAATAGTTTGTGATTATTTATAGATTAAGTTTTAAGAATAAGACTAATAATCAATTTAAAAATGTACACAAAATTAGAAAAGAGAAAACTCGCTAATGTCATATGATGATTTTTATTCTGAAATGTTTGTTGCCACCAAAGCTAAATCTACAAATAAAATCAATGGGAACCTGTAAGAAGACCACAAAATATAAGAAATAAATAATGATTAAAAGAGAAAAGAAAATTTATAAAGCTCAAACCAGATGAAGATGAATGCATGAATGTGTACCTGGAAGAATTTGATTATAGTTTTACCCGATGAATCTTCAATTTCTCCCATGTATTAATCAAAGTTAAAAACCATCTTCTTATTTAATTTAAACTACTACTAACCTGCATCTAATCCTAATCCAAAAAGTAGACTAAGACTAAGTGAAATCGTATTTCCAATGAAGCCATTCAAGCACTTTATTTTCTACATTAATATATGCATAAAGAATTAGTAATAAAAGCATAAATATACTTAAACCAAAAGAAATGAAACTAAAAATATTATGTACAACTATTGTTAATGTATTTACAAGAATCAACTTATTTACAATCATCTTCTCTTGAAATGTCCTTTCTAGCTGAATTTCAATTGGATCATAGAGATATGGATGGATTTCCATTAATGATTGGAAGGTGTTTAAAGGAGAAGATAATAGACCAGATTGTGGAAATGGATATTTAGATACAATGGCATGCAAAACTTTAGCAGTCTTATGTACATATGTTAAATTATTAATAACATTTTGTGAGAGAAATTTTTCCAAACGTATTTCAAAAGTGTCAATGGAATATGGATGGAAATTAATAGATTCAAAGGAATATCATTAATAGAATTAGATAGTTGGTCGTAATGTAAAGATACACTCTCTTGTTGGCACTGCTTTGGAGATGAAAGTAACAAGTGATAAAAAATGAATTGGAAAATAACAAGTGATTGGAAAAGTAATAGCTCTTCATGTTCATGATTGTGATTTGAAACATCATCTTCCCATTCAAGCAATGCATCAATTGAGTTTTCAATACTGAATTACTCAATATGCCAACATAAGATATCCAAAAACTGAAAAATGAAAACAGAAAACAAATTTGAAAATAAACAAAATAAGTGAAGGAACAACAATGAAATCAAATCATAGTTTACACTATTGTTACAACTGATGTTACAACACAACTAGGATTGACTTGAAGTAATTTCTTCTTCACAAGGATTGGTTAGATTAATGGAATTAGAATGATTTCCAATACCAAGTTGTGAATTAGAGAGAGGGTCAAGATTATGAATAGAAGTAAGAATTTGATCATCATAAAAATCATAGATTGGAATGGGTTCTTGAATGTTGAAATCATGAGTATGATTAATTGTTTGAAAATGAGGACTAGTTGGAAAACTTTCTGAGCTAGGGTTTTCTTCATTTTCACATGTGATCTAAATTTTATCATGAGGATTTACTTGAGAAGAACATAAATCAAAATCCTCAATGTCAGAGTAACTATCATAAATGACTTCACAACATTCTCTAGAATTCCTTTCAATCTCATTCGGTGTATCAAAACTAGAAGGAATATGAGGCACATGTTCATTAATGCCAGAAGAATGATCAATGAATGATTCTCTATCTTGATAAAATCTAATTGACATTCATTCATATCATCCTATTTTTTTTTCTGGAATAACATTAAAGAAAAGAGGGGATAGATTGCTATGAGCAAAAAAATCAGGATAAAGGTGAAAATGAGAATCAAAAGAAATGAATTTAAAAATATCACTATTTGTGAATTCTTGTGCATTTTCTTCATTTCAAATTCAAGATCATTTACCTGACTAATTGTGCTTTCTTGAAGAATGTTCTCTCGCTTCGCCAAATTTTTTATTTGATCAACATGATCAAATTCAAAAATTTGTACAATGGGTCACATATTATTGGAAATTGAAATTTCTGCTTGTACTTGTTGATTTATAATCTAATTTTCTGGATTTAATTCATTTTGATTTTTCAGATTTTGTGGGAGATGGTCCTTCAATTTTATTATTGATTTCTTCTTGTAGTTGTTTGTCAAATTATTGCAAGTTTTATGATAATGGTTCATCAGCATGATTATTATTAACATTGTAAGAGGTGTGTACTAAATTTAGGAATTTATCATACATGGTTGAGGCCACTTCATCATGATTAATATGCCCTTCTAAATAAGGGCTTTTGATAATATTATTGGAACTTGAAGGAGAGTCATTAGAACTTGCAATTGTTTCATACGAATTTGAAATGGGAGGAAGAGAAAATATATTCAAACCAATCTATCAATACATTTCCTGAAGGTTTTTCTTCATCTTTGAATCTCAAGAAAATTAATTGAAATCTAATGGTAAAATCTTAGAGAGATTCATTTAGAAACCTTCATAGGTCTTCAAATTCATCACATACCTATTCATAATCATATCCGTCAAATTGATAAAGGAACATTGTGATAAATTGATCCCAACTATGAATAGAGACAACTGGAAGAGATTGACACCAGCTTTTGGCTTTTCCTAAGAATGTCAGAGTAAAAATACTACTAGAATACCTTCATCAATATCATGATAAGTGGAATTTGAAAATTTTTGAATAAATTGCAAGGCATGATCAAATGCAGAAGCATTCCTCTTATGATTAAACTTTACCTTTGACAAGTTACTTACTATTTTTGGTGGAGGATTGGCAGATGAACATCCAAAGATACAACTCCAAATTGGAAGTTTGAGAGGAGCCATTGTGATTAAAATAAAACTTTAAAATACAAAATCTCCAAAAGACAGCAAATCTTTAGGTCATCCTTCTAGCGCGATAAATGTTGATCGGCAAAAATTTCTGCTGTCAACATTATGGGAGACCACCTGGTCGGGAACTTGAAGCAACTCCTTTTCCATTGAAGATGGTGGTTTCGACTAGTTAGGGTCCAGTTACTCTGTTATCTAATACTAACCTAAAACTAATCTACTTTGAAACTAACCTAAACTAAGAGTTAATCTATTTACACCTATAATACATCATGTTACATTTCCTTTATATCAATCTTTAAAGATGTAAATTAAAGGAACAGATCAACACAAATGTTTGATCAAATTAAGGCTGATCAAACCACAATTAAATTATTTTTTTGCCTCTTTAAGAGAGGACTTGATGCAAACTAATATGTAAATGCAAAACCAATCTAAAACATGAAAAAACTATCTCAAAATAGGATGGGATAGACCTCTCCTAAGCCTGCAAATGAATAATAAATAGTTATCAGTCACCATAGGAATACTTCAATGAATTAAGATTGATTATGATCTCATTCTACCCTAAAAAGATAGATTTAACAAAGCTTCAACGGAAAAATGTGAATGACACAACAATAATGCATACTATCAAAGAAACATAATACTGTTTAGAATAAAGATCAAAACCAATAATGAAACTTTGACAATGCGATAATAATCATGAGTTCTAGTAATAATACACAAGAAAAATAATTAATTAAAACCATGTCAAAGTTTTATTACCACAGTGATGAGAGTAGCTTTGACCCTTAACGAAAGTTATTACAATAGTGCAAAGTCCCTTTATAATATAGCCATAACTTCTCTACAATCTCTATAATAAAATTGTCTACACACTACAAGAGTGTGAAGGCACAAATTGAATTATTATAGAGAATCCCCCTGTGTGTGGATCGGGACCTCCTCTATGTCATTGAAGAGACAAGTATTTATACAGAGTTACAAAGTTAACAAATCCCTTCGTGTTGGAGGGAAATGTTCCCCTAGGGCTTTTTGGGTTGAAACCCTAGCAGACTGAAAGTTATCTATTCAAAGAAACACACATTCACACAGACATTATGCTATTATAAGCAAATTCTATTGAAAAGGGTACGTACCTTAGGTCCTATGTTTGAGAAGGCCCTTAGGGTCCAAACCCTTCTTGGATTTCCCTTCTTCTCTTTTGTCCTGAAAAACAACCAATTCCAAAGAACACAATAGTATGTGGACAAAACCTTATAAAGAAACCATCTTCATGTTATAAATAAAGGTAGTTAGTTATGAAATCCAAACAACCATTTACATATGAATTCTAAACATGAATATCATAAACATAAAGAAGATTTATATCGGGAACCAAGACATGTGCTTCTTTTATTATAAACAAATAAAGTACATAAAAAGGAATAATTTCACCTGAGTCACCTTCAGCAGGCTCCAAGCAAAGCTTCCTTCCGGATCCGTTCCAGCCTCAAGCCTCTAACAAACTCCTTCCATGACTCACTCCATGATGTCATAAATGGTGGATGAACATCAACACACAAGGAAACAAGGGTTTCCTGTACAAATGGGGGAAGTGCAGAAAGCACAAGGGACTTATGACCTGGTCAGGGGAAAAATCTCAGCATAATAACCTTTCTCTCTCTTCTCTCCTCCCTTAGGCCTTCCCTTTGAGGTCTTTTTATACCTCTCCCAAAGTATTTTTTTAGTTGGGAGTTGGTTGGGAACAGTTGGGCCACGGGCACTAACAGGTGATCAGCAGGTAAAACCAGCGATCTCCGCCAAAAAATAAGGAGTTTTATATATATTTTAAGTGTTTTAATGCATATAGGCGGGTTCGGTATACACAGACCCGCGTATACACGCGTTTAACTCAGGGCAATGTCGTGTATAAGGGATAAAACATTTTTTTTTAAATTTTAGGACCAGGGCTGGAAGGAGGGGTTGCCCTAGGCCATGAGTGCAGCATCACAAACCATAAGAGTGAGATTTGGAGCTATAACAGATGCCCCCTAATATATGAGGTCAGAAGGGGTACATGATGGACGAAATGTATTATGCAAGTACATGGAAAGGAAATCTGTCAAAAACCGAGGAGGACTTCACCAGAATTCAGCCTGCCAAGCCACCAAAGGAGATAAGAAAGAAACACTGTCTGAGGCGGGCATACCCATGCTCAGAAAAAGTAAATCATGTCCGCATATCAAGTACAAGTGGATCCACTAAGTATACAAGTATAAATGACTGGAAAATACATAATGGATCATCTGATCATGATGAACAAGTACATGTCTGAATATCATATATAAGACTATCAATGATGCTGAAAGATGCAACGGATCACTGATATCAAAGACTGATCCCAAAAGGTACCAACTGAACATGATGGAATAGGATGGTACTACACTGCAAACTCAGGTTCCAACATATAGAATGTCGCCATGACTGACTGCAACACATAAGGTGGAGTGGTACCAACAAGCAGCAACAGAAGCAACTGTCAAGTGAACCAATGAATGTTGATACAACCTGAGGTCTTCACCGACCGCCGTGGTACATTTCTACACCATCGGAATAAATGATCTGAAGTCGACCATGTGAGAAATCGTTTGATTACCGGTCATTGATGTATACCATTAACAAACGCGAGACTACTCACCGATAATGATAATGAGCGTTAAGGTACCCAGTGCAATCTAACATGTGTGAATAGATGAGCTGTAGTTGAACACCTGTAAGAATCTATCGATCAAGAGACAATGATGGTTTCCCACTGTCGATAGTGAAGGATCTGCCACTAATGACTGCAAACCCCAAGGTACTACCAAATGGACTCTAGATCTTTGCCCCAGAGCAATGAGTCAGAGTCAATAGGCAAAGATCTGCTAGAAGGAACGCATTAAGGCATCCTTCATCAATCTAGTGTGAGTGTAACCCGTAGGCTAATAATGTGGAAGGAATCAGAAGAAAGAGATGTAGTAACCGAACCGAAGTATGTTTCCGGCATACACAAGATGTAGCTAGCGCACGACAGAAACCCTCTGAACCAACCAATAATGAAAGTTGACACAGAGGCAAGGTATCCACCAATAGGGTCAAATGGAAACCAAGGTACTGCATGAATCCGAATGTGTGATAATGTAAGCTGATGTCGAACACAAGGGAAACCACTCAGTCAAAGACCCATGATACTGATCAATGTTGAGCACAATGTGACCTATCAATAATGAAAATAGGGCCAGGGTGCAGCTCTAGGCCTATCCTCAGAGCAAGGTGTCGTCGTCGATAAGGACAAGACCCGCCAACAAGAAGTCAATGGGGACCTTCTCAAACTGGCACGAGTAAAGGACCAATATAGCTGATGTGATGATAGACATGATACTGACAACTAGGGATGGCCAACTGAAAAATGAGTCAAGAGACACCGCAGAAAGGCCGACTCAGGCTAACTTCCCTTGAACAAAAGCACGACTCAATGTGACTATGTGGCAGCATATGATGACTCTGTATAAGTTCGTCATGCAGGAGGCACGAACGAACCCTCCATATGATTGGAAGAGATAACCAATCGGGGGAGAACTGACTCAATAACAAGGTTAAGGTGTACCTAAGTCAAACTAAATCCCGCCCAAACGGAGGGGTCTTTGTTTTGAGTGCTTTGTTCAAGGGCGACACGACTGAATCTAGCTACCAACAATAAATGGAAATAATGTCCCATTCCCGCTCTTTCTTGGAATATTTACTTTTTTTGCCTTTTTCTGTTAATCTTGAAAAAGAATAAAATAATGCTATGGTATAGTGGAAAGAACGAGTGTCGGTAAAACAGATGATTTAGTTCCTGGGAATGGAACGTTCCTATGCTCAATGCAGGGAGGTGAAAACTGGTCAGTGACACTCAAAGGTGTGTTCCTTCCACGGGTCAAGGTGTGTCAAGTTGCAGAAGTCAAAGGTATGCAAGGTTGATTTTGTAGTTGTCATGGTCAAAAGTAGGCTTAAACATGAGTCCAAGTGAAGCCGGCTCTAGGCTAAAAGGTGCAAGTGGTCAACATGCAATGCAGTAGTACAACTCAACACAAAGGAGCCTCTAGCATATAAGGCCAGAACGAAGCGAAGAAGCAAAGAGGAATGAGTCTTCAACGCATAAGTCATGGCGGGACTACAGAGGACTCCCGAGCCTATTCAAATCGGAGCAGCATAGGCAACAAATGTCAGTGAGGTGCTAACTACGATGCCCATGTAAAGGATGGCTCTACCATCGTGTCATGATTTAAAGAATCGGCGAGTGAAGATGGCTTACGAACCATAACACGATGGGGTCGACCCTATGGCAGATGTATCGAAAAATGGAGGCTAGTATGCATAATGCAACGGAAAAATGGTGTCCCTAACCTATATGCTAGTGAAAAAATGATACCTTCCATGACGGGTCAGCAGTCATGGAACCGTCTTGAAACTGAAAAACATCCAAAATGTCCTGAAAAGCAAACCAATCTTGACATTCCAAGCTCCCAAGTTAAAAGTCACATGAGGCCAAACAAAATAAAATTTTGAAAAAATTTTGCATTTTCAAAACTTATAAAAGAGATTTTGGACTCACCATTTTTACCATTTGAGTTTGAGAGCAAAGGATTTGGAGCAAAAGGAGAAAACTTCCCATAGCCAGATTCAACCATTCAAATTCGTCAAAAACCTCCAGGTAACTCTTATACTTAGCTTGCAATTGATTGTGACTAGATTTAAGATTCTTGATTGATGTTTCACTGTTGAATTTTTTGCCCAAAATTTCTTCGCGGTGTATACGCGGGTTGGTAATATGAAACCCGCATACACGTGGGCCCTATACGCGACTGTGTGCATAGGGACCCGCGTATACGACACGAACAATTTTTAAACAAAAACTAACTGTTACAAATCATTTTTTTCTCAGAATGCCTGTCACGTGGCGTGAAAGAGAGCATGCAGTGGTGGATAATGAAGTTATGAATAGTCCAGAAGCTTTAGATGCCCTACGGGGATGCGGTTTGCTTAAATTCTTCAAATTGCCGAATATGAAAGCAAACACACGTCTGCTTGAGATGCTCATTGATTACTGGGATGTCGAGGAGGAAGCCTTTATGATTGATCAGATGCCACTTAGGGTAGAAGTGGAGGATATCTATTTCATCACGGGCCTTTCCCGAAGGGGAGAGGTAGTACATTCCCGGGGCAGGACACGAAGTAGTCTCACTATAGAGGACTATGTACAGATATATTGCCCAGGACATCCCAAGAAGGTTGGGAGCCAAATTTCCATCACACATGTGGTGATTTTATCACTGAGGATAATCCTGTTCACCATAGCTTGAGTGAATGGATCATCCTCTCTGCATCAGGCATCATGGATGACCATGAGCGTGGCATTTGACTGTCTCACTACTGTGTTTGACTGGTGTACTCCTCTTCTGGCCAACATGAAGAGCCAGCTCACTTCTATCAGGAGGGGACAGACCAAAAAATTTGGATATGGGACTATCTTGTGCACTTTCTTTTTCGAGAAGGTTCCCGCACTCCGCCCCAGGGTAGCAGTTTCCATCAGCACCCCACGCGATCCACGCATGGGCCGGTGGGCTGATCTGATAAAACATCTGGGGGGTGGGGAGGTCCCAAGGACTGCCTTCGATGATGACTTCTTCACCTGGTGGGATCAGCAGATCATCGCCGTGGATGACTACCCCTATGCTGGGCTAGATTTCCGAGGAGATCCTGATCTAGTGTTACCACCGAACGCAGCATGGGGCAAGATTGGTAAGAATTTTTTGATTTTATGGTTCTTTTTGGATCTTTCAAATATAATGATGAATTTTGAAAAATGTTTTTTATGAGATTCAAATGACTGATATGATGATCATGTTCCAGACATTGGGCCAGTACGACCAGATGGGTTCCCACGGCATGAACGGCACGGCCGAGGAGCCGAAGAGGCAGCTGCTGATACAGAACGGACTCTAAACAACGTCCAACGACACTTGGCGAGACTGAGCTGCCGAGTACCGATGGCTGCCATAGAGGACCTTCCTGAGGATATGCAGCGTCATGTAGTTGGCATGCCATGTGACTGGGTTCACACTTTTCGGCGTGTGGCCAATGCGATAGTTACATACTTAGTCGCTCATCCTTAGCTGGGGCATTAGATATGCCGGACATGATTATGGGCATTTGAGTCCCAATTTTGTATACTTTTGGACACACATATGTACACTCGAGACGCTTTATGGTATATATATATATATATACAGTTTGACTTTTTGATGCTTGATTTTATTGTGATGAATGATTGATGTGCCAGTCTAATGCCTAATTAGCGATAGAATCAACTAACCAATTATGGATCTTGGAATGTGCAAATAATTAATATAAGTAAATGATCTTTGCAACGACTTCACCCTTAAATACTGGTGATATAAAGATGGATCCCTTACCCGATAAATGTTATTTAATTGAGACACTATCAATTGAGAATCAAGATACACTACCAACGACTCAATCCCATGAGAGATTGCCTCAGATAATAAATTAATAACGGCAGTATACTCAACCATATTGTTTGAAGCAGGACCGATGCATACGCCTCTTGATACCATCAATTGACCAGTTGGATACTAGAGTACCCAAGATGTGGAAGCGAGATTCCGAGTGTGCCAACTAGCACCATCGGTGAAACCAAAATAGACCAAGTCATCCATCAACACATGCCACAGCAGACCAAAAAGTGTTGATATCAAAAAACTCTCGATGATATATGTACAAATATACATAAAGTACAAAGAATCCATTGCCTGGCCAAAACTAAGCAAAGTACTTCTTTAAGTAGAGCCCATTTCGGGGCTCCACCAGCTTGTTTCCCTCAAAATCGATTAACTCATACGACCCTTTTTCTAAAACTCATTTAATAATGAAAGGACCATACCACATAGGCTTAAACTTGCCTGCCCCCAAGGTGTCTTTATCTTGGTCATAGACTAGGACAAGGTCACCTTCAGAAAAGACTCGAGGACGGACAGATTTATCATACTGCGTTTTAACCCTTTTCTTATAAGCCTCATTCACCGTGGTGGCATCTCGACACTGCTCATCGAGATGTTCCAAGTGAAGTAGGCGCTCTTCGAGACTCAAACTCTCTGGAAGGAGCTCAATAGCTAATTTAAGATATGGAATTTCACATTCAACTAGAAAGATAGATTCCATCACTTAAACCAACTGAAAAGGTGTAAAACCAGTAGCCGTTTTCACGGGGGTTCGGTATGCCCAAAGAGCCGAATACAACATAACGTGCCAATTGGATCGATTTTTGTCGATTGTCTGTAGGAGAATCGTCTTAAGAGTTTTATTGACTACCTCACCTGTCCATTGGCCTGAGGATAATAAGGAGATGAATGCTCCTAGCAGAAACCTAATTTGAGAGCCAATTCAGACATCAGTTGATTCTGGAAATGACTGCCATGATCAGTGACAATCTCTCTCGGGATACCGAATCTTGAGATAACCTGATTGAAAAGAAACAATGTTGTTGTGTCACTATCGTTCTTATAAGTAGGCATGGCCTCAGCCCACTTCATAAAGTAGTCTACAGCCACGATAATGTACCTTTGATTCGCCGCTAAAGGCGGATTACAAGTCGTAAAATCAATACCCCACTTAGTAAAGGGACAGACGGTGACAACGGTAAAAAGAGGAGCTGGATGCGCGCGCATCTTCCGATTAAAAATTTGACAAGGGTGACAGCGTTTGACAGCTTCCACACAGTCTTTAAAGAGTGAAGGCCAAAAATAGCTGGCACGTAAGATGCACTGGGCTGTAGCAAGCCCTGATAGATGACCACCACAAGCTCCACTGTGGCAGTCATTGAGCACTGACTCTGCTTCCTCTAAGGTTAAACACCGTCAAAGGATTGAATCAACCCCTCAACGGTATAATGTGTCACCAATGATAACATAATTTTTAGCCAGGTGATGTAATTTTCGACGTTCATCCTTGGAGAAAGTAGAGGAAAACTTCGAAGTCTGGAGATAGACAATGATATCTCCATACCAAGGGTCGAGTGAAGAGATGAGGAATAAATATTCGTCGAGAAAACTTTCCTCATAAACAGTATCCTCTCCACAAGGTAGCTCAGAAATTAGCTCCGCGAAAACCATGGATTTCTTAGACTTTGCAGACAAGAAATCGAGATCAAATTCTTGCAAAATGACTATCCATCGATTATATTTGCCCCCAATCACTTGCCTACTGAGGACAAATTGAAATGGATTGACTTCCGCTAAGACAAAAGTTTTGCGTAGCAGGATATAATGACGGAGCCGCTGGACAGCATGGACAGCTGCCAAGGCCAACTTCTCAATCGGAGAATAGCGAAGTTAAGGACCTATTAAGCCTCGGTCAAATAATAAATCACATGCTCGGTGAGAGCATCGTCCTCCTGAACAAGAACCATACAATGGTTTATTCTGCTGCAGTGAGATATAAAAGGAAGTCTCTACCATAATCAGGTGGACTCAAAAGCGGGGCAGAGACTAATGCCTTTTTCAAAGCATCAAACGATCACTGCGCAAAGTCGTCCCATACAAATGGAACTCCTTTCCGTAGCAAATTCATGAACCCTTTAGTGATCTCGGCATAGTTTGCTATAAACCGTCTTAAGAAATTAGCCTTCCCTTGAAGACTTTGAAGTTGTCGAATCGAGGACGGGGGAGGCAACTGAACTATTGCCTCAACCTTGAAGGGATCAACCTGAATCCCTTCATTGGACACAATGAACCCTAACAACCGACCGGACGTAACCGCGAAAACGCACTTGTTGGGATTCAACCGGATTTAATAAAAACGACATTGCTCGAAAACCAATCGAAGATGACTAGGGTGATCAGTTCTCTTTCGAGAACGAGCAGTGAGATCATCCAAGTATGCCTCGATGACATGTTTGATGTCGTGGAAAGCATATGACATGGCCCGCTGAAAAGTGCCTCCAGCATTTTTAAGACCAAAAGGCATCTTTCTATATGAAAAGGTACCCCAGGGACATATAAAGGTTGTCTTATGTTGATCTTCAAGACAAATAGAAATTTGATTATAACCCGAAAAACCATCCATGAAGGAAAAAATCTCATTACCTGCACACTCGTCGATAATCTGATCAATGAATGGCATGGAGTAATTATCTTTCGGACAAGCATTGTTTAAGTCCCTAAAATCGATGCATACTTAGATTGTTCCTTGCTTTTTATCCACAGGGACTAGATTAGAAACCCAATCAGTAAGAGGAACAGGGTACATGAAACCCGCCTTTAGCAGCTTCTCAACTTCAGCTTTGATAGCTGTTGCTTTCCTAGGGTTAACTGGCCGAAGCCTTTGACGAACCGGTTTGGCATTCTCATACGTCTTGATCTCATGTTGAACTATAGAAGGATCAATGCCAGGCATTTCCCATAAGACCAACAAAATACATCTCGAAATTCCTTAAATAGGTCGGTGTAAATTTGAATTTCTTCAGGGGAACATTCAATTCCGATGAAGAGATTCTCGATCACGTTAGGGTCTCTAGAGATGTTTATAGGTATCGTTTTTGAAATCACCGACATATTACCTTCGGCACGAACGTGTGCTGGAGCCAAAGGGTTTGACACCGTACAAACATCAGTAGTGAAGAGCTCGGAGAATCTAGATTCTACTTCTTGCAATGGAGGAAGAAAGTATGAACGATGGTGTAAGTCTTCCCAAGGTCGATCTATACCCATCATTACTTCGAGGATTGCTTCTTCAAAAGGTAAAACTAAATCTAAGCAATCCAAAGCAGAGGTAGAATCAAGGCTCCAAGCCGGGGCCACATCACCATCTAACTCCTCTTCGGAAAAAGGAGCAAAGTGCTTGTCTGCAGAGTCTACAATAGACTGATATCTAAGCTCAGCTGCAGATATAGGGAATGCCATTCCATTTACTTGTCCTTCAACTAATGTGGTCGTAGGTGAAGGCAAGGTCCAAGGGTCTGAAAAATAACAATTTTGGAAGAACTCTTCTCGAGGAGACTCCTTAGATGATGAAATGGCATTGGTTTTAGCGAAAGGAGAGGGAAGCTCAAAGGTACCCATCAATGAGGAATACATTCCCACTCCTAAATTCTCAATAGGCGGGCGAGGGTTATCCACTAAAGGAATAGTAGAGTCAGAGCTTGCTTGAGGATCGACTGGACAATAATCCATTTGATCAACCTTAACGATTTTCCCCTCATGAGGAAAGCAAATGACATGAAACAAAGTCGAAACAATGGCGTCCATTTCGTATACCCAGTTCCTTCCTAATAGGAGATTATAGTCTAGGTTATCATCTATGACTTCGACTTCAATATTGATGACCTTCCCCCCAACACATATAGGAAAGGCTGGGATAATCCCATGCGGCTTATGAGAATGACCATCAAATGCAGTCAAGACGGTGGGTGAAGGAACAGCTAAAGGCGATCCAATATCCTTCCAACATGACATCGACATGACACACGTGGAAGCTCCTTCATCTGTAACGGTACGAAAAATGTTGATTTTTCGGTATGTAAACTTTATTTGGAAAACCATATGATGAGGGAGTGCTTTTTGACATTTAACATTTCAAAAGTGAGCACTAAAGAATTAGTTTGATCGACTGCTCCGATCGTGGAAAGTAAAGCACTTCGTTGAGCCGGACATGACTAGAGAACCTCTAAAGAAGGCATGGTGCATGGACTCTGAGCCAGATCCTCCACAATGGAGTAATTCTGGGCGACCCTGGCATTAGGATTAATAGTTGTGCGTTTAGTGGAACCTTTTGGTATCCATGGTATAGTCTCAACAGGGGGTCGCTCAATATGAAGGTCGGCATTTCCGGGAACAGTATTTTCCTTGGAAGTTTCGGCTTCACCATAATCATGTGAATGAGTAGTCACATGGACGTTAGAACCCATCATGAAAACATTCGATGATTTTTCCCCTTCCTGGTTGCCCCTTGCGGAGGTACCAGGATTTGAACTCGCGCCAGCAAGAAGTTGTTGCCCTTGGGGAAAAGGATTTGTTAACATAGCCTAAGAACTAGAAGTCCCTTGCTGTCCTAACAAGCGCTGAGCATCTTCAATATTAGGGCAGAGATGAGTTAAATGGTCTCCACTTCACAACTTGCATGGAAACTTGACTTTCTTTCTAGACTCATTTCTACCACCACCAGCGTTGTTGTCGGACTTATTTGCATCAGGCTTTCCATCCTGGTTCTTTTTCTTACCTCATCCTTTCTTTTTCCCATTGGAATTTTGATTTCCTTTGGGGTTATCAGATTGGATGGCATTAATTGAAGAAGTTTGGGAAGCCAGGGGATTAGACGATGTGACTTGGTTGTTACGAGCAGTTTGTAAGGACAACTGCTGCAATTGGTTCGACAAGTTCATGGTAGTTGTGTCTACCGACCCAATGATACCATCCACGTGGGGACCTGGCTTCGACTTAGCTATGTCAACCTTAGACCCAGGAGCATCTGGTAAGTATTTTTGTAGGATCCTAGACTGGGAGTAGATCAGTTCTAATTGCCGGGCCCTAAAAATGGCTTGCTCCTCAGAATAGACTCCAGACATGGAGACATCCTTGGAGATCTCGGGTTGAAAAGATTTCAAAAACCATTCGAGACAGTACTCCGGAGGGATTTCGGCTTTAATGAGCCTCTTTCTCTGTCTCCATTCCTGAATATGGTCAGAAATGTGAGTTGCCTTATCCTGACGAAAAGTGGCCAGAAGTTCAATTCCGGCATCATAACGGACAGGCAACTGGAAATGATTTAAGAAAATATTGGCTAAGTTAGCGAAAGATGTAAAGCTGCCCCCTGGAAACTCTATATACCATTTGGCCACATTACCAGTCAAGGTGCATTGAAAAAGTCTCAACCTGATCGAGTCATCGATAAGGGAGTTAGATGAGCACCACAAATGGAATGTGGTTACATGGTCGCCTGGGTCCTCACCACTCTTCCCTTCGAATTTTGGAATGTCTGAAGGGAGTTTGGTTGGGACTGGAGGCTAGGCCGGATTGTACTTGATTGGATCATTTGTTAACTTAGTGAGATCTGGCAAGTTCAACGTTGCCAGAAATGGAAGCCTAGGAGGACCTTGGGGATTCCACCCAGACTGGGCGGAACTCCCAAAGTTCTGAAAAGATTGGCCTGGATTTTGGAAGGCACTAGGCTGCCCGAAGTAACCAGTAGAATCGGCTGAACCAAAAGGCAAGCCTTGTGATCCAGCAAAATTCGGAGTTTGACCAACTCCGGCCGCAAAGCCTCCATAACCAGCAAAGTTTCCTCCTAAAGGATTATAAGGAGTTGATAACCCCTGATACAGATTCCAAGCCAAAGCTAAGGGAGGAATACTTTGAAACGAACTAACCGTGGAGTACGGCCTATTCCCTTGTTGGCCGATAAATGGATTCCCAGTTCTCGCGCCACTAACCCCAGGGTTAGTCCAACCTTGGAAAGGATTACTGCTTTGTCCTACAGAAGAAAAAGGCATGGATCCTATCGTCGAGTTGGAATGTGGTATATGACCACTTCCGAAAGGAAAACCCTGGAATGAAGCCAATCCGCCCATCATGGACGTAGCGACACTAAACGAAACCGATGGAATACCTTGTGAGTGGGTGCCAAATGGGAAGAATCCAGTACCAAAAGCATTGGTTTGGGCATTTCCACTCGTGGACGGAATGGAGGTAGACCCAACTAAAGATGTGCTAGCAAAAGATCCAAACAAGGAAGCAGAGGAGATGGAAATTGTTCCTCCCCCTTGCACCAATGTTGGAGTTTGCACAGTCGTATCACTTGTAGAAGCCATGCTTCCAGTAGTGGTCATCGATGGTAAGTGCGTAGCGTAACCTGGACTTGACGGTCTATGCGTCGGAGTCCCAACGTATTGTAATACGTCTGGATGACTAGATGGTAGTGGAGAATTCGGAGCCGCTAACGACTCTGAGAGTTCTTCTACCTCTATGTTATTCTCCGCTTGAAAGAGAACTCGAGAAAGGACTGGAGTGTCCCTCTGTTGTTCAGAAGTACCAGGCCTTGCTTGAACACTAATGCCCCCGAGAGGAGGATCAATCCCCGATGCGTCAACTACCGTGGGACGAAACCCACCAGTAGTATTACCTCTACGCCTTCTAGGAGAAGGCTATAAACTTGGTGGTGAAAGACCACAAAGTCTTCGAGACCGTCTGGGAGATCGGTCAGCCACTTTGAATTTTTGTTATGATCTAACTAAAGACTCAAAAAATTTAAAGCTAGGCCAACTAATAGCACAAAGCACACATTATAAAGTCCCTAAAGATAATAGCCAGTCAAACAACTTCCAAGTATTTCCGCTCCGGGTGATTAGGACCGGATACCAAAATACAAGAAAGTGAATTAAGGGGCCTTCCGAAGATAGTCTGGGATGATGAGGGCCTAGTCCTATCAGCGAAGGTATCAGAGGAAGTTACACTGACCTCCTAACAACAGCCTGCACTGGTGCAAGCCCCCAAGCTTCGCAAGGGTGCCCTCCAGTAGTACTGTCGAGAGTGATGCAACGTCAACCTCAGGTACCACGGGATTCCCCTCCGCAGCCACCTGTGTAGATCCCTAGGAGTAGCAACTATGGATACCAACTTGTCGCAGAAGCCAGGCGGAACAGTCGTGAGGTAAGTTTGGACAAGTAGGAGAGGGGGTATCTCTCTTCCCTGTCTTCACAGAACCTTGTGCTTAACTCCCAGATATGGAGCTTTCCTGGTCTTCCTAACGCTATTGGATTTTCTCTCGTTATTCAGACTCCTATGTTTGACGTTTATATGGCCTTAGAGAGTTAACTCTCCACTCGCCTAATCCAAGGCCCTAAAATCCTAAACTTGTTGGTGTAACTGACTTAAACAAAAATTTCTAGTGAATTTTAGTTAGCGCTTGATTTTAAAATAGGCTGCTCTTCAAGTCACAAGGTAACGGAAGTGAAACTAGTGGTGTTTTTTGATGCAAAAGAAATTAATAAAAACTTAACTACATGCACATGCACTTTTTTCGTTTTTGGATGAAGAGTAATTTCTATAGGGTTCAGAGGAACTTCTAATAAAACAAATTTTTCTTTTCTTTTTTCGTTAATTCACGCTTCACACTCACAAAAGTTAACAAAGCTATGTATTCCTAAAAAGGTATGCAAATCTATCCTAATGCAACAAATATATGCCGATGCAAGATTCGAAACTACTCTAAAAACAAAAAATGAAAGTTGCTTGCTTATCAATATTTATCTTGCCACTTAAAATGTCTAGATGGAATATGAGATGCTACCATTCATTTCGTCTAAACACTAAAAACAAGTTCTAAGACAAACATAATGCACTTTCATTCACTAAAAGGAAACGAAATGAAAACCAAGTTCAAGAAAGCAAAACTAAGTTTTTCAAGAAGATTTTCTTCAAACGCAACAACAAAAAAGTCTTTTCAAAAATGCTCTCAACAACACTGAAACTTGTGATTGAAGAATAGGCAACAAACACTTTCGCAAATTGACACCACACAATGGCTAAAAACTCAACAAAAAGAGATGTGTTTAAGGATGGTCTTAACAATCAAAAGCAGCAATGAAAGCTTTGGCAACAAAAACCAAAAAGATCAAAAAGACAAATTTCAAGAAAGTGTCAATCAACAATTTTCATGAAACAAAGAAGCGGATGGTCACAAAAGTGGTTTTGTCAAGCAAAAAAAAAGTCACCAAAAGCAAGATTTGACACGAAGATTGAGATCAATCTCTCTACCCTGATGAATTAGAGCAGCCAAGATTCCAAACAAGAAATCTTGCGTGCTTGAACAAGAAAATGTGACGCTTGCAATAACAAAAACGAGACCAATACTCCTTATAATCAGAGAGAATTTGAAACAAGATGCTCGCTGTAAAAAGAACAACTGATACTGGAAAGTGACTGTTTCAGACTGACTCAAACTACCAGACAGACCTTCAGAGACAAAAAGATTTACAAATCTTGAAAATTGCAAGATATACGCGACTGTACTTATGTACAGATTGCGTGTATACGCTACTGTAACTAAGGAAACCTGCGTATACGCGGGTTCACTTAAATAAACATGCGTACATACGCCTCTGTAACTAAGAAAAACAACGCATATAAAAGGTTTGAAGAAAAATAAAAAACAAACTGAAGAAACTGGCAAAAATTCAAATTCAAGAACATACCAGACAGTCACAACAAGCAGACAAGGCAACTAAGCCCTGATTGGCTTGAAAACACCCAAACTAGGAACAACAAGAGTGTTGTCCCCAGTGGAGTCGCCAATTTTGTTGGAGGGAAATGTTCCCCTAGGGCTTTTTGGGTTGAAACCCTAGCAGACTGAAAGTTATCTATTCAAAGAAACACACATTCACACAGCCATTATGCTATTATAAGCAAATTCTATTGTAAAGGGTATGTACCTTAGGTCCTACATTTGAGAAGGCCCTTAGGGTCCAAACCCTTCTTGGAGTTCCCTTCTTCTCTTTTGTCCTGCAAAACAACCAATTCCAAAGAACACAACAGTATATGGACAAAACCTTATAAAGAAACCATCTTCATGTTATAAATAAAGGTAGTTAGTTATGAAATCCAAACAACCATTTACATATGAATTCTAAACATGAATATCATAAACATAAAGAAGATTTATATCGGGAACCAAGACATGTGTTTCTTTTATTATAGACAAATAAAGTACATAAAAAGGAATAATTTCACCTAAGTCACCTTCAGCAGGCTCCAAGCAAAGCTTCCTTCTGGATCTGTTCCAGCCTCAAGCCTCTAACAAACTCCTTCCATGACTCACTCCATGATGTCATAAATGGTGGATCAACATCAACACACAAGGAAACAAGGGTTTCCTGTACAAATGGGGGAAGTGCAGAAGGCACAAGGGACTTATGACCTGGTCAGGGGAAAAATCTCAGCATAATAACCTTTCTCTCTCTTCTCTCCTCCCTTAGGCCTTCCCTTTAAGGTCTTTTTATACCTCTCCCAAAGTATTTTTTTAGTTGGGAGTTGGTTGGGAACAGTTGGGCCACGGGCACTAACAGGTGATCAGCAGGTAAAACCGCGATCTCCACCCGAAAATAAGGAGTTTTATATTTTTTTAAGTGTTTTAATACATATACGTGGGTTGGGTATACACAAACCCGCGTATACACGCGTTTAACTTAGGGCAATGTTGCGTATAAGGGATAAAACACTGTTTTTTAAATTTTAGGACCAAGTCTGGAAGGAGGGGTTGCCCTAGGCCATGAGTGCAGCATCACAAACCATAAGAGTGAGATTTGGAGCTATAACACTTCGGTTTCTCAACAAACGAGAAATAAAAAGTGACTGAATCTCGACATTTTTGTATTTAGTTGAAAACGGTCCAAATTTGGGAAAATGTTGCAACCAAGTGTTTTTCTTTAGCCAAAGGATTGATTTTCTGCGTTACAACAATCTTGCCAGTATAGAACTGCATTGTGTCTCACGACAGAGAGTGTTTGGAAATCCCGGATCGAGTTGATACTTTCTCCTTATTTGCCCTAGGCTCATCCCTATTTCAGTCAAACAAAGATAATTAGTTCTATTATTAAACCTAGCCAAAAACTACATCAAAATATAAATATAACAAACTTCCCGCAAAACCATTGAAAATATACATTTCAATTATTATTACAGCGGCCCCATATGAAAGTGACAAGTGGAAATAACCTAGTGGCATCGTAGAAAATCTCATCGCAACTTTTGAAACAGGACAACACAAAATATTGGCGATATTAAATAGCTTCGATAGGGAGCAAATGCGAACTCATAATTAATTCGTTTTAATAACTTTATCGGGTTCGTAACTAAATTAGCGATCAAAGGATTAAGTCATATCAAAAATTTTACATAAGTGTCATTGAAAATTGTTGTGATATGAGAGAGGATGTGATATTCCAATTAGACAAATGTTAATACACATATCGGGTCCACTTATCAGAAGGAATAGTATGTCAAAAATCAGAGGTGCATTGGATTATCACATATTGGAGATCGAAGGCCTTTAGGGATATCGACGATCGAAGGGAGTGGAAATTGAAGAGAGGGGAAATATGATATCAGAGTTTGGAGACTGGAGTTTTAAGACATTGCAACTTTTAAGGAGTGACACACTCTGCAAAACTCTGATATTAGTCTTTATCATATATTATCTTATTATATGTGTTGTGTGTTATTTACATATGTTTTCACTTTATTATGATAGAATAAAATGGAGGTGTTTTGTTTTCACTACAACACGTTGGAACATGGTTGGTCATGGTTATAAACCCAATGGATATATATTGAACCCAAGAATTAATAGTATAAACCCTATGAATAATATTATACCCTATGAATATGAACCCTTAGATTAATAAACCCAAGGGATTGATATTATAAACTCAATGGAATAATAAACCCAAGGGATTAATACTAAAATCCCAATGCAATAATATTAAACCCAAGGGCTTGATATTATAAACTGAAGGTATATAAACCCTATGATAAATAATATAAACCCTAAAATTAATATGGTTTACCATTGTCGATTTTCATATTGAGATAATCTTTGTTACAATGTGATGTTGGACCATGGTTGATTTTCATATTGAGGAAATCTTTGTCACAATGTGACATTGGACCGTGGTTGACCATGCTTGACAATGGTTGACCTGATTTATTTTCATATTGAGACAATCTTTGTCAGAATATGGTGATGGATCATCACTAATAAATATTGAAACCTAAGATAAATATTATAAACCCTAAGATAAATATGGTTGACCATAGTTTACCATGGTTAATTTTCACATTGACATAATCTTTGTAACAATGTGGCATTGGTCCATCATTGAACATGGTTGACTATGGTTGTCACAATGTGACATTGGACCATGACATAATATTTTGCACAATGTGACCATGGTTATTAACCATGGTTGACCATGATTGTCCATGGTTGGCCATGATTGATTTTCATTATGATACAATCTTTCTCACAATACGACTTTGCACCATGGTTGACCATGATTGACCATGGTTGATGAAAGTCGTCAATGGTTTCCCATTGTTGTCAATGGTTAACCATTGTTGGTGACGGTTGATGATGGTTGATGATGGTTAGCCATGGTTGATTTTCGTATTGAGACAATCTTTGCCACAATGTGACTTTTGACCATGGTTGACCATGATTATAAAACCAAGGCATTTATATTAAACCCAAGGATTATTATTATAAACCCTATGAATAATATTATACTCTAGGAATACCCTTAGATTAATATTATAAACCCAAGGTACATAAACCCTAAAATAAACATGCTTGACCATGGTTGATTTTTATATTCAGACAATCTTTGTAATATTGTTACGTTAGACTAAGGTTGACCATAGTTGACCACGTTTGATTTTCATATTGAGATAATCTTTGTCACAATGTGACATTTGACCATGGTTGACCATGATTGACCATGGTTGATGATTTTGGAGCATAGTTATTGATTTAGAGTTATTGCTCTATGCTTTGACAGGGATTTTCTTACTTTTGCAAATCTTTCTTAAAAAAAGTTTGCGAGTATTTATAGATTAAGTTTTAAGAATAAGACTAATAATCAATTAAAAAATGTACGCAAAATTAGAAAAGAGAAAACCTGCTAATGTCATATGATTATTTTTATTCTCAAATGTTTGTTGCCACCAAAGCTGAATTTACAAATAAAATCGATGGGAACCTGCAAGAAGGCTACAAAATATAAGAAAGAAATAATGATTAAAAGAGAAAAGAAAATTTGTAAATCTCAAACCAGATGAAGATGAACGTATGAATGTGTACCTGGAAGAATTTGATTATAGTTTTACCTGATGAATCTTCAATTTCTCCCATGTATTAATCAAAGTTAAAAACCATCTTCTTACTTAATTTAAACTACTACTAACCTACACTTAATCCTAATCCAAAAAGTAGACTAAGACTAAGTGAAATCATACTTCCAATGAATCCATTCAAGCATTTTATTTTCTACATGAATATATACATAAAACATCAGTAATAAAAGCATAAATATACTTAAACCAAAAGAAATGAAACTAAAAATATTATGTACAACTATTGTTAATGTATTTACAAGAATCAACTTATTTACAATCATCTTCGCTTGAAATGTCCTTTCTAGCTGAATTTCAATTGGACCATAGAAATCTATATGGATTTCCATTAATGATTGGAAGGTGTTTAAATGAGAAGATAATAGACCAGATTGTGGAAATGGATCTTTAGATACAATGGCATGCAAAACTTTAGCAGTCTTATGTACATATGTTAAATTATTAATAATCTTCTGTGAGGGAAATTTTTCCAAATGTATCTCAAAAGTGTTAATGGAATATGGATGGAAATCTGATAGATTCAATGGAATATCATTAATAGAATTAGATAGCTAGTCATAACATAAATATACACTCTCTTGTTGGAACTTCTTTGGAGAGGAAAGTAACAAGTGATAAAAAATGAATTGGAAAATAACAAGTGAATGGAAAATTAATAGCTCTTCATGTTCATGATTGTGATTTGAAACAACATCTTCCCATTCAGGGAATGCATCAATTGAGTTTTCAATACTGAATTACTCAATATGCCAACATAAGATATCAAAAAACTGAAAAATGAAAACAAAAAACAAATCTAAAAATAAACTAAATAAGTGAAGGAACAACAATGAAATCAAATCATAGTTTACACTATTGTTACAACTAATGTTACAACACAACTAGAATTGACTTGAAGTAATTTCTTCTTCACAAGGATTGGTTAGAATAATGAAATTAGAATGATTTCCAATACCAAGTTGTGAACTAGAGAGAGGGTCAATATTATGAATAGAAGTAAGGATTTGATCATCATAAAAATCATAGAATGGAATGGGTTCTTGAATGTTGAAATCATGAGTATGATTAATTGTTTGAAAATGAGGACTAGTTGGAAAAATTTCTGAGCTAGAGTGTTCTTCATTTTCACATGTGATCTGAATTTGATCACGAGGATTTACTTGAGAAGAAGATAAATCAACATCCTCAATGTCAGAGTAACTCTCATAAATGACTTCACAACATTCTCTAGAATTCCTTTCAATCTCATCTGATGTATCAAAACAAGAAGGAACATGAGGCACATGTTCATTAATGCTAGAAGAATGATCAATGAATGATTCTCTATCTTGATAAAAAATAATTGGTATTCATTCATATCATCCTCTTTGTTTTCTCGAATAAAATTAAAGCAACGATGGGATAGATTGCTATGAGAAAAAATATTATGATAAAGATGAAAATGAGAATCAAAAGAAATGAATTTAAAAATATCTCTATTTGTGAATTCCTTTGCATTTTCTTCATTGAAAATTTCAAATTCAAGATCATTTACTTGGCTAATTGTGCTTTCTTGAAGAATGTTCCCTCACTTCACTAAATTTTTTATTTGATCAACATGAACAAATTCAAAAATTTGTATAGCAGGTCACACACTATTGGAAATTTCAATTTCTGCTTGTACTTGTTGATTTATAATCCGATTTTCTAAATTTAATTCATGGTGATTTCCATATTTTGTGGGAGATGGTTCTTCAATTTTATTATTGATTTCTTCTTGTAGTTGTTTGTCAAATTATCGCAAGTTTTGTGATAATGGTTCATCAGCATGATTATTATTAAAATTGTAAGAGGTGTGTACTAAATTTAGGAATTTGTCATACATGTTCGAGGCCACTTCATCATGATTAATATGCCCTTATAACTAAGAGTTTTTGATAATATTACTGGAACTTGAAGGAGAGTCATCGGAACTTGAAATTGTTTCACACGGATTTGAAATGGGAGGAAGAGAACAAATATATTCAAACCAATCTATCAATTCATTTCCTGAATGTTTATCTTCAGCTTTGAATCTCAAGAAAATTAATTGAAATCTAATAGTAAAATCTTAGAGAGATTCATTTTGAAACCTTCGTAGGTCTTCAAATTCATCACATGCCTTTCATAATCATATCCGTCAAATTGATAAAGGAACATTGTGAGAAATTGATCCCAACTGTGAATAGATACAACTGGAAGAGATTGACACCATATTTTGGCTTTTCCTAAGAATGTAAGAATAAAAATCCTGAATAGAATACCTTCATCAATATCATGATAAGTGAAATTTGAAATTTTTTGAATAAATTGCAAGGCATGATCAAATGCAGAAGCATTCCTCTTATGATTAAACTTTACCTTTGACAAGCGACTTACTATTTTTGGTGGAGGATTGGTAGATGCACATCCAAAGATACAACTCCAAATTGGAAGTTTGAGAGGAGCCATTTTGATTAAAATAAAACTTTAAAATACAAAATCTCCAAAAGACAACAAATCTTTAGGTCATCCTTCTAGCGCCAAAAATGTTGATCGGCAAAAATTTCTGTTGTTAACAATAAGGGAGACCACCTGGTCAAGAAATTAAGCAGCTTCTTTTCCATTGAAGATGGTGGTTCTGACTGGTTAGGTTCCAGTTACTCTGTTATCTAATACTAACTTAAAACTAATCTAATTTAAAACTAACCTAAACTAAGAGTTAATCTATTTACACCTATAATACATCATGTTACATTTCCTTTATATCATTATTTAAAGATGTAAATTAAAGGAATAGATCAACACAAATGTTTGATCAAATTAAGGCTGATCAAACCACAATTAAATTATTTGTTTGCCTCTTTAAGAGAGGACTTGATGCAAACTAATATGTAAATGCATAACTAATCTAAAACATGAAAAAACTATCTCGAAATAGGATGGGATAGACCTCTCCTAAACCTGCTAATGAATAATAAATAGTTATCAGTCATCATAAGAATACTTCAATGAATTAAGATTGATTATGATCTCATTCTACCCTAAAAAGATAGCTTTAACAAAGCTTCAAAAGAAAAATGTCAATGACACAACAATAATGGATACTATCAAAGAAACATAATATTGTTTAGGATAACGATCAAAACCAATAATGAAATATTGACAATGAGATAATAATCGTGAGTTTCGGTAATAGTATACAAGAAAAATATTTAATTAAAACCATGTCAAATTTTTATTACCAGAGTTATGAGAGTAGCTTTGACCCTTAATGAAAGTTCTTGCAATAGTGCAAAGTCCCTTTATAATAGAGCCATAACGTCTCTACAATCTCTATAATACAATTGTCTACGCTCTACAATAGTGTGAAGGCACAAATTGAATTATTACAGAGAATCCCCCTATGTGTGGATCGGGACCTCCTCTATGTCATTGAAGAGACAAGTATTTATACAGAGTTACAAAGTTAACAAATCCCTTCGGTTTCTCAAAAAACGAGAAATAAAAAATGACTAAATCTCGACGTTTTTGCATTTAGTTGAAAATGGGTCAAATTTGGGAAAATGTTGCAACGAAGTGTTTTTCTTTAGCTGAAGGATTGATTTTCTTTTCATGGTGTTGGCCCTTTTTTAGTCTCTGTTACAACAATCTTCCTAGTATAGAACTGCATTGTGTCTCACGATAGAGAGTGTTTGGAAATCCAGAATCGAGTTGATACTTCATCCTTATTGGCCCTAGGCTTATCCCTGTTTCAGTCAAACAGAGATTATTTGTTCTATTATTAAACTTAGCCAAAAACTATATCAAAATCTAAACACAACAAACTTCCCGCAAAACCATTGAAAATAGACTTTTCAATTATTATTATAGCGGCCCCATATGAAAGTGACAACTGGAAAGAACCTATTGGCATCGTAGAAAATCTCACATGTGATCTGAATTTGATCATGAGGATTTACTTGAGAAGAAGATAAATCAACATCCTCAATGTCAGAGTAACTATCATAAATGACTTCACAACATTCTCTAGAATTCCTTTCAATCTCATCCAATGTATCAAAACAAGAAGGAATATGAGGCACATGTTCATTAATGCCAGAAGAATGATCAATGAATGATTCTCTATCTTGATAAAAACTAATTGGCATTCATTCATATCATCCTCTTTGTTTTCTAGAATAACATTAAGGCAAAGAGGGGATAGATTGCTATGACCAAAAATATCAGGATAAAGGTGAAAATGAAAATCAAAAGAAATGAATTTAAAAATATCTCTATTTGTGAATTCGTGTGCATTTTGTTCATTGAAAATTTCAAATTCAAGGTCATTCACTTGGCTAATTGTGCTTTCTTGAAGAATGTTCCCTCACTTCACTAAATTTTTTATTTGATCAACATGATCAAATTCAAAAATTTGTACAGCGGGTTACATATTATTGGAAATTTCAGTTTCTGCTTGTACTTGTTGATTTATAATCTGATTTTCTAAATTTAATTCATGGTGATTTTCATATTTTGTGGGAGATGGTCCTTCAATTTTATTATTGATTTCTTCTTGTAGTTGTTTGTCAAATTATTGCAATTTTTGTGATAATGGCTCATCAGCATGATTATTATTAACACTGTAAGAGGTGTGTACTAAATTTGGGAAGTTGTCATACATGGTCGAGGCCACTTCATCATGATTAATATGCCCTTCTAAATAAGAGTTTGTGATAATATTATGAAGATGAGTCATCAGAACTTGCAATTGTTTCATACGGATTTGAAATGGGAGGAAGAGAACAAATATATTCAAACCAATCTATCAATTCATTTCCTGAAGGTTTATCTTTAGCTTTGAATCTCAAGAAAATTAATTGAAATCTAATAGTAAAATATTAGAGAGATTCATTTTGAAACCTTCGTAGGTCTTCAAATTCATCGCATACCTGTTCATAATCATATCCATCAAATTGATAAAGGAACATTGTGATAAATTGATCCCAAATGTGAATAGAGACAATTGGAAGAGATTGACTCCAGATTTTGACTTTTCCTAAGAATGTAAGAGTAAAAATCCTGGATAGAATACCTTCATCAATATCATGATAAATGGAATTTGAAATTTTTTTAATAAATTGCAAGGCATGATCAAATGCAGAAGGATTCCTCTTACGATTAAACTTTACCTTTGACAAGTGACTTACTATTTTTGGTGGAGGATTGGAAGATGCACATCCAAAGATACAACTCCAAATTGGAAGTTTGAGAGGAGCCATTGTGATTAAAATAAAACTTTAAAATACAAAATCTCCAAAAGAAAACAAATCTTTGGGTCATGCTTCTAGCGCCAAAAAATGTTGATCAGCAAAAATTCTCGCTGTCAACATTAGGGGAGAACACCTGGTCGGGAACTTAAAGCAGCTCCTTTTCCATTCAAGATGGTGGTTCTGACTGGTTAGGTTCTAGTTACTCTATTATCTAATACTAACCTAAAACTAATATAATTTAAAACTAACCTAAACTAAGAGTTAATCTATTTACAACTATAATACATCATGTTACATTTCCTTTATATCAATCTTTAAATATGTAAATTAAAGGAATTGATCAACACAAATGTTTGATCAAATTAAGGCTGATCAAACCACAATTAAATTATTTGTTTGCCTCTTTAAGAGAGGACTTGATGCAAACTAATATGTAAATGCAGAACTAATCTAAAAAATGAGAAAACTATCTCAAAATAGGATGGGATAGACCTCTCCTAAGCCTACAAATGAATAATAAATAGTTATCAGTCACCATCAGAATACTTCAATGAATTAAGATTGATTATGATCTCATTCTACCCTGAAAAGATAGATTTAACAAAGCTTCAACAAAAAAATGTTAATGACACAACAATAATGCATACTATCAAAGAAACATAATATTGTTTAGAATAAATATCAAAACCAATAATGGAACTTTGACAATGAGATAATAATCCTAAGTTTCGGTAATAGTACACAAGAAAAATAATTAATTAAAACCATGTCAAAGTTTTATTACCACAGTTATGAGAGTAGCTTTGACCCTTAATGAAAGTTCTTGAAATAATGCAAAGTCCCTTTATAACAGAGCCATAACTTCTCTACAATCTCTATAATAAAATTGTCTACGTTGTACCATATTGTGAAGGCACAAATTGAATTATTAGAGAGAATACCCCTATGTGTGGATCGGGACCTCCTCTATGTCATTTTGGAGACAAGTATTTATACAGAGTTACAAAGTTAACAAATCCCTTCGGTTTCTCAACAAACGAGAAATAAAAAGTGACCGAATCTCGACGTTTTTGTATTTAGTTTAAAATGGGCCAAATTTGGGAAAATGTCACAACTAAGTGTTTTTCTTTAGCCGAAGCATTGATTTTCCGCTCACGGTGTTGGCCCTTTTTTAGTCTCTATTATAACAATCTTCTTAGTACAGAACTGCATTGTGTCTCATGACAAAAAGTGTTTTGAAATCCCGGATTGAGTTGATACTTCCTCCTTCTTGGCCCTAGGCTCATCCCTATTTCAGTCAAACAGATATTATTATTTCTATTATTAAACTTAGCCAAAAACTATATCAAAATCTAAACATAACAAACTTCCCGCAAAACCATTGAAAATAGACTTTTCAATTATTATTACAGCGGCCCCATATGAAAGTGACAAGTGGAAAGAACCTAGTGGCATCGTAGAAAATATCATCGCAACTTTTGAAATAAGACAACACAAAATATTGGCAATATTAGATAGCTCCGATAGGGAGCAGATGCAAAATTGTAATTAATTTGTTTTAATAACTTTATCGGGTTTGTAACTAAATTAGTGATCAGAAGATTAAGTCATATCGAAGATTTTACATAAGTGTCATTGAAAATTCTTTCGATATGAGAGAGGATACGATATTCCGATTAAACAAATGTTAATACACATATCAGGGCCACTTATTGAAAGGAATATTATGTTAAAGATCAGAGATCATAGGTGAATGGTTTTCAGAGGTTGGAGGCGTATTGGATTATCACATATCGAAGATCGGAGGCCTTTAGGGATATGGAGGATCGAAGGGAGTGGAAATTGAAGATCGGGGAAATATGATATCAGAGTTCGGAGATCGGAAGTTTTAAGACATCGCAACTTTTAAGTAGTGACACACTCTGCAAAACTTTGATATTAGTTTTTATCATATATTATCTTATTATATGTGTTGTGTTTTATTTACATATGTTTTCACTTTATTATCATAGAATAAAATGGAGGTGTTCTGTTTTCACTACAACACGTTGGAACATGGTTGGCCATGGTTATAAACCCAATGGATATATATTGAACCCAAGGATTAATATTATGAACCCTATGAATAATATTATACCCTATGAATATGAACCCTTAGATTAATAAACCCAAGGGATTGATATTATAAACTCAATGGAATAATAAACCCAAGGGATTAATACTAAAATCCCAATGCAATAATATTAAACCCAAGGGCTTGATATTATAAACTGAAGGTATATAAACCCTACGATAAATAATATAAACCCTAAAATCAATATGGTTTACCATTGTCGATTTTCATATTGAGATAATCTTTGTTACAATGTGATGTTGGACCGTGGTTGATTTTCATATTGAGGCAATCTTTGTCACAATGTGACATTGGACCGTGGTTGACCATGGTTGACAATGGTTGACCATGATTTATTTTCATATTGAGACAATCTTTGTCAGAATATGGTGATGGATCATCGCTAATAAATATTGAAACCTAAGATAAATATTATAAACCCTAAAATAAATATGGTTGACCATAGTTTACCATGGTTAATTTTCATATTGACACAATCTTTGTAACGATGTGACATTGGACCATCATTGACCATGGTAGACCATGGTTGTCACTATGTGACGTTGGACCATGACATAATATTTGGCACAAGGTGACCATGGTTATTGACCATGGTTGACCATGATTGTCCATGGTTGACCATGATTGTCCATGGTTGGCCATGATTGATTTTCATTATGAGACAATCTTTCTCACAATATGACTTTGGACCATGGTTGATGAAAGTTGTCAATGGTTTCCCATTGTTGTCAATTAACCATTGTTGGTGACGGTTGATGATGATTAATGATGGTTGGCCATGGTTGATTTTCATATTGAGACAATTTTTGCCACAATGTGACTTTTGACCATGGTTGACCATGATTATAAAACCAAATGATTTATATTAAACCCAATGATATTATAAACCCTATGGATAATATTATACCCTAGGAATATGAACCCTTAGATTAATAAAATCCCAAGGGATTAATATTATAAACCCAAGGTACATAAACCCTAAAATAAACATGGTTGATTTTTATATTGAGACAATATTTTCAATAATGTTACATTAGACTAAGGTTGACCATAGTTGACCATGTTTGATTTTCATATTAAGACAATCTTTGTCACAATGTGACATTCAACCATGGTTGACCATGATTGACATGGCTGAATGAACCCTTAGATTAATAAAACCCCAAGGGACTATAAACCCAAGAGAATGATAATAAACCCAAGTGATTAATATTATAAACCCAAGGCACATAAATCCTAAGATAATTATTATAAACCATAAAATAAACATGGTTGACCATGGTTTATATGGTTGATTTTCATATTGAGACAATCTTTGTCACAAAGCAATGTTAGGCTATGGTTGACCATATTTGATTTTCATGTTGAGACAATCTTTGTCACAATGCAATGTTAGGTTATGGTTGACCATATTTTATTTTCATATTGAGACAATCTTTGTCACAATGTGACATTCGACCATAGTGTACCATGATTGACCATGGTTAACAATGATTGACAATGGTTGACCATGGTTGATTTTCATAATGAGACTGTTTGGTCAATTCAATGTCTTTGAATTGTCAATCATAAATTGTCAACCAGGGTGCGTAGACTAATGAAGTACATGTACACAATATGTGCTTAGAAGTTATTCTTTAGGTCGTTATGTATTTGTTAGAATGTAAACTTAAGATGGATATGGAGGTGGTGTTTGTCAATTATATTAGTGTCATAATTCTTAAAGATGCTGGCTAAGTTTCCTAGGAGTTAATTTCTATCTAATTAGTTTGCAAATGAAATGAGAGTGATCCTACTTGTATCAAATTATTTTGGGATTTTTTATCCTAAATATTTATGCTGTAGCTTCTAATTCACTAAGTGAAAAAAAAGAAACTTATTCTATCAGTTATGAAGAAATATTGTCTGAACTCAATTGTTTAGGAGAGAACTCCCACTCTTTTACTTATTCAATTTTTGCTGAAACAAAATAACCCAAGCAACATCTACATTATGAATTAAACACACTTCAATTATGTTAGATAATAAGAAAATGAAATGACCATGTTGTACCAGGTATAAAGAAAATTAAATAACAGACTAAACTAGGTATAAAGCAAATGAAAGTACTTATGCAAATAATAACTCGGTGGCACAATCATTACGCTGCATTTTCACACAAAAGAGAGCATTTGAAGAATGAAAGGAAAACGTATTGCAAATGATTAAAACCTGTCACTGTTTGTAGGAGGCCTCCACATAAGAGTTCATAGCTTCCAACCAACACAACGCATACACACAAAACCAATTCTACTCAAACATAATTCACAAACTGTTCAAAATTACATCATTCGGTGTGCACCCAAATCACAGTGCGGCCATAAGTTTTATAACAGGTCTCTTGGCATAAATGCATGAATAATTCAAGCCTAATATCTCTATCCTATCTAAATTTATATCACTAAACCTTTGCTTTTCTATTCCGAAAGCAAAATGATAAGGTTTCAATCAATCTCGTGTTCTGTTCTGCATTAATCCGTCGATTGACTTGGAGTTTGATCGTGATCTCCTACACTTATATTAGTGAACAGTTTCGATGGGATAGGAAGGGATCCATGAGGGAGCCATCCTCTATCCATCTGCATGCTTCACTGCTGACTTGGAACTTTGGAACCTTGCAAACAATGGAGACAGCTACAAATACCTAGATTAGCTGCGGAAACAGACTGATTCGGTAGCCAATTGCAAAATTTAATAAAACAATAGGGTATAAAGTTAAATATGAACAAGACGACATATTATTGCATACCTTCATCAAAACCTAGTGGATATGGCTTTATTTAGGTGGTAAATATATAGGAAAAGAGAGGATCATTAGGAAAAAAGGATGTCATGGTAGGACAATCTTCAGACTCTACATTCCCCCTAGACTAGAGATGTCGTATGTCCTCATACACTTCTTCCTTGTCATTCACTTGTGACTCTTGCTTATCATCTCCATGTTTCTCCATTTTATTCTTTTTGGCTGTGATCGGCATTCTAGGCTTTCCCATGAGAATTTTATACTTTAAACTGATAATCTCTCTCTACATTATTATGTTTTCTTTCTTCAACTTTTTGTTTTTCTTATACCACAAGCTTAGATGAAGGATCAGATTGTCTCTCTTTGCAATCTGGATCTCACTCTGTGTCTTCAATGCTTGATTCTCATTTTTGAGGTACCAGTTCAATGTTTCTAGTTCAAATATCTCATGCTTTAAGATGTTTGAGGATGATTGTTCATTTACCTAATTGCTCCCTTCTCCAGGGCTTTGAATTGTTTCCTTTGTTATTGTCTCTTTCCTCTCCAGTGACTCTATATAGTCATATATTTCCTGTTGAGCGGGGTCAATACCCGGACTATGAACTAGGCTTCTTAAAAGTGAGCTGTATGGTTGTGGTGATGATCTTGGTGACCTTGTTGGAGAATTTCCAGGGCTTTCAAATGGCTCATCCCCTATTGGCTCGTTCTCTGTTGGCTCATTACCTATTGGAGTATTCTTTGTTGGCTCATTTTCAGTTGGCTCCTTTTCATTTTGCTCCTTATCCTCAAGATTAATGTATTTTGTAGTTTTTGAGGTTGTTTGTGGGATCGTGCTCAACCTTGTGCTCCTCCTCAATCCTAGGGTTTGTATTTTCTGCACTTTCCTCCTTTTATTCTCTGATTTTTCTTGTAGAGGAGGGGTCTTAGTTTGTGAGAATTTTTCTTTACTTGGGTTGGATTTCTTTGTACTTGGGTTTTCCCTCTTCATTCTTTGCAAAATATTTACTATAGGCAACTCTTCTTCTGATACTTCTTTCTGAGTTTGAGGTGCCTGTTCCTTTATCACTTCCATGGTTCTCTTCCTCCCTTTGAGGGCCCTGCTTCTACTTGCTTTTTCATGGGGATTTTTCTTCAAAGTGGTTCCTTACTAGGAAACTCTCCCAGTTATCCCCTATACTTTGGAGATGAAATTTGACCAATATTTTTATCAGGCCATGATGATACATGGTGTTTTCTATACACTGAATTTTCTTTTGAACATTTGTAGACATTTTCTTGAGGCTATTTAAGAGGAAATAAGGGAGGTTCATCTGATGATCCTCAAAGAAGTGCATCATCATCCTAACGTGATAAAAATACATTTGCCTAAACCTACCCTCACAAGTGAAAAACTTTTGAAGCACAAGTAATAAGTTTCTCCATTTTTTTTTAAGAGTGGTGCTGGGAATACCTTTCTTGTAGACTGTAGTGTCCATGTTTGGATTCTTGAGTAAGACTTTCCAGTCCTCGCTATCAATCCCCCTGTTTTTAAACCATTTTTCTCCATTCCTTGGCAGCTCGGTAGCCTCAGCGATCATAGACTCTATTATTGTGAGCTTAATGTCCCCAATTTTGTCCTCAATTCCATCGAATGAGCATGCAAATGTCTTGGTTACTTCCTTGTGGAAGCCATTAAATTTTTCAATGAACTGCAACCATTGTCTCCTTTGCAGCAACTCCCTAGTTTGTGGGTACTCGTCCAAGAATTGCTTCCCTACTAGCTCAGCTCTAACAATTATCCCCATTCCAAAGGATGCTTTGCCTCGAAGATTGGCTACCTTGACAGGAAAATGGAGCTGGTAGGGTTTGCTAGATGGCGGAAAGATGGAGTGGCTATGAAAGTTCAAAGGAGTATAAGAATAGGGGAGAACAAATGGATTATCATAGGGATTAGAGGGATGAATTCAACCGTTAGGTGCATTTAAAATTATGATTTGGTAATTACTTCGACATATTTTGAATAAGGTCATGACATGAATTTTTAAGTGGTGGTATATGGTATCTTGTTAGGCAGCCATTATCCTTAGGTTATAATGATTGCATTTTAGTACTGTATCTTCTTAGTCATATATGCTATATAACCTTCCCTATTGTTAAATTAAAGCAACACGTACCTTTGATCTTCTTTTACTAACCTTATTTGTTGTCCTTTGATCTCCTGCAGATACCTTGTTGTTAATTGTCCTTTAATCCAAATCACCAAGCATCTTTGTAGACTTCAAAAAAAATTATTAGGCTACAGAAACTTGTTTTAGCTACGGAAACTTGTCCAAGCTATGGAAAGTTATCCAAGCTGCGGAAAGTTGTTGATTCTGCAGCTAAGAGAAAGAAGGCTTTAGTAGATGAACTTTATTATTTTATTTTTTTTGAAAAGAAAATTTGAAGTGCCAACAAATTGGTTTTCAATTTAAATTTTCTATACAAACATGCCAACAAGATGTTGGTTTTCATGTTTATACAAATTTTTAATATATATATATATAGATATATATATTTAAGAGCAAACTGAGTAGAAATTTCTAAGGTGGAAAAGAAGAAGAATTCTTCTTGACCATCTTCAGTTCTAAATTATCTTGAAACATTTTAACAAATTCCTCTTTCGTTAATGGTTTCTGGTAAAGCTTGAGTCGATGTCCATTTACTAATAGAGGAGTTTTCTCTTTGTTAATAGTCCTGATTCTAACTGCACCATTGTCAAAGACATTCTCAATTTCATAAGGTCCAAGCCAATGGGTTTGGAATTTCCCTTGAAAATTTTTGAATTTTGAATCAAAGAGCAATGCCCAATCTCCCAGATGAAACTTCCTTTCTTTAATGTACTTATCATGCCATCTTGACCTATGTTGTTGCACTAAGTTGGTTCTCTGGAAGGCCTCTTGTCTGATTTCATCAAGCTCATTTAATTGTGTCATCCTTTTCTTCTGGGCTTCTAACAAGTCAAGATCTAACTGGACTATTGTCTTATAGGTCTGGATCTGGAACTCTATCAGAAGTAAGACTTGCTTCCCATAAACAAGTTCATAGGGAGTATGCCATGTAGTATTCTTCCATGTAGTTTTGTAGGCCCATAAGGCTTCTGGAAGCTTTCCCACCCAGTCTTTCCTGTGTAGATGTACAATCTTTGTAAGGATAGCCTCAATCACCTTATTTGTGGATTCAACTTTTCAATTGGCTTGTGGATGGTATGGAGTTGACTTCCGATTTTTTATCTTGTATTGGCCCACAAGCTTCTACACTAGTTTGGATGTGAACTGTGTCCCTTGATCTATTACAATTTCTCTTGGGACACCAAAACAAATAAAAATATCCTCAAAAAGAAATGAAACTACAGTATTTTCAGTAGCAAAAGGAAGTGCTTTAGCTTCTACTCATTTAGTGACATAATCAATACATACCATAATATAATTCTTTTGCTTTGAAGGTGGGCTGATCGGTCCAACAAAATCTAGTGCCCATTTTTCAAATGGTTCGATAAGTACCTGTGGTTGCAGTGGCATTTCATTTGAAAGAGTAGGTTTTCCCATTCTCTGAAAATTGTCACATCTTTTAACATATCCCTTGGTATCCCTGAAAATGGAAGGCCAATAATATCCTAAAAGCAATATTTTGTAAGCAATTCTCCTATCAGAAAAATGTCCTCCACATGGCTCATCGTAACAAGATTTTAGTATCTCCGGTATTTTGTCCTCCTGAACACATCTTCTGATGATGAGATCTGGTCCTGTCTTATATAATTCTTCATTTATCCATGAATAAGATGTGTTGTTGTGGACTATTCTTCTCTTCTCTCTAGGATACAAATGAAATGGCATTTTTCCTGTGGCCAAATAGTTAGTAATATCTACATACCAAGGTGATTTAGTAGATACTGCAAAAAGATATTCATCAAGAAGTTTGTCTTCTACTGGTTGATCATTATTTTCATTTTGTATTCTAGATAGAAAGTCAACAATTGTGTTCTATTTTCCTGGTCTATCTAGATGGTTATGTTGAATTCTTGTAAAAGTATGAGCCATCTAATTATTCTTCCATTGGTGACTAGTTTATTCATTAAGTATCTAATGGCAAAATGGTATGTGTGAACAAATGTTTCATAGCCAGTTATATAATGTCTGAATTTGTTAATGGAATGAACTACAGCTAAAAACTCCTTTTCGTTTACAGTATAATTTAACTCTGCAGGAGTTAAATTTTTATTGGTATAATAGATTGCATAAGGAGTAAGATCCTTTTGTCCTAACACAACTCCTAAGGTTGAATATGAAGCATCTGTTGAGATATGGAAAGACAATTTCGAGTTAGTTCCTTTTAAGGTGGGTGCTTCAGAATTTTTTTTCAAAGTTTCAAAGGCAGCTTGACATTCAAAATCCCAACTGAATTCACAGTCTTTGGTGAGTAGTTTAAAGAGTGGGGATGCAATTTTTGTAAAGTTTTCTATAAATTTTCTATAGTATCCAGTAAAACCGAGAAAACTTCTAACATCCTTTTGACAACTTGGCACTGATAACTTAGAAATGACTTCAACTTTAGATGAGTCTACTTTGATTCCATCTCTTGAAATATGATGACCTAAAACAATTCCTTCATTAAACATCATGAAGCATTTTTCATGGCTTAGTGAAGGATTTGTTTCTTTACATCTTATTAAGACTTTTTCTAAATTTTCCAGTGCTTCATTGGAATAATCCCCATAGACTGTGAAATCATCCATGTCTACTTCCACACAATCATGGATAAGGTCAGAGAAAATGTCGAGGACTGCTCTTCGGAATGTTGCTGGAGAATTACATAACCCAAATGGAAGTACCCGGTAGGCATAACTTCCCCATGGAGAAGTGAATGTGGTTTTATCTTGATCTTCAGGGGCTACTTGAATTTGGTTATATCCACTAAACTCGTCCAAGAAGGAAAAATATTTTTTCCCTGCTAAAGTGTCTAATACCTGGTCTATGAAAGGTAACGGAAAGTGGTATTTTAATGTTTCTTTGTTTAATTCCCAGTAATTGATGCATACTCTCCATTTTCCATTCCTTTTAGGAACAAATTACTAGGGGTGAAACACATTGACTGTCAGATATTGGATAGATGAAATTTACATTTAACAGTTTCTGCAATTCTTCCTTAACAATTTCTTTTAGGTTTTGGTTCATTCTTCACTGAGGTTGTTTAACTGGTCTTGCAGTTTGTTCAATGTAGATATGGTGTATGCAAGTTTTTGGATCAATCCCTCTCATGTTAGTGTATTCCCATGCAAAAGAAGAAGAATTTTTTTGTAAAAGTTCTATCAATTGATTCTTTTGCACTTCTTCCAGGTTTTCATTGACATTGAAGGCTTTTCCTGGAAAGATTTCTATCGAGGAATTCACAAATTTTTCCATGGAGAGAAATGATACTTATTTAGATGAGAGATGCTCATTTCGATTACGATCATAATGTGAGAAGATTCATTATTTTCCAGTAAATTTAAAAGTTGGTCTTCCTCCTTTACTTGTTCAGTAGTGAAAATAGGTTGTATATCTTCTTCATCTTCTATCCATTCTTTAGTTTTTGTATCTATTGTTGTTCTTGCAGGGCGATATAATGTAAATTTCATTGTGGAATTTACATCTAAGATTGATGCAGGAGCATTCAGGCCTAGTCAGCATTGTGATAGCATGATCACATGTTGTGACTAGCAAGGGGTTTGAAGGCAAGAGTTTAATTAATTTTTATTTAAATATGTGAGTGTTTATCTATTGTAAAATATGAGAAAAGGGGCATAGTGGATGATTGATTCTCCCTGTGTGGAAATCAGGCCAAACTGTTAGATTTAATTGGTTTAAATAGAAATTGAGGAAACTGAAAGCTTGATTTAGTGGTTGTTTAGAAAAGAGTGGAACTGAAGAGACTTTTTAGGAGAAGGTGAGAGATTTCTGGTTCTGAACCAGAATTGGGTCATGAATCCATTCTTTGTATAAATTGTGATTTCCTTGTATAATTCAGGGGTTGGTTAGCTAGAGTAGGAGAGAGAGGCTGGATAGATTAGCAAGAGAAGAGAGAGCGAGGATTTCAACTGAAACAGGGTTTGTTATTGCTGTTGTCAAGCCAGAGGGCGAGACTCTGAAAATAGTGTTATATTGAATAAATGTTTCAGTGCATGTGTTAATAGGCCATTTGTATTGGGATCCTTTGCTTTTCTCTGTGCGTATGCCTGCAGAAGAACCTAAACCTTCTTCTCTGTTTTATGCATGAATTTACGAATGATAGTGGTTGAAATAGCGTGATCAACCTTAATTCCTTAGCAGTATTTGAGCGTTTTTATGCTCATTCAATTATCTAAACCTTCCCAGAGAATTATATAAGAACCCATAATTGCAGACAGAGTGTGGCTAGGAAGCGTTTTTAACGCAGAGTTCATTGAAGATAAGCGGAATCAAGACTAAAGGAAACAGTGGCGAGAAGACTCATCAACCATTAGATCTAAAAGATCAACGGTAGAGATTGATTGCATTGGCAGTGTTATGAAACCAGCTCAAGAAAAGATAGAAAAAATAGATCAACGCCTTAGAATTCAGCCTCTTCGAGGGGGCAACCTCCTTTACATTACATAAATGAACAATTCTTGGATGATACAAATGAAAAGACCTCCTTTCTATATATAGGAGTCGAAGGGGCCATAACATAATCAGAGCCGACATAACAATAATAATGTAAGGGCACAATAATAACAATAGTGGGCCTCTATGGGGCACAATAGTAACAATATGGGCACTACATGGGTACATCAATATATTAAGTGGGTTATCCTAATAACAATAAGGGGTTACACTAGTAGTATAGGGGCCTAACATGCCCCTCCCCTTCAAAAAGCGTTGTCCTCAACGCTTGAGTAGTTCTTGATGCTTCTGTATAAAATTCTTGTCCTCCCATGTGGAATCTTCAGCGGGTAAGTTCTTCCACTTTAAGAGGTACTCTGAAATTGATCGATTTCGTAGCTATCGGGTTCTTGTTTCTATGATTGCTCCAGGTTCCAATATGATTTTTCCTTCCTCTTCAATTTCTGGCAATATTGTTTGAATTGGGATCTTTTGCAACTTTTGAATAAGTGGCCATACTTTTTCGTCCTTCTTCCATTCATCCCTTGCTTCGTTTATCCAATCTGGTTGGATAATACAAATAGCACAAAACAATGCTTCCACATCCTCATCCTTGAAGAGTCTTACCATTCGGTAAGGTCGCCATTTTTTAAGTGCATGTAGTATTGCCAACATTTCCTTCTCATAAATAGCTTGCTTGAGATGTAGCAGTAAAAATGCCCAATCACCTACATCTAAACATTTTTCACTACAATGTTTATCTACCTGTTGTTTCATTTGATTTTGCACCGAAGTGGCATTATCCTTTAAAAGTTGGAGAACTTGTTGTTGATGCTCGATGTGATCTTTCACTGCTTGAACCTTTTTCTTCTTGATATGTCCTTCTATCTCTAGAGTTTGAGGAGTGGTAATTTCTTCCAATCCTTTACAAGATATGGTCGGATTCATTTCTTGATGCTCGATGTGATCTTTCACTTTTTGAACATTTTTCTTCTTGATATGTCCTTCTATCTTGATAGTTTGAGGAGTGGTAATTTCGAACAATGAATTACAAGATATGGTTAGATTCATTTCTTCTTTCTCGATGTGATCTTTCACTTCTTGCACATTTTTCTTCTTGATATGTCCTTCTATCTTGAGAGTTTTAGGAGTGGTAATTCTTTCCAATGCTTTACAAGATATGGTCTGATTCATTTCTTCTTTCTCTGGGGTGGGGTCCTGGCGTATATCTTCTTATTTTGATGTTTCTTGATTCTTTTCTTCCTCCTCTTCATATTCTATGTAAAATAATTTCTTCTCAGCACACTTATGACCTTTAGTACATTTTCTATCACAATTGTAACAAAGCCCTTTTCTCTTTTTTCTTCCAATTGTTGTGGTGTAACCCTTGTAGGTTGTGGAAGGCTAGGAGAAGCAACACTTCCATCTTTATAGTTGTGAGGGGTACGCCTCCTGGTTTCCATAATTTTTCTTTCCACTATGTCACAAAGCCCTTTTACTCTTTCCAATTCTTGTGATGCTGCTCTAAAGAAGGTGTTGCTCTTTGTATCCACATAATATGCTATCATTTCCTCCGTGAAAATTGACCACGTAAAAATTTGTTTATGAGAACAAAGCCCTTCGTACCATAAAAATTGATCTGGTTCTAAATATGAAGATGCAATACATACCTTTTGTAACAATTGTACACCATGTAGATCAAAATATTGCTCCATCTGAAGTATCCAATTTACCGGATCCTTGCCATCAAACTTCCTCATCTTGGCTTTTCTTGATTTTAGGAGCTCGACCTTGGAATGATTATAACTCTGTACTTTCATATCTTTAAGTTCTAAAATTGAGATCTATGGTAGCCCTATGTGTCCTCTTTCCAATGCCACAAGTTTGATCCAAATTGGATTCTCTAAGAAAGAGTTATGCACAATCTCCCAAGATGACCTGATTATAGACCTTTCCAGAAGAGCGAACTTGTATGAAGTGCCACGTGTCACTGTTTTGACCTTTGGATCTGAAACAAATATACAAAAAACTACAGTCCGTCATCTTTCTGCAAAAATACAAACTTCCTTAGATCATATCTCCGAACATATCACATGAAAAGCTCTGAACTGCGGACCCAAGGTTCAGCGAGATTTTGTGTCAAATGGGTTTTTTTTGCGACTTCTGAAACGTCACAAAAAAAAAGTTATAGCGAAAATTCCACGATGACCTGTTTGGAGCAGCAAAACCCTAGAATCCAAAGCTCTGATACCAAATGTTATGAAACCAGCTCAAGAAAAGATAGAAAAGATAGATCAACGCCTTAGAATTCAGCCTCTTCGAGGGGGAAACCTCCTTTACATTACATAAATGAACAATTCTTGGATGATACAAATGAAAAGACCTCCTTTCTATATATAGGAGTCTAAGGGTCCATAACATAATCAGAGCCAACATAACAATAATAATGTAAGGGCACAATAATAACAATAGTGGGCTTCTATGGGGCACAATAGTAACAATATGGGCACTACATGGGTACATCAATATAATAAGTGGGTTATACTAATAACAATAAGGGGTTACACTAGTAGTATAGGGGCCTAACGGGCAGAGTCTTTATGGGTGGATAAGGTGATTACGACATTGCGATGAAATGAGAGTCGTTGGATCAAAAAGGGGATCGACGGTGGAGGGTTAATCGCATATTGGGGTGTTGATGTGCCAAAGACAGGGCATAGGGATGCCGATATAGCGATCACCGATAAATCAGAGATCGGCGATCAGGCCAAGTGGAGTTCGGTTGTCGAAGGATTGGAGCAACTTAAGGTGGACCCGATATGTTTATATATGCCGGCGAATAGTACTTGAGATTCGGCTATACAATAAAGTGGAGTTTTCCATAGTTCTATGTAATATGTTCGCATATCGGATGCGATAGAGGGCGAGGAATAACTGTGGACTTGTGAGTTTCCGATTGCGAAGATGATGTCTCGAGATCTGTGCAGAGAATGTACGAAAGGCGGAAAAGGTAAGAAATGCGGTTTTTTCCTTTATAAATGGATTTGAGGGATTTAGTGCAAGATATGATTTTGTGGGGTTATATATATATTAATCAATGGTTTTAAAGGGAAAGGTCATGTATATGCAGTCGTTAGTTAAGGAGAGGCTTAACTAAGGATGTGAAGGGTTTCTTAAGCCCCGATAGAAGGATTTTAAAGGGAGACTTTAGTAAAGTCTTACACAAAGGCTTGGGCCTAGTTAAAAATCCCAATAGAGAGGTTTGGCAGGGTGATTATGTTCCGATAAAAATGAATTGTTATAAAGGGGCCTTAACCATTAGAGTCAAACATTTGACTACAGAGGAAGTTAAACACCTGGGAAAATTGCATTATGCAATCCATGCATACTGTGGGTATGTGCAGGGGTATCCCTGCACCATTTTTGGTATCAGAGCAAGATTAATGCTCTGTGGAGATTGATTGAGGGACTGAATTTTATTTTCCAGCATATATAACTGGCATTGTAATGGATCTGACACAGAGGGAGAACAAAGAGCACAAGGAGTCATGCATAGAAGAATTCTGACATGTTACAGGCAATGAAGACTTCAGTTGGTTATTCAAGAGAGATTGTGGAAAAAGGGATTTGAGGAAGCTAGGATCAGAAAGGATCTGTTAAGTTTTAAAGCTTTAATGGTATGTGTAGGTGAATGCAGGCAATGAAATTGCAACAAAACTATTGTAAGGAAAGAAAGTGAATATGGATGTATTCAGCAAGAATAGGAATTTGGTTGAAAGAAGGATTGAAGTGCAGACAACGAAAGGTAAAGCAGCATGTGTATTGTCCAGCCAGAGCAAGATGAAAGAGATAGATCAGTAGGTATGAGTTGTATTTTGATGATTGGTTCATTTGAATTGTTTTTATAAAGGGAAGAGAGTGGTAGCAGCAACACACAGTAGCAGACTGTGTGAAGAAAGAGAGGAGTTGTGTTAGTGGCAGTGAACCTAAATATTCCAGCTGAAAGTTGGACAGGGAGAACAGTTAAAGTGTTCTCAAGAGAAGGTGAGTTGAGGATACAAGCCTAAAGAGAGCAGAAGAGAATGCTGAAGAGGTTCTAGAGATAGAGAACTAGTGCTTACCAAAAGGCCAAGTCCAAAGAAGGGATTGGTGAGGTAAGTGACAACAAGAAGGACTTGTTGTCACAGAGGCTTAGTGCAGCTCATAGTGAGTGAGAAGCTCATAGAGATAATGAGGAAATGACTATTGATAGTCATAGTAGGGGTTTAGAGAGAAGCCATAACAGAGGAAAGGAGGATGCCAAGGAACAAGGCAAAGGAGAGAAGATGAGTCAAGAGGTATTTGACAGAGAAATTACAGAACTGAAGATAATTATGGATAACATGATAGTGCTGCTAGAAAAATGTGAAGGAAACCAGAGATATGGTTGGACTATGAAAAGAAAGAAGATAAAGTGGAAGCTGTTGCAGGAAACAAGTAAAGAGGAGAAAGTATATCAAACTAAGAAGAGAACTCAGAGCATCTGAGTTAGAGATGGAAGATAGCTATTGCAGACACAAGCAAGAGGTTTACCTTACTGAGGAAGGAATCATTGATAATTTCCTGAACTGTTGGACAAGTATTATTGAAACTAATGATTTGTGCATGTACGCAGGTGATGAACAACCTTTACAAGATATGTTTATGCAAGTTGCTGAAGAAATGAAGTTGTTAGAGGAAATGGAAGTAATAGAACAGTTATTGATTGACCATGTGTTCATGGACACTTGAGAAGGAAAAATGTTGAAGACTACTAAAGAAGATGAAGATGATGCATCTAGTAAGACTTGGCAAAAAGATCGCAGACAGTCTGAAGAGAAAAGGGAGTTGCAAATTGCAAAAGGAGAAGTAGGAAAGAGGTATGAAGATGACCTTATGGAAGGAGAAAACAAGAGTGTAGATATAGTACAAACACTTGAGGTAATGGAATTATCTCTTCAATTTTTATTCAAAAATTATGAACCTGTATTGATAGTTAATGGACAAGAAATAATCTTGAAAGGACATAATGGATCATTAATGGAAAGGACTCTTACTAAAGAGTGCATTATGGAAGATGATAGAACCAAGGTTTATAAACAAAATTTAACCCAAGGAGGTACAGTTAATCCATTCAATGTTATGAAGAAGAAAGGAAAAGAGGATAAACAGGAACACAAAGAGAGGTTGGTAGACACTGATGCACAGTTGAAGATTGAAGACAATGTTATCTATACAAAATGCCAAAAGAGTAAAGGTGAGTGTAAACAGAAAACTGAAAATAGACAGGCAATCTTAGAGGATGAAGGTAAGGACGCTTTTGTGAACTATGTATATGCAGTGAGCAACCCAGGGGAATAGTGGAAGGTGATATTCATGGTGATGATAATAATTTTCACTATTGTGAAAGGGACTCAACAGTGGAATGGGAAACCTATGGTATATGGTGATTTTGTTTCTTGTATGGAAACAAATAGAACTTTAGGTTCTAAACTCAGAGATTGGCAGATTTTTATTGAAACTAAGGAGGAATGGAAAAGGCAACTCAGTGGCTTACAGATTTGTAAGGAAGGAACAGGAAGAATGAAAAGGAGTGTGAAAGGAAGGAAGGCCAAGGAGAAGAGCAGAGAATAGAATTCAGAACTTAGACAACATTCAGAACAAAGTGAAGACAAAGAAGATTTTTTCAAGACAAGACAATGTGACAAGTTTGACATGTCATATATACATCAAGAGGATGACAAATCAGAAAACTTATGGAGCATAATTAATGAGGACAGAGATGGAAATGGTAATATATTTTCTGACTTTGAATTATTAATTGTTGAATGTGGTTTTCAGGATGAAGGACAAACTACTCTTAGAGATATGTTTGCACTAATAAATATGAAGGCAGATGTAAATTCTGGAGCTGCAGAAATTCAGTTTTCCTTATGGAAACAAGAGGGTGAGAGTAAGAAACGAGTTGACTTAGAAGCTTGGAATAGAGGAAGGAGAGTTGGCATAGCTCTTAAAAAAGTTATTGCAGAAGAGGAAGAACATTTTAGGAGATGTGGAAGTGCAGTCCACAGACAAATTTTTCTCTTAATACAAAGAAGATCTAAATGTCGAGAGTTTATATTGAGGATGCAATTGGAAAATTGGGTGAACAGTTCAACTAAGTTTGATAGGAGAATGGAGGAAATTGAACAAAGCTCAATAATTAAAATATTTGTAGCCAGAGGACAATATATAGTTGAAAGGCTATATGTTCTTGTATTAAACAATGCCCAATCTTCTTTTGAGATTGGAAGAACTCTACTTAAGTTGTTTGATAGATGGATGATGAATACTACAAAGATAATGGGTATAAAGAATTGTCAAAGTCAACAAATCAAGGGAAGATGGAAGGATATACAAAACAACATAAAGAAATTGGTCTATAGACAGAAGGAGATGCTGAGGATCGAGTCAGAAGTTAAAAGGAACAGTCAGGTACAGGACAAGAGAAAATACATGAAGATAGAGATCAATTCTATTGGTATAATGACAGGACAACAATGGATAGAGAAGCAGAGATTTATGTTGTTTGAGGAGGTGTTTATACAGGGCATCAGCACCAAAACATTATGGAAAGGAGATGCTTATGAATGCAAAGTAAAAAGACGTCCACAACACAAATTTTGGCAACCACGAGAAACAAAGGAGGTAGAAAATACACTTGCAGATGAAAAGGATCAGGTAACCAGTTGGGTAACAAATTCTAATGAAGTTTACAACAGAGGAAGTAGAAAGACTCATGAACAGGATTCCATGGAAACTTTCAACTTTGGGAGTCTGATGCAAGAGCATTCAAGCCTAGTCACCAATGTGATAGCATGATCACATGTTGTGACTAGCAACGCGTTGGAAGGCAAGAGTTTAATTAATTTTTATTTAAATATGTGAGAGTGTTTATTTATTGTAAAATATGAGAAAAGGGGCATGGTGGCTGATTGATTATCCCTGTGTGGAGATCAGGCCAAATTGTTAGATTTAACTGGTTTAAATAGAAATTGAGGAAACTGAAAACTTGATTTAGTGGTTTTTTAGAAAAGAGTGGAACTGAAGAGACTCTTTAGGAGAAGGTGAGAGATTTCTGGTTCTGAACTAGAATTGGGTTGTGAATCCATTCTTTGTATAAATTGTGATTTCCTTGTATAATTCGGGGGTTGGTTAGCTAGAGTAGGAGAGAGAGGCTAGATAGATTAGCAAGAGAAGAGAGAATGAGGATTTCAACTAAAACAGGGTTTGTTATTGTTGTTGTCAATCTAGAGGGCGAGACTCTAAAAATAGTGTTATATTGAATAAACGTTTCAGTGCATGTGTTAATAGGCCATTTGTATTGGGATCCTTTGCTTTTCTCTGTGTGTATGCCTGTGGAAGAACCTAAGCCTTCTTCTTTGTTTTATGCATGAATTTACGAATGACAGTGGTTGAAATAGTGTGATCAACCTTAATTCCTTAGCAGTGTTTGAGCGATTTTATGCTCACTCAATTATCCAAGCCTTCCCATAGAAATTATATAAGAACCCATAATTGTAGACAGAGTGTGGCCGGGAAGCGTTTTTAACACAGAGTTCATTGAAGATAAGCGGAATCAAGACTAAAGGAAACAGTCGCGAGAAGACTCAGCAACCATTAGATCTAAAAGATCAACGGTCGAGATTGATTGCATTGGCGGAGTCTTTATGGGTGGATCGGTCGATTACGACATTGCGATGAAATGAGAGCCGTTGGATCAAAAAGGGGATCGACGATGGAGGATTAATCGCATATCGGGGTGTTGATGTGCCGAAGACAGGGCATCAAGATGCCGATAAATCGGAGATTGGTGATCGAGCCAAGCGGACTTCATAAGTCGGAGGAGTGGAGCGACTTAAGGCTGACCCGATATATTTATATATGTCGGTGAATAGTACTTGAGATCCGACTATACAATAAAGTGGAGTTTTCCATAGTTCTATGTAATATGTTCACATATCGGATGCAATAGAGGCCGAGGAATAACTATGGACTTGTGAGGTTCTGATTGTGAAGATGATGTCTCGAGATCTGTGCGGAGAATGTACGGAAGGCGGAAAAGGTAAGAAATGCAAGTTTTTCCTTTGTAAATGGATTTGAGGGATTTAGTGAGAGATATGATTTTGTGGGGTTATATATATCTATATATATATATATATATATATATAGATATATATACATTAATCAATGGTTTTAAAGGGATAGGTCATGTATATGCGGTCGTTAGTTAAGGAGAGTCTTAACTAAGGATGTGAATGGTTTCTTAACCCCTGATAGAAGGATTTTAAAGCAAGACTTTAGTAAAGTCTTACACAAAGGCTTGGACCTAGTTAAAAATCTCGATAGAGAGGTTTGGTAGGGTGATTGTGTTCTGATAAAAAGGAATTGTTATAAAGGAGCCTTAACCATTAGAGTCAAACATTTGACTACAGAGGAAGTTAAACACCTGGGAAAATTGCATTATGCGATCCATGCATAATGTGGGTATGTGCATGGGTATCCCTGCACCAGAGATAAACATATCGCCTGATCTATAACCAATGAAAGCATCAGTTGTAGCCAACCAAGGCCTTCCTAGAATTAATGGATGTCTTCCTAAATTATTCTTGGGTGTTAAGACCATGAAATCAACAGGATATTCCCAAGAATCTAAGGAGACACAAACATCTTCCAACACACCATCTGATTTAATAACAGACCTATCTGCTAATTGCAATAAGGTTGGTGTGTACTGAAGGTTAGGAAGCCTAAGTGTTTCCATAACTTATTTACTCATTATGTTTATGGTTGCTCCTAGATCAATTAATGTGTTTGGTATTTCAGTTCCATTGATGTGAATTTTTACAATGGGGCTTCTTGGATCTAAATATTTTTGAATTGTTGACTTCCCCATCATAATGTCTGCAATTTTTCTGACTAACTGAATTCTTTTTATATCTTTTCTTCTTCTCCCTGATCTTTGTGTACTTAATTCCTCAATTTTTTTTGCAAAAATTGGTATTTCTTTTATGGATTGTAATAAGGGAATCTTAATACAAACACTTCCCAATTCATCCATCATATTGTAATCAGGCAAGGCAATTTGTTTCTCTACTCCTTCATCTATTTTCAACCTTTCTGGGAAAGGTGGTTTAACTGATATCGAGGGTTGTTCTATGATAGGAGTATTTATTGGAATTTATTCTGTTTGTTTATTTTCTTTTTGAGGGAGAGAAGTATCCCCTTCTTCTAATTGATTTTTGTGTTTTTGAGGATCGGATCTTGTTTCTTGAATGACAACAAGAGGTTTTCTTGGTAATACTCTTCCAGAACTTAATTGGACATTGTTTAGGTCTAGTGGAGTTATTACATAAGTTTTAGGATTCTGACCTTCCATGTTGTACACTGGTTGTTGTGGTATTTTATTATTAGGATTCAGAAGTGGTTGAGCGGGTAGTTGATTTGATTTTTGTGGAAATGGTAGGGAAAGTTGTGGGTTTTGATTCTAAACTCGAACTTGTGGCAATTCATTATCTTGAGGAATTTGATTAGATAGGGGTAAGAATTGTGGTGGAAGTTAAGATGGTGAGTACTGTTGATATTGAGCATAGGCTCCATAAGGATTTTTCCATCCTTAATTCCAAGGCTCTGCCTGTGGCAGAGCCTAAGGCTACCAGGCTAAATTCCAATTATTTTGTGAAAACTGGGAAAATTTTTGTGGTCTAAATCCTTGTGATTGATTTGGTTGGGGGTTTTTCCATGGTCTTTTGGCTATAAAGTAGAGAGGGTCCACTAGTTCTGAGATTCCTTCATCATTGAATACGGCCTTAAGACCTGGTAAGGATGGGCATTCCTTCGTATCATGATTATCTGCACATATGACACAAGTTTCTATGGCTTTTGAGTCTAAGGGACACTCTCTTACAGCATGTTTCTTCTGACATTTGGGACAGAAGATTGATAATGTAGAATTTTCGAAATTTTGCTTGTTTTGTATTTTAAGGGTGTCTATCTGCTCACTTAGGCTCCCTAAAATATATGTTTTGAAGGTGTCAAGCAAATTTCCTATTTCTTCCCTGTTGACTGTCCCAGTTGTAGATTTGTTAATTCTTGACAAGAGAGGGTCTCTAGGACTCCTTCCAACTCGTGCTTTACCCCTTGAGATATGTACACATAAATCACAAATATCTTCAAATGGTAGTTGGGAAATATCTCCATTCTCGGTTAGGTTAAGGAGATCGATCCATTCATATTTAACGGCTCTGAGTACGAGAGATTTTAAGGTTTCTTCATCCAAATTATCCATTTCTTCTCTCTTAACATTATAAACAAACCTTTCTACCAAGTCTTCAAGATTTTCATCTTCTTTATGCGTCATGTTGAATACTTCATCCTTAAGGTTACTAGGCATACAATAATCTCTATATTTACGTAAGAAAGCTTCTTTCATTTGTCCCCATGTTGTTATAGAATGCACTCCTAGACTCACGAAACATTTTAATGTTGAGTCTTTCAATGTAGCAGGGAACAATTTTAACTTCTGAGCATCATGTAGATAGTCATATGATCTGCATAATACTTCAAATTCAAAGAGAAATGTCTCTAGATCTTCGTTTCTTTTCCCGTGGAAGTTAGGAAGAGTTGATGGTGATATATTTTGCATTGTGAGGGTTGTATCTTCATCAAGAATAGGGAATCCCGAAGGATCTTGATTTCCTCTACCTCTACCCCCTCCTCTACCTCTACCTCTTCCTCTTCCTCTTCCTCCAATCCTATCTTCTTCGCCATGGACATTGTGTACTTCTCCTTCTCCTTCTTCAGCCATGATAGATTCTTCAGAGCTAATATAGTGTTCTTCTAATATTTCTGGTTCCTCTGTTAATGGTGGCTCAGAATAAGTTTCAAATTCCTCTTCTTCACTAGGAACTTCTAATTTTTCTCCCAAAATTTGCTCACCAATGGAAGATAGAAAGATTACTCCTGTAGTTGGGGATGTAGTATCTTCCTCAATTACCGCTTCAGTAGAGGAAGTTGGTGAAGTCCTGGATTGGATTTCTGATCTTGAAATTTCAGGAAACCTTTGTCGACCTCTAAAAGGAATTCAGGTTTGAGTAGGCGGTGTGGTTTCTCGAGGTCTAGGTGGAGTGAGTGGATTTGTGGGAATTAAACTTCTTCCTCTCCCTACAAATCTACCTCTAGAGTCTCTATACCTACGCATATCATGTTTCAATTTATTTATTTTAACTTATATTCGTACTTCCCCGGCAACAACACCAAAATGTTTGGTCAATTCAATGTATTTGAATTGTCAACCAGGGTGTGTAGACTGATGAAGTACAGGTGCACAATATGTGCTTAGAAGTTATTCATTAGGTCATTATGTATTTTTTAGAATCGAAACTTAAGATGGATATGGAGGTGGTGTTTGTCAATTATATTAGTGACATAATTCTTAAAGATGTTGGCTAAGTTTCCTAGGAGTTAATTTCTATCTAATAATTAGTTTACAGATGATATGAGAGTGATCCTACTTGTATCAAATTGTTTAGAGATTTTTGATCCTGAATCTTTATGCTACAACTTCTAATTCACTAATTTCAAAAAAGAAACTTATTCTATCAATTATGAAGAAATATTGTCTAAACTCAATTGTTTATGAGAGAACTCTCACTCTTTTACTTATTCAATTTTCTCTCAAACAAAATAACCCAAGCGACATCTATATTATGAATTAAACACACTTCAATTATGTTAGATAATAAGAAAATTAAATGACCATGTTGTACCAGGTATAGAGCAAATTAAATAACAAACTAAACTAGGTATAAAGCAAATGAAAGTACTTATGCAAATAACAACTCGATGGCGAAATCATTATGTCGCATTTTCACACAAAACATAGCATTTGAAGAATGAAAGGAAATCGTATTGCAATTGATTAAAACCTGTCACTGTTTGTAGGGGCCCTCCACATAGCAGTTCATATCTTCCAACCAACACAACGCATACACACAAAACCAATTCTACTAAAACGGAATTCACAAACTGTTCAAAATTACATCATTTGGTGCACACCCAAATCACAGTGCGGCCATAATTTTTATAGCAGGTATCTTGGTATAATTGCATGAATAATTCAAGCCTAATACCTCTATCCTATCTAAACTTATATTGCTAAACCTTCTTTATGCTATTCTCAAAGCAAAATGATAAGGTTTCAATCGATCTCAGGTTTTGTTCTGCATTAATCCGGAAGTTGACTTGGAGTTTGACCATGATCTCCTGCGCTTATCTTAGCGAACAGTTTCGAGGGGATAGGAAGGGATCCATGAGGGAGCCATCCTCTATCCATCTGCACCCTTCGCTGCTGACCTGGAACTCTGGAACCTTGAAAACAATGGAGACAGCTACATAAACTTGGATTAGTTGCAGAAACAGACTGATTCGATAGCCAATTGCAAACTTTAACAAAACAATAGGGTATAAAGTTAAATATCAACAAGAAGACATATTATTACATACCTTCATCAAAACCTGGGGGATATGGCTTTGTTTAGGTGGTAAATATATAGGAAAAGAGAGGATCGTTAGGCAAAAAGGATGTCATGGTAGGACAATCTTCGGATTCTACAGAGACAATATTTGTCACAATGTGACATTAGACCATGGTTTACCAGGATTGATTTTCATATCGCGATAATCTTTTTCACAATGTGACATTGCACCATGGTTGATATTCATATTGAGAAAATATTTGTCACAATGTGGCATTGGACTATCGTTGATTTTCATATTGATACCATGGTTGACCATGATTATAAACACAACGGTTTTATATTGAACCCAAGCATTAATATTATAAAGCTTGTGAATAATATTGAACAAAGGGATTAATATTATAAAACCAAGGTATATAAATCCCAAGATAAATATTATAAACCCTAAAATAAACATGGTTGACCATTTTTTATTTTCATAAATGGGTTTACAACATTAATCCTTTGGGTTTAATATTATTACCTTGGATTTTTAGTATTACTCCATTGGGTTTATTATTCTTTTGGGTTTATAATATCAATCCCTTGGGTTTAATAATTAAAGGGTTCACACTCTTAGGGTATAATATTATTCATAAGATTTATATATTAATCCTTAGGTTCAATATGAATCCCTTCGGTTTATATTCATGGTCAACCATGGCTAACCATGGTCCAACATCACATTGTGACAAAGATTTTCTCAATATGAAAATCAGCCATATTAAACCAGCCATATTGGGATTATAAACACAATGGATTAATAATATAAAACAAGCTATATAAACCCTAAGATAAATATTATAAACCCTCAAATAAAATTTGTTAACCATGGTTTATCATGGTCACGGGGGCTTCACTCACAAAGTAATACCATATCACGTATGTTTTTATTGAGGCATAAAAAATGAGGAAAAAATGATATAAGATATTGAGCATATGAGAGGGGGTTAAACAATTTTTATATGTTGTGTAGAAATATGTGTATTATAAAGTATTCTTTATATAATAAATTGGCCATGCAGAGGCAAAAAAAAGTGAGATGGAGAAATAGAGGTTCAGGATTATTGTGGGAGTATCAAGAGTGGGAGGGAGAAAGAAAAATCTATGGTAATATTAGGTCCATAGTAGTCTAATATTCAAACTTATGGCCCCAATATTGACATGCAATTCATGGTAATGTTAAATATTTAAAGTAAAAGTGACATTCTCCTTTATCTTTCATTTTCATCATTTTAATTAAATTTTTAACACTACCATGAAATGACTCAGGATGCTTGAGAGTGGTTCTGACCTCATTAGATTTCATATAGAGAAACTAGAATTTTAGATCGTACTCAAAATCCAACAAACTTATTAATTTTTCAGGATTTCGAGATTGGGGGATTGCAATGTTTCCATTGGATTTTTTCATGTACTAGGGTATGGAACGTGTATTTAATCAAGAGAACCAAGCTCTTTATGTACCTTGATGTTAGTGGCATTGGTTGTCAAACTCCTCTATCATGACCCTACTAAAAATGTACCTATCACTCAAACAAAATCTTTACTTGACGTGCTACATTTTTTCTATCTTATGTTAATGTTTAGAGTGTGATATTAATGATAAAGATTCCAATATATGCAACGATTTTGATGATATATAGGTATTTGTTGTGGCATGATTTTTTTGGATGCTAGAGGCCATCCAAATCCTATTTGCTAATGTATTTTCAGTTGAGAGATGGATTTCACTTGATGTTATTTTGGTTATGTGTGCCCTTGCATGCTATATAAATGAGGACTTGTAATTCGTCGACCTGTGGTTGATGAAGATTATAACTACTAGATGAATGATGTTAAATGGTTTAGTACTTGTTTTTGTGTTTTTTATCACAAATTCATCATTCTACAAGTTTTTTTTGACATATATGCGTCAAAATATAAAAATATATATTATAGAAATTCACTCCTAAAAATGCTCCCAAGTTGGGAGCTTTTGAAAATGTCACTCCTCGCTATACAAAGCCCTAAGTATGCCTCTCTCATATCCCTGAGTTTCTGCCTCATTTTAGTCATTTCTAGGACCAACGCACCCTCGCCCCTCATTGGCCAGCATTTACTACCAAGTTGTCCTACTCTGCGCCTACATTGATCACCTACAAGTTTCTTATTATTGCGGGTGTGTTGATTCTAGAAATTCGGGAAAACAAAATGAATCTCGAAGCTTCCTTTTCCAAAAACGTCTAGGATCTGTTGTAACTATTTACCTTGAATAAAAGTATTGAATCTTATCCTATCCTACCTTGGAGTTTTCATCCCTTATCCCTTGAGCTCATCGTCCCATCAAGAGTGGATCTCAAGCCTAGATTGGTAAAAGGATAAGAATTCATGAACTACCTCCCTCGTCTATATGTTTATAGCCATCCATAGGCAAGGAGTTGTCTTTTGGAGATTGATTCTACCCTTATGCTGTTGATGTGAGAGATATTATTCCATGCACTAGCGTGACTATAGGTGGACTTTGTGGAAAGGAAAGGACAAATCAACTTAGAGGAGCTCTTCTACAAGATCAACACCTATTTTTTGTTGTAACTCACTCCATTTCTATTAATGAAAATAGTTCTTTGTTTTCCTATATATCATATTATGATTTCATATATTTCAATACCATGTTGATCTATTGAATAAAGTGATTAGATGATGCTATATAGATATCATAGATCATTGGCTTGTGTTGTATAATTGTGCAGGTTCTAATTATAGTGGTTTGAGCTAGGATTGGAGCATACAAGCCAAGGAAGGAGCGAAGCATACGACGGATTCTAGGTAGGCTTCATCCCTTTATCTATTTACTTTAAGGAAAAAAACAGCTTCTTTGTCTTTTTGTTGTTCTAGGTTAGCCCACCAAGCCTAGGGAAGATACTTATGTCTGCAGTCGTAGATTATGTACAACATAGTAATATATGGAGATTCGACTATGGCCGCTAACTCTGCATGAGGTAATTACCTGTTTAGTGATTTATTTATGTTTTCATGACATTCGGGTTGATACTTCAATTTTTTGTTCTAGTTTACTTGTATTAGCTTTTTATGAACATTTACATTAACCCTTAACCTTGTGTAGTGGTTAACAATAATGTCGGATGTTTACGTTGCAATCTTGTTCTAATCTCAAATTTTGGAGTTTGCATTTTTAAACATATTGAGTCTGGTCAACTCAATATGTGAGTGTAAGTTTGTTGGAATTTACCACTCTAACAAATGTTTCTTTGTGAAGACGAGAAAACTCCATGATAAAGATTGAACCAGATGAATAATTTTTGACCTGTGCTAAGGACGGATATGGTGAGTTGTCTATGCCTGAATAACAGCTGATAGCTTGATGATTATTGAGTTTGTAGTTGTGAAATGTCTTTGTCAAGTAGTTTTCTATTTATTTCAATTCTAGTTATTATAAGGGTTGGTGGTTCTTAAACTAGAAGTCCGGTGTCTGAAACATCAATTCTTGTAAGGTCAAATTGTTTGATCAACTTTTGAACACATTCAGTATCCAAACATCCATCCTAGCAACTGATGGATAGCTGAAATCAAAATATCCGACAAATGGTTTCTGGTCCATACAATGGTTCATTACTTGATGGCTCTTATCGTGGAAGCCCTGACGAGGTGAGATGTCAATATTGTTGATCTTTAAAATTTCATCAATGATGTTCATAGGCAATTACGTTTCAAATGGAGGTCAAGTGATAGCTCAAAGATGTGGTGGTGAAAGAGTGGTGTTTACGAGATTCGAAAGTGGATATAAGTGCTAATGAAGACCAGTCAGATAGAGATTTATTTATTGTTGTACTATTTACTTTTGAAGTTATCCATGTAAGCATTAAGGGAGGGTGTTGGAAGTAATGCTTCCATGTCATGTGTTCCATGTGTATTACAAGTTTTCAATGAAGTGATTCATGTGTGTTATAATGGGCTCTCTCTATTTTACTAACACCTCCTGCAAGAATGAGGATTTACCTTGGATGGATCACTTCTTGGCAATGCGATTCAATAGCCAAGAAGATAATTTTCTCATACCACATTATTTTTCTTGAGTATTGAAGAGTCTTCAAGTTGAGATCTCTCCATCTTCTCACCTTGTATCTGACAATGGGGGAATGATGGTCATCTACAAACTTCAAAGACAAATCAAACAAGCCTTAGCCACAACCTAAACCTATTTCCTGGGCCTAGAGTTAGAGTCAACTATACATAGATTTAGATTTGCAGCCAGAGACATAGAATCCCATGAGCATGCCTTTGGTTGGTGGCCTTCCTTAAACCACTGCAGGTTGATACCTCCCTTTTTATTTTGAGGTTCTCCCTTCTTCTACAGGTTGAGACCTCCCTTTTCCAGGTTGATGGTCTACCCTTTTAGAACATTAGGGACACTTCCTCTAGCAGAATACTAATAAATTATTTCCATATTTGGAAATGTTTTGGGAACTACACTAAGCATTTCAGGTTAAGACCTCAATGGTCTCCCTCTTCAAAGCATTAGGGACACTTCCAATAGAAAAATACTAACAACTACTTTCCAGATTTGTAAGAGTTCTAAGAATTGAACTAAGTGTTCCAGTGTTGGTGGTCATTCCTAAACCACCATCAATTGAGACCTCAAGTTCTCCCACCTATACCATCATTTCAAAGAGAACATTCAACAATTTGTGGGCATGATTTTTTGCAGTTTGTATTACAACTCTCTTCTTGGACTCATATATACACTTGCATATTAATGGGGGGAGGGGAGATGTTGGACACCTAATCCGCTAAGGGTTGGTGTGGTGGAATGTGAACAGTCACTAGAGTACAAGAGACCTTGGAACATGAATCTAACAATCATAGGAATGTAGTATATGTATTATATTTGTGAATATAAATGCATTAAACAATTTATCTTATCTTGTGTTCTTAATTCCATATGTGTGTTTAATATAAGCAATAAGAAATCACAATCTTTCTCAAATTTGTATTGCATAATCTAATTATATAGACAAAATGGTCTTTTTTGTTGGAATTGGACAATGCAATTTTGAGAAAATTTGTAATTTCTTATTATAAAGTTGATATGGAATGTGTGAGTGTTTTATCACCATATTTATATCATGTGCACCTTCTAACTTTTTTATGTAAATAAGTCATTATGGTAGTTGCATGTTTAATTGCATTTATGTGAAAGGACACCATATGTGACATCTCCACTTTTATCATATATCTACTTGCACACGTTAAATGTGGTCGTGTCCAAAATTATTTTTAAGTAGGGATGCTTGTCACTATTTTTTCATGAGAGATTATGACAAATGAACAAATAGTTAAAGCGATAAAGTTATAATGTTTCCTAATGTTGTATTGCATATAGGATTAGAATATTAACATTATTATATTATTTGAGTAATACAAATGATACTTTGTCCTAAATTTCTTTTTTGTTACATTATTTGTCTAGGTTCATACATGATTGTAACTCTTTCAGTAGACGACAAAAAATTGTGATCCTAGACTCCATTTTGATCATAACTCTTTCACTAGGGGCATTGAACATATGATCCTATACTTCATTTTGAAAGATATATCAAATGTTAATTGTGTATGTGGAACTTATCAAATCTCTTCTTAAAAGTATAAAATCCAATCACTGCTTCTCTTTACATCCATGTTTGATGGTTTATGAATAAATTGTCTACACCTTGTTATTCTCGGGGGAAAGAGGGTGTAGTGTACCTAATTAGTCATTTCACTATATAAGGAAGATAAAGTTGCCAGATAAACAATTGTTGAATTTATCTCCTCTCAAAGAGAGTGATGAAAATCAAAAGTTTTTCATTGAATTTATCTAAGCATTCATCGTGATTCCTACAATGATCCTTGGTACTGCCCATGCAAAGGATATCATTTTATATAAAACATTGTCCATCTTGTAAGGTTATATGAATCTTAATTTGTTGACTCGTTGATAGTATTGAGAATCTAAAAAATTTGTGTTATATACAATAGTTTATATATTTCATTGTTAGAACCATATCAATTATTCTAATTTTAATTGATGCAATTTGTACATGTAGAAAAATGATGGAAAGGATATTTTCCATAGTAATGTGAAGAGTATATTTGTTAGTAGAAAAACCTTGATATAACTAAGTAAATTATTTTGGGTATCTAATTATATAGGCCAAGGAAATTTAATAACTAAAATATTAAAGATAATAGAACAAAGAACAAACATCTAGTGGTAGTTCATCCTAATATGTATTCTGATATGTTGGGACAAGTCCTTCAAAAAACGGTAGCACACAAAAAATTGCTTTGTTGTCCATTACAAATGGAAAATTTCATGCACTTTTCAACATAATTTTCGTGTGATTAATTTCCTCCTCAATCTTTCACATTTCATATAGATATGTCTTGTTTCTTACAGTTTTGGTTATTTCATTCATTTTCTAGCATGTTTCAAGTTGTTTTAGGATTCACACCCTCTTTATTTATCATAGCACGCCCTCTTATAATAAGTTAAAACTTGATGTTTCCCAAGTTTTCTTGTATATGTTATACGTTAAGTAGCATAGTAATTTCCCACATAAGCAAGAAAGATTTTAGGGGTAGTGATTGTATTAGGAAAACATTGACGTGAAAAGATGATCAAGAGTTCTCATTCTATATTTCAAATCTATCATTTATATAAAGAGAGGAAAAAATCTGTTTTCCCAAACTAATGAAAATTGAAGTAGATAGATTTCTTCTAGCCCACACATGTCTATAATGTGGACTAGGAGGTGACATGAACTTCAAAAGGTAGACCCTTACGGAAACAACATAGACATCACATATATGGTAAAAACACGTATTCATTTATGTTCATCCAAAAGTAGCATCACTACCTATTTATTCTCAATCCAACAATCCATTGCTTCATCTCCTCGAACTATTAGAATGTATAAAAATTAAATGGAAACTTATTAAACACCACTTATTTTTTTTTAAATTGATCATACATTGTCAAGTAATCCAATATCAACCATAAAATCATTATTCTTTTACAAAATTATCAACATGTATAATCTTTATTCTTCTATGTAATCATATATACATTTGAAAGACCTCTTGTTCTCAAACTAAAACAACTAATACAAAACTATTATCAATATTTAACCTTTAATTAATTTTAATTTCAAATGAAAACATAATTTTTCTTCAGAAATTCTTTGGTATGCATTCAACTTTAGTAATACTAATACTTAAAAAAAAATTAAAATATTGTTAAACACATTATTCATAAATTCTAATAATTCTATTAAATAAATTCACTATTAGTTATCTAACAACCCTCCAACACACTTTTCTTATATTTCCAAACTATTAGTTATCTAACAACCCTCCAACACACTTTTCTTATATTTCCAAAAACATTTTATTCACTTGGGCGTTTCCTTGAAGTAGCGGGCGTTTCCTTTCCCCTAATGTATGCTAGTTAAATTATATCATCAAATACTATACAAAGCAAATGCAATCTCTGTTGGACGCTACAAATTCTTCTTACTCTAGGTGACATAATTTTAGGTGGCCAGAGACCTAATTTTAGATGGCATGGTTTTTCAACGACATAATTCTAGGTGGCCTCGTTTTCCTTGAATAATAGTGATAAGTCACTCTGCGTTAGTGGATAACAACTAGAGATGATTGTCCTCACTGTTCGTTTGACCACTATTTAAAAAAATATATAAATTTAAGAAATAAACTCATCACATGCTATAATGCCAGTATATTCATGGTTGCAAAGAAAACACCGTTCAACCTGGGGACCTGGCGAAATTGGAATGACGAAATTATTGTCCCAAATGTAAAACGCTCTAAGCTTTTGACTCTTTCCGAGCATTCACAGGAGATGCCGATGGTGAGTAGTGTCAAAACATGAGGGTGTCTAGATTCAAGATAGGTATGATTCAGCTAAGAACCTATCGGTTCATGTGATTTTTCATCAGGTTCTATAGCTTCAGAGCTGCAGAACCTATCGGTTCATGCGATTGTTCATCAGTTTTTATAGCTACATGCTTTTGAATTACATGAAGGTCTTCGGAACAGGTACTACATGATAGTTTTGTTTTCGGACAAAGCAAGGAACTACAATAATTCCTATTGTAATTTGTAATGCAATTGCCTATCACCGTCTGTGTTAACTGTGGTATTTGAAACATCATCGTACCAATGAGGAAACGCTAATTAACATGGGGTGCAACGACAAAGAAGCACCATGTATAAGTGATGGTTTGCAATATGAAGAGGTATATTCGTGACATTGTTTTTTTGTTAATTTAGAAATAGGTTTTATATTTTGAAACAAGGTTTTCAGAATTTTAATTTTATTATTAATAATTATTAGACAAAAGAAAAGATTTTAATTCTAAAATATTTTTAATAGTAATTATAAATCAAATTAAAGTTGAGATTCATTTCCAAAGTATGACTTTGGACTTCTTAATTAGTTTGATTATTTAAAAATAAAGTGATATATACAAATGTCATATGAAATGAGTTATTAGTTTTTTGGCATATAGTATTAATAAACCATGATAGTAACCCATGTTATTGTAACAAAGCCTATTTATAGATTAAAAATATCCATGGTAAATTGGGGTGAATCTCAATATTGTTACATGTTTTTTAAGTGTACATATGTTTAACTTATGTATTAATTTTTTTCATAATTAATAATAATAAGTTATAATTTAGTTAATCTTTATCCTCTTTTTTCAATTTTAACAACGTGAAATGTATTATGAAGTGTTTTGATGTTTATCATGAAGTAATGCCTATGGGGATTTATTAGTCATTTAATTTATATGGCATTGGGCCGTTATGCTTGGATTAATAAATGCAAGGGTGTTAAGTCAATAAATTTTAGCATCACATTTCTTGACTATGATGAAGGATATACTAGCATGAAACAATCTTTACATGTATGATAGGTTTCTATGATTGAAAGAAGGTATACATATGAAATATATATATATATATATATATATATATATATTTCTTCCATGGAAAAAAATTGTAATTTTATTGCAACTTAGAAAGGAACAAAAATGCATTTTGTAAATGCTAGATGCATTCATTATAAGTATGAGCAAGACTATAGTAAGCCTCTCGATTCAAAAAAATAAATAAAAATAAGAACAAAAGAGAAATTAAGTGTTATAATAGTCACTTAAATTCTCATTCTTTCCTTTCTCTCTTTGGACTTTCTTTCATCCCTCCAAAGGTGGATCAACAGGTAAAAGTGCCAACTCAGTCATAGACACCACAAAGGGGGTGTTCTTTATCAAAATCTAAACTTTATGAAACATGGACTCTCTTTGAGCCCACCAACCCATCATTTTTATGTGCCACAATTGTAGGATGATCATATTCAAGGATCGTTTATGTTTCTATAACATTATGCATGGGTTGTGAAGGATCATCGGTATTCTGAATGCTTATATCATCATGTTTGGGAGGGTCCTCCTTGATATCCTCTTCATCATCCTTCAAGAAAATGGTATCAAAAGGCTTCCACTATCTAAAGTCGAAGCCATCACTCTATATCCCTGCAGTCACACTCTTCTCGATGGTCGAGCAACTAACACTACTTTTTTGAAGCATCTCTCGGCAAGTACTTGGAAGATTTCCTTGCACATACCATGGAAGCAAAGATGAGAAGGCCCACCACCATTTCATACCCCATGATTTCTAGCCTTGGGAGACTTTGAAAGAGAAAAGGAGTGTGAAGTCAATGTACATTGTGAGGCTTTCAAGATTCTATAGTTTCGAAACCCTAAATCCATATAGTATGTATTTTGGTAATTCCAAACATAAAAAATTACATTATTTATTACATGAATAAATAATTGCTTTCATAATATATATATATATATATATATATATATATATATATATATATATATATATATGGTCATATGAAAATCCAAATATCACTAAACATCATATGGGGAGTGATAATTATTTAGTTAATCCTGACTAAGTGATAAAGTAATTATGATAATCTTGATTTGGTTAATAAGGGATATATTATTGGTGGTTTACAACAGCATGATATTGGGAGACCCATGTTATTCCTAGATGATGGATCAAAATTTGGTATACATGGACCACTCTCTCAATAGTGTGGTCTATTGAGATACATGAAAGCAGAGAATATGTCATTATTGGCAAGTGGGGAAATAGCATCTAAGATTATGAAGGTAAATTGAATGGAAATATATGAAGGTTAAGAAAAATAGAGAATACATTAATTGGCATAGTTGAAAAATTGTAAAATCACATGTAAATGGATATACAATTCTTAGGTGATAGATTTAAGGGGGCATATTGTGTTCCAAGTTAATAAAATTTGAGGGGGTAAATGTTAATTCAAGTGTAAAGAGGGGAATTCTCGAGAAATTATGATAACCTTGATTTGGTCAATGATGTGTTTACAATTGGTGATTTACTACTCCATGTTATTGGGTAAGTCGTAGTATTTACATATGATGAAAGCCATCCCTCATATCAACAAAATTCCTTTGCTGTGCAATCCAACTTAAATCCAATAAACACATTATGTCTACCCCAGTCACTAGGGCTTCCCCAAGGAAATAAAAAAGCACAAAATACTATCCATTAAGCATCATCTTCGATCAATGTGGGGAGATTAAGATCAAAAAATGGGATCATCTTCTTGGCTTCAATTGGATCCTTGGTGTCAACGACAATAGAAGACAATGAATTACAATCACTCTAGACATTTCATGTCTCAACCTACTCACTGTTGTCGGTGCCCTTAGACTAGATAGCTAAGCTTTGATGTTGGTTTCATGGTTTGGATTCCACTCGCCAACTCGCAGTGCACAATAATTCAAGAAAGGGTTTTTACGCTAAATAGGGAAATAATGTAGAGAAAAGAGGTTGTGAACATGCAAGCATAATACTAGTAGTGCATGCTAAGTGACGTATGAAGAGTAATGGACCTTTAGATAACATTCAAACATTATGATATATGTGTAGTCATAGGTTAGGGATATAGTAATGCCAAGAATGAATGTGTCTTGGAAAACTTGAATGCAAAAGCTGCACATAACTAACATGCATTGTTACAAACTAAAGAAGTGTTAGGGTAACACTTAGAATGGAGAGTGGAAAGCATTGAATGGTGAAAAAAGTGTCAATGAAAGGCCATACCAGAAAATATGTATATATTCCCATGGCTTGTGGCTCTCACACAATTGGGTAGGCTAGGAAGGAATCTACTCCGATACCATGTCAAACTCACTCATGAAAATAAACATAAATTAGGATAAACATGAGATGCACATTATTAACATAATATGCATATCAATACACATTTTTGGCCCTTAGTTTCATATTTCAAGAGGTCTCTTGGACTTCTAATGACCATTTGCCTTCACTTGAATCTTTTTGCCTTCCTCTAAAGTGAATAAGCTCAGTTCACATAAACCCCAATGGATTATGTTTCCAACATAACCAAAGAGATAATAAGGAATATTTAGAGTGACAAAAGATACCATATAAAAATCCTCGTAAATCAAACACGAGTAGTTATAGAAACTCACAACTAAATTAGGGGTATGAAAAATACAAGGTTAAGTGCTTTTACTGTAATATGATAGGTCATTATTCATATGAATGTAGGAAGACTAAGGTTGGCCTTAGCAAACAATATGAAAACTATTCTAACACCTTTAAAAGCTATAAGGACTCTTTATTCCTTACTTTTAATGCTATCTAAGAGACTCATAATAATATTTGGCTTATATAAAGTGGGTGTAACAATCATATGATAGGAAATAGAATTTTAATTACAAACCTAGATGATTCAATAAGGAATAAATTTAAATTGGGGACAAATAATATTGTAAATAATATGGGAAAGTGAATGGTCAACATCCTTACCAAGAAAGGCTATAAAATCACATAATAGATGTGTATTATTCCCTAGGTTTGAAACATAACCTCATTAGTGTTGGCTAACTTAACCAAAAATGGTATAACGTAATTTTTAGGGGACATCATTATTTTATATATGAAAAACAACTTAGTAAATGTTGATTGATAAGGTAAAGATGAAAAAATAGAATGTATCCTCTTGCCATGAATTATGTTAGATAGGATACTTCATTTTCCCAAAGGAAAACATGTTTAGCATAAATTTGGTTCTGGCATTTCAGATTTCGTCATCTACATTTTAATGGCCTAAAATAATTATGTCAAAAAAGTATGGTTAAAATATTTCCTCCCATTCAATAGCTGACTAATTCATGTGAGAGACATTATGACAAAGCAACATAGGAATAGTTTCCATAAATGATTGCCTTATAGGGTAAAGGCACCTTTGGAGATAATTCATTAATGGATTTGCGTGGTCCAATGTAAACCATCTCACTAGGAGTAATTTACTAATTCCTAATTTTCATAGATGATTATAATATAAAGGGTTCAGTAGACTTTATTGAAAAAAATATGAAAATTAGGTGGAGAAGCAAAGTGTCCATCAAATTAAAGTGTTAAGGTCATATAGAGGAGGTGTATATGGTTCAAACGATTTTTATGTTTCTTGCAAGCAACATGGCACCAAAATATTTAGAAAAATCGTGTGGTAAAAATGAAAAACATAACCATTATTAATACAACTAGAAACATGTTGAAAAAAAAAAGTCAAATTATTATTGGGGAAAAATACTAGTTTGCTCTATTCATGTTTTGAACAGATCTCTCATTAAAGTAGTGAATAATATAAGTTACCTCTTTGAGATGTTATAAATATCATTCAAGCATTTATTTGAGATCATTAAAAGTTATAGGTGAGAGAAAAAACAATTCAGAGAGATGGAATTATATTGGGTATGTTATTACTTGTTTCTCAAAAATGGCGTGAATATGTATTCTCATGTCAATAATGATATATATACTCCAATAAGAAACGTTCAAATGTTGCACAAGAAGCATGGGCATGTAGGACCTACAAAGTAGCACATTTCTAAGTATTTGGTTGTGTGATATATGTTCATGTTCCTAAAGATTTGAGAAGAAAGTTAGATGATAAAAGTGAAAAGTTTATGTCTCTTGGGTATGATGATTAGTCCAAGGAATATAAATTGTGTAAATGATAGTTATAAAGAATGTAATAATCAATAGGGATGTTGAATTCAAAGAATTTGAAGCATGGGATAAGAGAATAGATAAGATTATAATTGTTGGAACAATATTAATACCTCAAGCAGAAGATCTAGTAGAGGAGAAGATTGCATAAGATCTAGTAGAGGAGCATATTACAGAAGACAAACTACAAGTTTTATAAACCCAATCATCAATTAGATCTACTCTAGCAAGGACTCCAAAAAATTATGTTCAATGTGAGTCATATAACCCAATAGCCTAATATATTTCTACTTCAATCAAGTAGTGGACCTAACCCTATAATTTATTTTCAAAGGTCTACAAAGACTATAAGTTTGAAATAAATATATGAAAGCCTAGATGTGTTTTCAAATTTTACACTTGTCAAAACATATTTTGAAGATGAAATTAAATAATAAAATTGGATCAAGACAATGGAAGAAGAAACATATTCCATAGAGAAGAATAATACATAGGATCTAGTAGACTCACTAGAAGATTAAGATTGTGTTGGTGTAAAATGGATTTACAATACCAAATTTAATGAGAAAGGAAAAGTTGAAAAGTACAAACACAATTTGATAGTGAAAGACTATGCATAATAGGCTAGAGTCCGGTATGGTCAGGCCTTTGTAATAGTTTCAAGGTTAGATTCAATTAGAGTTTTCTTAGCCATAACAACTCAAAACAAATGAAGTTTTTATCAAGTGGATGTAAAGTCAACATTCTAAAATGGTATTTAGATTAAGAAGCCTACATTGAGTATCCACCATGATATGTGATAAAAAGGATGGAGATAAAAATATGCATATTAAAGAAAACTCTTTTCGTGATTAAGTAACCTCCCATACCTTGGTATAAGCAGGACTAATTCATATTTGATCAATAATGGGTTTAATAAAAGAAATAATGAGTTCACATTGTATATAAAGATTAATAAGAAAGGTCAAATATTGATTGTTATTTATATGTTGATGATATGATCTTCATAGGAAAACAATCAAAAGAAAACTTTAAATAATACATGGAGCATGGATTTGAAATTACTATTTTGTGTCTAATGAGTTATTTCCTTGGTATTTAAGTCATCTAATCAAATTCATTTAATTTTTTATTTCATAGGAAGTATGACATAGATGCGCTAAAGAGATTAAGGATGATGACTATAATCAAAAGCCAATTCCAATTATAATAGAAACAAAGCTCAACAAGGAGGCAAAGAGACCCAATGTATATCCAACTTTGTTCAAGAAGTTAGTTGGCAGCCTCATGTATTTCACTACAACTAGAACAAACATTATGTATCTTTTGAGTTTGATTTCTAGGATCACAAAGTGTCCAAAACAGTCACATTTGCAAGTTGGCAAAGGAATTATGACGTATATTGTTGGAATAACAAGATATGGTATATTATATTATGACACTAGTAGCGATTCCTTAATTGAATATTAAAATTGTTTTGTAGGCGGTGTTATCACCCCAAGAAACTCTCCTAGGTTGTATCTCAGAGATGCTCGGGAACATTACAAACTCAACATAAAATGTTGGAAAATGGTGGATGAATGGAAGGAATGATGCATATTCAAGCTAGATAACCACTTCTACTATGTTAAAGCCCAGACATGGGTGAACACACCCAGACTACAAGGCTTTAGACCACCAATTACTCACAGTTTGAGGATTAAGTGGAAATGGAGAACACTGATCACACCAGCAGATGCACATGACCCTGTGATGGCCAGATGCAACTGGTAAAGAGGTCTGCAAATCTATTTCCTAATGCACAGATAAGATGACAGCTCTCTGGCATTAAAGCAATAGAAACTTGCATACACATTCAATAATACATACTAGATTCTAACACAAAGGTGGGATGACAACCCCTCTAATGCTAAACATCAAGAGCACATGAACAAATGCATAACAGGAACAACCTGGAACAGAACAGAAGTAGAAAGTGAGCAATTAACAACAAAAGAAGCTTGTATTAGCTGAAAATGAAGACCAGATGCTGCAGGTATCACAGTAGTTACAGTCTCCAGAATTTGAACTTTACATCAATACAATATCCATCAAACCTCATTACATCTTCTTTCTGGGTATATATGGAGGTTGATTACAAAATATCTACTATCCTATGCGTGGAGGGGTTACAATGGACCACCTACCACCTTAACTTTCTGATATGGACCTCTGCTACAATTTGCTGCCTCCATGAACAAAATTTGACATTCTCTAGTACTTAGGTGTACTCCTCGAACAGGTGGAATGTTGTATGAATAAATGTCCATAACTGCTGAAGGCGTTTAACTGCTCAAGGCTATACTTTCTTTCCTTGGCTGTGTTGTCTCTTAAATGAGGTAATTGAATATTAACTACGCAGAGTGTCGGCGAGTGATCACCCTCTTCCCTTGGAAGCATAGTTTAGGCCAAACACACAAAAACTGCACTGAAAATGAACGAAGGGCTTGGAATGAATGTTAGCCATTGGATGGAATTGACGGATGGCTGAGATCTCTCGGTGAGCGGTGGGAAGAAACGGAGGCGCAATTGATTGTAAGTCATTAGATCTGGCAGATGGATGGTGGAGATCAGATTTCATGAGCTATCGGAAGGAAACATGGACGGGCGAACATGGGCGTCGGATCGCAGTCAGGCAGATCCAACAACTATCAAGCGGCAAAGGTGTGCGAACGTTAACGTGCGGGGGACGAAGTACGGGCAGTAAGTGGTATCCCCCGCACCACCTTTGGAGCTAAGGTGGTTTGCGTATGCGGGGGCGCGATGCAATAAAATTGTGACGCATGGTGGATGTGACAGCGGGAACCGCGCGTTATTGCATGTGCAGGTTACGAGAGCGCGAGGCGCGATCACCGTCAGATATTACAATGAATGTGATCGATGGTGAGGAAATGAATAGGGTTTAGCGCACGAGAAGACAGGACTGTGGTGGTGGGGACCGTTGGATCAGGACGATCGACGATGGGGATTAAGGCAGAGGGTTATGGAAGCGCCAAGTCACATGGTTGGGTCATATGGTGTGTAATGCTTAGCGCTTGGGGCTCAGAGGAACATGGGATTACGCAGATTTTCAAAGGAGAACAAGGAAAGCAGGGGCTATGGAGTTATAAGGAGAATGAAGGAGGAAAGTAAACTGAGTGCTGCAAGCTTTCTTAAAGCACGGAACAATGCCGCCACACCTATTTTTAATCCATCAAAAGTAACAAAATGTAGTAGAGCTAACATTGGCTCCTTCTGGGGATGAGATCCTCCCTGTGAGGTCTCAAGAACCTGCAGATCAATGCCTTCCTTATGAAAACAAATTAGCAAAATTCCTACTGTTCCATTGGGCATGGAGTCTACTTTGCCAACACAAAACTGATGAAAACCAAATATTTACAACTTTTAAGGCCATAGACCTTAAACCACATAATTTTTTAGAAAACGCCCATTAACTGGGCCATCAAAAACTGCCTCTCCTCCCATACTTTTCAGTATGAAGGTGTTGTTCCCTTGAATCTGAGAAATGATGAAAGGCCCTGTCCAGAAAGCATCAAATTTCCCATGGTTGCCTTTCTTTTCCTTCAATGCATCCCATTTCAGAACCAAGTCTCCAACCTGAAAATTATCTGATTTTGTCTTCCTGTCAAAAGCATCCTTGATCTTTTTCTGATGTGCTGCAGCCTTTTCAAACAGTTGCTCTCTAATCTAATGTAACTCTACCAAATCAATGATCCTTTTTTCCATGTCTTCCTTTTCATCCTACTCCTTTTGAAGTAATTTTTCCACAGGGAGAGTTAACTGAATGGGGAATACAGCTTCAGTGCCATATACCAGCTTGAAAGGAGAATTCCCTGTGGATTTCTTAACGGTCACTCTGTCAGCCCACAGTGCATACTTGAGCTTAGAATCCCAATTCTTTTTATTGTCCTCCAGGAGTTTTTTAATTATCCTTATCAGACTTTTAATAGAGGATTCTGCTAGACCATTTCCATGAGGATAATATGCGGTGGAATGAACCAGTTTAATACCCATTGAATCACACATTTCTACCAATTGTTTTGCCCTGAAGGCTACTGCATTATCTGTGACTAGTTTATGTGGACAACCAGATCTGCTAAAGATATTCTCTATCAAAAAGTTCATGACCACATTATGATCAGCCTTCCTGGTAGGCATTGCTTCAATCCACTTAGTGAAATAGTCAGTGGCTACTAATATCCATCTGTGCTAGCCACTAGAATGTGGATTGATCTCTCCAATGAAATCCAAGCCCCACTGCTGAAAAGGTCCTTTTGCAAGTATTGGTTTTAAGGGCAGGGACTTCAACTGTTGTTTTCGTTCAAATCTTTGGCACCTGACACAAGACTTAACAAATGAAAATACATCAGAAAATAAGGAGGGCCAATAATATCCAGCTCTAAGGATTTTATGGGCTGTAGTCTTCCAGTAATGGTGCCCTCCACACAAGCTGGAATGAAACTGCTGCATGACTTCTATTGACTATTCTTTTTCTAGACACCTCAAAAGCACTCCAGATGGATCCCTCCAGTAGAGAAGATTTTCATTAATGCAATATTTAGTTGCCCTAAGCTTAATAGTTCTCGCTTGACTTTGAGTAAATCATGAAGGGATTTCTAGCTTAAGCAAGAAATTAATTATTGCAAAATACCAATCACAAGAAGCTAGATTCTTGGCCACTGAATGCTTTCTCTCTGGTTCAGATGCTTCCTCTTCTTTATTTGTCTAACCAATTTCTGTAATTGTGCACAGGAAATCAATATCCAATGATCTGTAATTTACTTCAGCCAATAATTTGGCAAGACCCTGACCTCTGACCTGCTTGGTGGGCTTCAGTTCTATATTAAATTCAATCAATTTTGCAATCCATTTAGCCCTTCTTCCATCAGCATCAGGTTGTGTCAAGACATCTTTTATTGTAGCAGAGGGTACATATTCAATTATCTTGGAATGCAGAATGTCAACTCTGAAAGCTTTCAAGGATTTGATAAGAGCATATGCTTTTTTTTCAATAATATCATACCTCAGTTCAGCATCCCTCAACTTCTTGCTGAAAAATGCTACTAGATGTTCTAAACCTTCTTCATCTGCCTGCAATAAAACTGTTACAATGGTGTCTTTAGAGGCAAATGAAAATATATGGAACTCCTTGTTGTAATCTGGACTTATTAAAGTGGTATCCTCCATAATAGCTTTTTTAATAGAGTCAAAAGATTTTCTTGTTGCATTAGTCCATCTGACCTCTGCTCCTTTCTTCAACATGGAGGTAATATGCTTCACATATTCAGCAAAATTTGGGATAAACCTCCTTACAAATTTAATCTTACCCAGAAAGGACTGGATATCCTTCCTTGATCTCAGGACAGACAAAGTCTGTATTGCTTTGACTCTTTCTGGGTCAATTCAGACACCTGCAGGAGAAAAATTATGTCCCAACAACTTGCCTTCTTCTAAAGAAAATTGTGACTTTTTAGGATTGACTGAAATCCCAAACCTTCTGCACTTCAGAAACACTTTTTTCAAATGATGCAAATGATTTTGATGGCTGGTGGAGTATACTGTTATGTCATCAAGGTAGATAAGGACAAATTTATCCTTCTCTCCTACAAATGCTATATCCATATCTCTCTGAAAGGTAGCTCCAGCATTCATCAACCCAAAAGGCATCTTGGCATACATAAAAGTGCCCCAAGGAGTGGTGAATGTAGTCTTCTCTTGGTCATCTGGGTGCACAGCAATCTGATTAAACCTTGAGAATCCGTCCAGGAAAGACATCACTTTGGCTCCTGATACCTTCTGCAACAAGTGCTCCATCTTGGGTAAGGGATAATTGTCTTTCTTAGAGCATTTGTTTAAGTTTCGGAAATCAACACACAGTCTAATTTCTCCACTTTTCTTCCTCACTACCACCAAATTGGCTACCCATTTTGAATATCTGAGAGGGACTATGATCTTGGCAGCCAGCAATTTTTTAATTTCTTTTTCAATTAGAGGAAGAAACATAGGATTTATTGGTCTCAGCTTCTGTTTGAAAGGAATGGCGTCTTTCTCTAAAGGGATTTTATGCTGAATAATCTTTTTATCATAAGTTTTCAAGTCATTATACTCCCAGGAAAACACATCAGCAAATTGCTTCATTAATTTGCAGTATTCAGAACTTTGGTCAGCGGACAGATGAGTGGACAAATTTACGTATCTAGGCTGACCTGGACTTCCTATATCATGCTTATAGACTGCATATTGATCTTCTTTTTGGGCAGCCTTGTAAGGCACACCATTCTAGTCGAACAGTCTTTCAAGAGGAGTTAAACCCTTTGGAATATGATTACTAGGAAGCTGGACAATGCTATCTTTACCAATTTTATTTCTAGGCTGGGATTTTGGGCTTTCTAACAAGGCTTCATTATCTTGGTCAATTTGAATTTCAGAAAACTCATCAATGACTTGTAGAAACCTATTTATCTCATCATCATCATCAAAAACTTTCCAATGCTGGACATTATCAGGCAAGGATGGTCTATATTTCATTTGGACTTCATACACCAGTCTGGGAGGCATTGGATGGATAAATAGACTAGTAGACGCAGCAAGGGAATCAGCAAGCTTATTTTTGGCTCTAGGGATATATGAAATATAGAAATAATCAAAGGAACCTTTGAGTCTCCATACGTCATCTCTGTACGCTTTCAACCTTGGGTGTTTTGCCTAAAATGTTTTATTTTTGCTGAATGATTAGATTGGCATCTCCAAACACCTTTATGTTCCTGATTCCTCTGTATTTTGCTGCATTAAGGCTCAATAGCAAAGCCTCATACTCTACTATATTGTTAGTGACTTGAAAAGCCAGCTTAAAAGACAGTTGTTTACTCTTCTGTTGTGGAGATATCAGCACCACCCCTGCTCCTGCAGTCTCCCTAGAACATGCTCCATCAAAGAACATCTCCCAAACCTAACTTCCTTGTTCTTCTTCAGCCTGAACTGTTGGTTTCCTGAGCTGCATTGAGGCCTTCTGAGATTCTTCTATTTGGAGAATAAATGCTCCAAAATCAGTGTCCACAGCATATATGGGATGATTAGTAGGATTCTTCTCATCACTGATGATGTATGCCAACTGTGCTTCTCTGTACAATCTCCTACTTTCTCCTCCAAAAATTGGGACAGTGGCATAAGATAGATCATTTTGTAATGTCCCACCTAGTCTCTTAATCCATCCCCTAGACAGCAGCATGCAAAACTTGGGAGGGACATCTTCTACCACAATATCCATCATCATACTCTTCATGGGAAACTGAGTTAGGGTAATGGCTAAATCTTTCATCAATCCCAGACATTTCACCTTTCTCGAATCAAAAGAGAACAAATCATGATATGGTCTGTTGATGTCAAGGCCTAACTCTTCCATGACAGCTTTAGGCATCAAATTGTGGCTGGCCCCTGTATCTAACAGGCAGTTGTGGAGGATTTTGTCATGAATGGTCAAGGAGACATAAAAAGATGGAAAATTATTATCAGCAGGTTCAATCATGGGGCTAAGCACAATGGCAGGCTTGTCATCTTGCAAATTGACAGAGTCAATGGAGGTTTGTGTGATTTCTGGCTCTAAGGCCTCAAGGATAGGCTTTCTAAACATTTCACTCTTTACCAAATCTACCACAGGCATAGATATTTTTTATTTCTGGACTTCTGACTCAAAGCTGAAAGAAGAAGATAACTTATCAGAAACTTTTACCTCTTGAATTAGAGCTTTGAGAATGATTGGATCAGCTGCTGGTCTTTTCTGTCTGATATTATGTGACTCTGTTTGGACAACAGCTCTTTGGGCAGGATTCTCCTTGACATTTTTTGTATTTGACCTTAGATTATATCTTCGCTGCTCCTAAGTTTGTAGAACAGCTTCTCTATCCCACTCCTGATTGTCCTATTCTTGCAGCAAAGATTCTTCATAAGCAGCCAATGTCAGAAATGCAACACTGCCTTTATCTTCCATGCAATGAATTTCATCCTCATCTTCAAATTGATCCTCCTCCATGACTACATTTTGGAAAGGAGCTTTAACTTTATGTTCTTCATTTGGTTCTTTACCCCTCTGAATTATTTGAAATTTCTCATTTGCTCTTCTGAATGGATTTGAATTTCTTGGAGAAAATGTGTTCTGCTGCCTTGTCTTTCCTGAATTCTACTCATCCTTCAGCTTAGATATTTCAACAGCCAAGGACTCTATCATCTTAGTCATTTTATCTCATTTAGGTTCTAAATATGAAGCAGAGGAAGTAGAAGCTTGACCTTTCTGCCTCCTTCTGTCAGCTTGACCTTTGAGATTTTCTGCAGCCATGATATTAGACTCTACTTCTAGGTTTGCATCCTGCATGTCTGCCAGAGTAGCACATCTCCTTTCTCTCAACAATAGGCAAAAATCAGAGTCAAAAGCATTGACATAAGTTAGTTTGGCAGAGGTATGGGTAGGCTTTACCTGAGCTAGTATCTTACTATACATATGATTGAATCTTTTATTAAAATCAGGCAATGATTCCCCATTTTCCCTTTTCAGGTTACCAAACCCAGTATGGTAATATAGCAAATCCTTTTTATCTCCCCAATGCTTAAAAAATGCATCATCTAAGGCTTCAATATCAGCAATAGATCTAGGGGCTAGTTCTCTGAACCACTTTCTGGCCTCTCCATCAAGGCTCTAGACAAAAACTCTCATCCACACATCATTTTCACTTATATCTAAATTATCAGCATAACTGTAGAAGGCTTCAAGGTGTTCTTCAGTTGTTACTCCCTCTGTGCCAGTGAACTTAGGCATATATTTTTGATATTCTCCCATAGGCATAGGATTCAAAGGAACAGGCAAGACCAAAGGTCCATATCTAGCAGCAACAATTCTTTCTATCTTAGTGGGTGCCTGTTGACTTGCCATCACTGGGGTATGAGGAAGAACACTGGCAGATTGAGCAGTATGAAACAATGAAATGGATGAAAGAGACAAAGGGATGTTCTGGACTGTATGGGAAACTTTCCTTGGACTGAGATTCAAAGGGGAATTCACTAAACAAGGGGTTGTATTGATCTCTGAAGGAATTTCCTTATTAACAGTGTTGGGCTCTAAATCTTCAAACTGTATATCTTCAGCTATAACTTTATCTTTCAGAGATGCATGAGATTTCTTAGGCTTACCTGATCCTGATGCCCCTTTCTATGATGCTTTCTTCGATTTGACAGTCCTCTCAGGGTTAGGCACTAGTTCAGCTGGTGATTTCTAAGGATTTCTTCGAGTATGTCTCACAAACTGAACCAGAAATTCAATGTGGAGTCGCCAAAGGTTGGTCTTCCTCCAGTGGAGTCGCCAGATAGATGATTACAACCAAAAATGTGGCCAGACCTTGTCTATCATCAAAATCTGGAACTGTGTCATTCTCCCAAGGAAGCTGAGCTTCAATCTCCTCTAACCGGAAATGGCGCCAATTAATGTTATCACCCCAAGAAACTCTCCTAGGTTGTATCTTAGAGATGCTCGGGAACATTACAAACTCAACATAAAATGTTGGAAAATGGTGGATGAATGGAAGGAATGATGCATATTCAAACCAGATAACCACTTCTACTATGCTTAACCCCTGACATGGGTGAACACCCCCAGACTACAAGGCTTTAGACCACCAATTACTCACAGTTTGAGGATTAAGTGGAAATGGAGAATATTGATCACACTAGTAGATGCACAGGACCCTGTGATGGCCAGCTGCAACCGATAAAGAGGTCTGCAATTCTATTTCCTAATGCACAGACAAGATGACAGCTCTCTGGCATTAAAAGAATAGAAACCTGCATACACATTCAATAATACATACTAGATTCTAACATAAAGGTGGGATGACAGCCCCTCTAATGCTAAACATCAAGAGCACATGAACAAATGCATAGTAGGCACAGCCTGGAACAGAACAAAAGTGGAAAGTGAGCAATTAACAACAAAAGAAGCTTGTATTAGCTAAAAATGAAGACCATATGCTGCAGGTATCACAGTAGTTACAGTCTCCAAAAGTTGAACCTTACATTAATACAATATCCATCAACCCTCATTACATCTTCTTTTTGGGTATATATGGAGGTTGATTACAAAATATCTATTATCCTATGTGTGGAGGGGTCATAATGGGCCACCTACCACCTTAACTTTCTGATATGAGCCTTTGCTACTATCTGTTTCCTCCATGAACAAAATTTGACATCCCCTGGTACTTAGGTGTACTCCTTGAACAGGCAGAATGTTGTATGAATAAATGTCCATAACTGCTGAAGGTGTTTAACTGCTCAAGGCTGTACTTTCTTTCCTTGGCCGTGCTGTCTCTTAAATGAGGTAGTTGAAGATTAACTACACAGAGTGTTGGTAGGTGATCACCCTCTTCCCTTGGAAGCATAGTTTAGGCCAAACACACGAAAACTGCATTGAAAATGAATGAAGGGCTTGGAATCAATGTTAGCCGTTTGATGGAATTGATGGATGGTTGAGATCTCTCAGCGAGCGGCGGGAAGAAATGGAGGTGCAATTGATTGTAAGCCATCAGATCTGGCAGATGGACGGCGAAGATCGGATTTCATGAGTTATCGAAATGAGACGTGGATGGGCGAACATGGGCTGTTGAATCGCAATCGGGCAGATCCGACGGCTATCGAGCGGAAGAGGTGTGCGAACGTTAACGTCCGAGGGACAGAGTACGGGCAGTAAACGGTATCCCCCGCACCACCTTTGGAGCTAAGGCGATTTCCGTATGCAGCGGTGCGATGCAATAAAATTGCGACGCGTGGCTGATATGACGGCGGGGAAACCGCTTTCCCCGCGGGTTATCGTGTGTGCAGGTTATGGGAGCGGGAGGTGGGATCGCCGTCAGATCTTACAGTAAATGCGATCAACAGTGGGGAAATGAATAGGGTTTAGCGTGCGGGAAGATAGGACTGTGGTGGCGAAGACCGTTGGATCAGGACAATCGACGGTGGGGATTAAGGCGGAGGGTTATGAAAGCACTGAGTCACATGGTTGGGTCATATGGTGAGTAATGCTTAGCGCTCAGGGCTCAGAGGAACATGGGATTACGCAGAGTTTCAAAGGAGAATAGGGAAAGCAGGGGCTATGGAGTTATAAGGAGAATGAAGGAGGAAAGGAAACTGAGTGCTGCAAGCTTTCTTAAAGCACGGAACAACGCTGCCACACCTGTTTTCAATCCATCAAAAGTCACAAAATGTAGCAGAGCTAATAGGCGGTATGGATAACGAGAGTAATAATGTGTGATTTCATGGACATCCAAAAATTAGTTGATTGTAATTATCAGAAGCTAAGTAATGATAGCAGAAGCAACAACAATTTTTCAATAGTTTGGTTGCGTGGAGTATTTGGTAATATGCAACAAATACAAGAAAGACATTCTAGTATACAAGGACAAGAAAGACATTCTAGTATATTGTGACAATTGCTTAGCAATAACTCTATAAAAAATTATTTTCCTAAATAAACAAATATATTAATACTAGGTATTATTTTCTTAAAGAACTTATAGATAATGAAAAAATATATTTGAAATTTGATAAATAAAAATATCACTTGCCTAATATCAAGGAAATGTTAAAATATTTAACTACTCCAACGAGGGTGTTTGATTGTTGGATTGGGAGACAAATAAGATATATATACATGAATCGTAGGTGGTGTCATTTCTTGTTGATACCAGTCAACTTTTGTTGGAGAAATTATGTGTTGCGAAGATCTTGCAGACATGGTTCCTCATGCTTGTATTGAATGCCAAATTTGAAGCTTTCCAGTTTGACCTGCATGGCGATGATCAACGAACACCATGAACTAGGAGTCCTACTCAGACATTAACTAGGATTCTTACTCAAATATTCTCTCCCAAACATAAAGCAAGAATCAAAGATTATCTCTCAAAAATCTAAAGAAGTAAAAATTTCTCAAGAGTGATCCATATCCTTTGTTGACAAGTCGAAAAGAACTACTTGTTTGATCAAAACTTCCATAATTAAAAATCCAAGAAGACGAAATGAAAATGGAAACAATACCACTTTAGTAGACAAGTCCAAGGGGAGGAACTGGAAAACAACCATTCATTTTTTTTAATTTAGAGTACAGAATCTGAACACGTTGGCTTCAACGATCACTATTATCATTATCATTATCCATGCTTACACAATAATTTATTGATAAATGTGTACATTTTTTAAATTTACAGTTAATTTTGGTAAGGAGATTGATGATTGCTTAATAATTACTATTAATTATTACATAGTTTAGTGATAAAATGCATGTTTTTTTTATAAATTTATAATTTGTTTCAGTAAGTGGTAAAATTATAATGAGGATATTATCTTTGTTTATATATAAGGTTGTTTGAGTTTTTATATAACTAAAGTTAAAATAATTTTTTTGAAGAGAATGTATGATTTTTTTATATATAATTCAGTGATTAGTATAAAATATTTGTTTATTTTTAAACCACATTAATCGTTTGAAGATCAAACCTCTTTATTATATTCCAATGATTCGTATAGGGTATGTGTTTCTTGGTTAACAATATACCTATTGAAAAGTGCCAAAATTAAGGACCTTTTAATTTTAATTTTATATCTATCTATATATATATTGAAAATTAAAAATTGATCATTTTAAAAGTTCACTCTTCATCTACATTTATATTCAAAATAAAATAGATATTAGAGCTTCACATAGACATTCATTTAAATATAGACATTTATACAATTTCCTTATGCTTTTGCAGTGAAACTTTTCTAAACAAGTGGGGTAAGTTGCAAAGTAGCTAGCCCTTGCCTCTTTTGATAAATATAGAATATTGTAAAATGTGACAAGTTCTTCACGATGTTTGTTTATTTGGATTTGGAGGTAAAATTGGTAAATCACTCGGAGTTATTGTTATGCTTTCTTTCACGATAAAAGTAAACTTAATTTCTACCATTTTTTCTTATCTTGATACACTTTATTCAGTTAGTCACAGATTTTGAAAATTTAAGTGATGTTAGTGATTATGTGATGATGATGTGTTGTTATCTAGGAGTGTCATGTTGTCTACTGTTTATCCACATCAAATGCCATGTCCACACTCTTTGCTTCATCAACTACTAGATGTGCCCATTATGGATAGATATTCAATCTAAGATCTTTGCTACATCACTTGGTTAATTCATTCGCAAAAACCACCTTGGCCCCTTCCTGGTTTTTCCCCCTCCCCCCTATTGGTCTCAAGTTTTGGGACAAGGGGCCCCATAATGAATCCTGATCGTTGATCTCTGATCGAAGAAATTGTATAACTGTCGACCATGTTCCCCCCAACACCCCTCCCCCCTTGTTGGTCTCGGGTTTTGGGACAAGGGACCCCATAATGGATCATGATCGTTGATCTTTGATCGAAGAAATTGTATTACTGCCGACCATGTCCCCCACCCCAATGTTAAACTTCGAATTTAGGGGGTCTACACTAGTTTATCCAACATTTTATCACACAACCCATAGATGAATGATAGTGCTAGATTTTAAAACACCAATCAATTTCATGTTAACAAACAATAATTTCCATTGTTATTTCCATTTCCCTTCTTTTGAGACTTCAAGTGATTATTGATGTAAAATGTGCCAAGAAACTTTGTTTGGGTCTAACCCAAAATGGTAACCTCAAAATGTCAATTGATAGAACAAAGAAGACATAGATTTTTGCATTAAGTGTCATATCATTCCTTGGCATCAGAACCTTGTGAGGCGATAAGGCTTGCAAGAGTCTGAGAAACACCGTAAAGTCTAATCCAAAACTTAAAGGTTTGATTTGTTTAGGGAGGTCCACCTTCCTGCTAAGTGGTGATTAACCCTTGATGAGGGAAGGGGTTATGTAGTAATGTAGGTTGTTTTTTCCTCCTCATTGACCACCATGGTTACGCATAGCCTCCTTCATGAATTTGAATTTGGATATTTGGGGGAAATGATGGGTGAAATGTCCATACTCACCACAAAGAGAACAAGCATAATTAGTCCATGTGAAACTATTATTGCCTTGATTTTGTGGGTTGTTGGGCCTTGGTTTGGATTTTGTTTACAATTAGGGGCATTTCCCCCTCGTTTCACAATATATTATTGTGGGTTCCTAACCTCCCCTAGTTTGCCTTTTATTTGTTATTTCCTTTCTTCTTTCGATTATTAAAAGGGTTATTAGCATTGAATTGTTCAAACACATGTTGTTATTGGGGAAAAGAAGGTTAAAAAAAATTCACCTCAACATTCTGTTGAGGATGTCAGGGGTTAGATTTTTGTTGACATTAGAAAGGGAAATATGGATTTCATTATGTTGTATTTCCAGAGGAAGGTTGGGATGTTGACATACCATTAGAATTATCCATAGGATAATTTCCCCCCCACATGGGGTGGTTATTCACCTAAACATGAGTACTATGATAGTACCCTATTATGGAGATTAAGAGGATTGTTGATATCCCATCTACCTGGGGGGATGATGGAAGTGGGGCATATAAATTTCCATTATAAATAATTTGATTCCCTTGTTGATTTTGTTACTGGTTAATGGACCTAAAGAAGCTATTAGTATCATTTGATTCCCCCTAATTTATTTTCATTGAAAGGTTGTGGTCGTTGAGCATTGGGAATTTCCGTATAAAGGTACCTTGATTATGCATAAATAAGTTGAAACTATTGAGCTTTGGTTATTGATTCTTCCTCATTATTTGGCATGGTAGTAGCAATGTCCATGATAAGCAATAGGGAATTGAGAAAAAAGTTTAAGCGAAGTTCTTAGGCTGCTTCAATTTTATAGATATTACACTGTTTTCACCACTCGTGGATATGGTTCACAATGTGAGTGGAAGATGTTTTTTTTATTATGCCAATAGTTCTAACCCTATGTCACAACGAACAGGGAGTTGGAAAAATGTGAGAAATGATTTGGCTAGGGATTCAAATGTCTCATGTTTGTAACTACCCTATCCCACATTTACCCACTTTTGCAAGATCTCCTAGTAAACATGAGTTGAGACTTACTATGACGTGACCCAACATCCAAGTTCTAGTTATGGAAGTCGGCTCTACTAATCGAAAATATACGAACACCTCCTAGGAGCATCACATCACCCAGATACCAGATAACATATGCTGATGAGCTTGCCCTGGGTTGGAACTTTCTCTTTCCCATACCTTACACCCTAGTCACATGCATGCCAAGATGTGCATATGGTTGGAAGGCTCCATCTGCACACATAGTCCTTCCTTCATGCAGTTGCAACCGAAATATATCAATTCAAAGGGTGTGGTTATGAAATCAATGTCACTTCCTTCAAACCTTCCATGTATGCTTTTAAACCATTCATGTTTCCTTTTAAACCATACATATCGCATTTTAAACCATCCATGTCACCTTTTATTTATGCTTTTAAACCATCCATGTCCCCTTTCAGTTCATCTCTGGTTCTTCTTTGTGAGACGTTGCACTTGGTCCCTTAATTCTGATATATCATGATGCAATTCTTCGTCTTCATGTGTCATAGTAAAGCTTTCTGAGAGCTTAATGAGTGTAGAATTATTTTGTTTGGGAGAAATTTTTGAACCCAATACTGATACCTATGCTTCAATATACTGCTGGAATCACTTCAAAATAATTTTTCAAACAAATTTATGCAATTTTTAAAAAAATACACGCCTTTTTCTTTCTTTTAGGAGCTTGATCTTTCAACAGTTGTAACTCTGTAATTTTGGATCTCCAAGTTCTAAACTTTCTTCAGGTTGTAGCCCTCTAAGTCTTCTTTCCAACCCAACAAGTCAGACTGAGATTGGATTCTTCAAGAAAGAGTTATGACAAATATCTTATGATGACGTGACTATGGATTGGTTCAGTAGAGTGAAGTTGTACAAAATGCCATGTGTCATTGTTTCAACCTTCGGCCCTAAAATTGCTACAAGAAAAACTAAAGTTCATGTACTTTCATCCACTTTTTACAGAATTCAAATTTGATGCCTGAAACGATTGTTATAACAATTTTCCCTAGATCCCCTATTTGAGATCGAAATCTAGATATTTCAAGAACCCTAAGTTCCCTGGAGATCTGAAATTTGTACACGAATTTCACAAGATTTCAGCTCCATGCGGTCTAAATTCCATCTTTTGAAGTCTTGTACAAAAAAAATTATAGCAAAAAATCGAAGATGACCCATTTGATGAAGTGAAACCCTAGAATCGAAAGCTTTGATGCCAAATGTTATGCAACTAGCACAAATAAAAGAAGAAAAGATACATCAACGACTTAAAAATTGTCCTCTTCGAGGGGGAACCTCCTTTACATTACATAAATGAAAAATTCTTGGATGATACAAATGAAAAGGCCTCCTTTGTATATATAGGAGTCTAAGGGGTCACAATATAATCAGAGCCTACATAACAATAATAATGTAAGGGAAGAACAATAATAATAGAGGGCTTCTATGGGACACAACAATAACAATATGGGGAGCTACATGGGCACCATAATACCAATAAGGGGTCTACACTAACAACAACAATAAGGGGGCTACACTAGTATTATAGGGACCTAACACACCATCACTCCTTCCTTTTACCGCAAGGAACATTCACAAATTCGATACCAACTACAAAGAGTGTGTACAGTGAAAAAGAAGTATTTTATTCCCACAAGCCATGTTGACTAGTTTAAAAACCCCATTCCTACACTAGATGCCTTTGAATAATTTAATATGGCTAACGTAACCCAAACCTTCAAAGTGGACATATCAATGAAGCCCAATCTTATGAAAGAAATATTGTTTGGGGCACCTTGCTCCCAAGACGAAGTTACAACCAATAAAGCCTTATTCCAAGAATATTGCAATGTTTTCACTTAGTTATATGTATAAGTTCATGGTTTAATCCCTCTTATCGTAGAGCACCATGTCAACACATGAAATGTCTCTTTAGTGAGACATAGGCAACATTCATTACATTCATCAAATGATGCAACTATCGAAGTTGAAATTAATAATATACAAAAAGAAAGGTTCATATAGCCCATTTCTTATACTTCATGACTGTCTAACTCAGTAGCTATGATGATGAAAAAAAGGACTATTTGAATTTGTACTAATTTTTGGGATTTGAACAAAGTGTGCCTAAAGGACAAGTTCCTTACACCATTCATAAATCAAGTCATCAATGTGTGTGTGGGGCATGATGCCTTATCTTTCAAGAATAACTACCTAGACTAGAATCAAATTCATATTTTCCATAAAGATAAGTATAAAAATTCTTTCACTACCCCCTAGGGTATGTTCATTTATTAGGCAATTCCTTTTGGCCTTAAAAATTATGGCACAACTTTCTAGCAAGCCATCAATTAAATTTTTTATGGTTTAGGTCATATTATGTTCGCCTATTTGGATGATCTCAATGTTCATTCCAAACAACACTCTCACTGTATATAGAATCTTTGTATTGTATTCCATTGGCATCGAAAGTTCAAACTTTGTTTGAATCCTCTCAAGTGTGTATTCTGCATATTTATTATACACTTTCCTAGGTTCATCCTTTTTCCATTTCCACTTATTCTTCCCATCCTTGGAAGAATATTAGTGCAATTTTTACTTTGAACCACTTGGTTACCATTTCTTTTCGCTTATGATTTCCATATGTTGTGCTAGTAGACATGCCTCGTGTACAATCCTTAGCTCGAAAAGCATCACTTACTTTACTAGATGGGTATGTAGACCCCTAAGATGCTTAAGGAGTATATATAGGTTCTTGGGAGAGATACCCGACAAGATGGATATCTTTCTGAACTTAGTGTAGTACTCCTATAAACTCTTCCCCTACATCAACCCTACCTCTACTTGAATTAGTGGCATTGGAATCATGGGCTCTCTACATACCCAATAAAGTAAACTAGGACTTAATTATGGTTTTGAAGTCTTCCCACCTTGTTACTAGTCGATCATTCTCAAACTTAAGTGATCTAGTGAGGCTTTCCCACTGCATCAAAGCATAACCCTCTGTTGTAACGGCTATAACCACCCTCCAAAAATTTTATTATGCTTCGATTTTGGAGTCTTCCTTCTAAACCACAGTAGCTCATATTGCATTGATCCAGGTATCCATGCTTCGATTGAGACTTATAGTTTTCATATTGTCTTGTGTTTTCTCGCTCAGCTTATTTTCTAACCCACAAGCTGATCTCTTGACTTATTCCCTTAATAGTTCTAGGCTTGCCTCAGAAAATTGTGCAATTCTTAAGGGCAATTGGCCTTGCTATTGGGAATTATGAAATCCTAACTACTAGTGAGCCTTGAGCTCGAGAAATGCGTAGTCATGCAGGGGAAACCCATAAAATTTGAAGACCTCACCATGCTCAGAAACTACGCAATGCATGACCGAAGAGTTGTCCAGTACTTCCCAGAACTGTGCAATCTTTCTAGGAAATGCATGGTAGTTTTCCAAAAAAAGTGAAAAGAACCTATTTTTAGGAAACGCACTTTCGCTATTTTTAGAAACTATCGCCAAATGTTGCTTTTTCTTTTATTTTAGGCATGCACATCATAAACCCTAACTTGGCCAAATATATTTAATCAACGTTGTTAGAACTCATTTTCACACTCATAACATTCCCGAGGAGATCAAGGAGCATTCAGTGCCATCTTTGTTGCTTTTTCGGGTGAGTTTTTATTTTCTCGTCTTTCATCGCTCTTTTTTGTTTAGATTGTGTGAGTGATGTTTCACTTGTTTCTTATGCTAGTGTTTTAACTTATTTTAGATTGTAGAATTGTTGTTTCAAGTTATAGATTTCCTTTCCCAAGAATTGCATGATTTTTCCCATTTTTGCACCAAAATTTGTCGTTGCGCGACTCTCTTCACATGCTTCATTTTCCTTCAATTTAATCATTTCTTGCACTTCATTCACATGCATGCATCAAAACTTAGTGAGATATACACTCAGTATCACACCATCTTTCATATATACTTGTTTTTCACACTCCCCTTCCGCAGATATGCATCCCCTTATTCGGATCTCATTGTGCACAGCTAGCTCTACGTAATCTAGAGACTCAAGCCTCTGTCCTACCTTCTAGAATTGCGCAGATCCTAGCCTGTGTTGGATCCAACTGTGCGATTCTAGGATCTAGTCTCCCAGCTTGCCCACGGATATTGCGCAATGCGTAGTCTTTCCCAGGGGATCTCATTATGCACAACTAGCTCTGCACAATATGGAGATTCAAGCCTCTGGCTTGGCTTCTAGAATTGCGTAGAACCTAGCCTGGGTTGGATCCAACTGTGCGAGTCTAGGATCCAGTCTCCTAGCTTGGCCACTGATATTGCGTAATTCACAGTCTCTCCCAGGTCGTGGCCCATTTTGAACTGCACATTTTTTAGTTCCATTCAACAAGCTCCCGCACTGACTATTGGGACTACGTAATGCACAGTTCCCACAATACGCCAACCACCTCTCTCACTCAAAACTACGCAATCCTTACCATGATGAGCCCATCTTGCTGCTTGATTTTGTCTTGAGTTTATTTTTCTTTTAGCTAAAATATCCGTTCCATGAGTGTCCGCTCTATCCCATAGGTACAATAGTTATTGAGCATCTCTCTAGTAGTTACATTTAACATGGCATCCAAGAGAGTTTCATCAGAGGAAACCATCGAGAGTAGTACTAGGGAAGTAGTTGAGGAGATATCAATTGATCTACCAGTATACACAGATACTCATTTGTTTATTGAGAAGGGAAAATGATTAACATGGTAGCAAATCAAAGATACTTTTGTAGAGGCCATCAAGGTAGACTTAGAAGACCAACAAGTTTAAATTAGCATCCATTAATCAAGATTATACAAGGTTGCATGCAGGTACCCCACCTTCCCATGTGTAGACATCATCCACTGGATTCTCTCACATAAAAATGAAAAGACTATGACATTGAGTAGTGCCAGCCAGAGAGATCTTACCACCTTCATGGCAGAGAACTTTCAGCAGATGTATCACTAGCATGGGCCGGTGAAGTGCATGGACTCACTTTTCTATGCCACCCAAAGCTATCTGAACATGAGAGACATTTTCAAGCACTAGGTGAAATATTCGTCAAAGTTTAGATAGACACCCACCCATGTTTACAAGACAAAGTCCCTCGGGAAGGAAAACTTGTTCTTGATCATCTTTTCTTTCAAAATATATGGTCAAGAGAACACAAAAACCTTTCTTGAAGGGTGGGTAGTCTTACTGGACCAGTTGGAGAATGATGGGAGGTCACTCAACTGGTTGGGTCTGTTGTCACATCAGTTGAAGTGACATGTGGCTAAGGCTTGGAATCCACCCAAGAATGAGCAAGCAAGGCTCTACATGTCTACATATTTACTAGATGCAATTTTTGCATAACAGTAGTTCGTCGGCATGAGCTGGACATGGACACCGCAAGAGACTGTCGTCAACATCTATTGCTAGTTTCTTTTCGACTGCAACTATCGAGGAGTGGTGGCAAGGCTAACTGACAATTTTATCATCCTGTTATACAATCTTATCTTTGAGAAGGATCCACCTTGCATGTCCTAAGAAGAAATGGAGGTGATAGTAAACATTGCATATTGGTATGCCTCACCAGGTGGCACCTTCATCACTTTTTTCAGCAGAGAGAATCCTTTGCATGTTCTACCAAGGTATGCCACTGAAAATTGATCATGTAAGAAGTTTCATACCACCTCACTACAAGGTTATCAACAGGACTACATAGGAAGAAAAAAGTGCCATGGCCCACTCTTCCTTTGTGGATCATATTATACGAGATTAAGAACTTGAAAGATGCAGATGTCAAGGCTTAGGACATAGTGAAGTTTGAGTTCGGCGCTAAATACTTTAGTCCGTAATATCCCCGTGGTATTTGCAAGGACCATTGTACATGAGTGTATTTTCCATGGATCCATAAGACATTTCATTGGCCAAACGAGCACCCTTCGAGGTACTACTACAATGCCTCCAGAATCAATGAGCCAGTCAATTTAGCAAGAACTTGGAAGGTTGCTCTGCAATCAATAGTAGATCTGAAAGAAACAAAACAACAGTAGAAGGAAGCAATCCAGCGTAGGACAAGGGAAAGAGGAATATTGCTGAGAATCCAGAGGGAGAGAAAAGTTGCAAAATAAAGACAACTCCAATCCTTGAGAAGGAAACTTTGGCAATGGAAGCAAAGAGGGAGCAACGGATGAAGAGAGTGAAGCAAAGGAAGAGAGAAAAGCAGAGGTTGCAGGAAGTAGAATTGAAGCTACATAAGATAGAGAAGATGTTGAAGGAAGAATAGGAGTTTAGGAGGAGAGAAAGAGAACAGAAGCAAAAGTAGGAAGAAGAACAAAGGTAAAGTGCGCTAACAGAGCAAACAAAGCTAATACAGGTTGATGAGCCAGAACAACCAACAACTGAGGAAGAGGGTGAACAGATGTAGGATCAATAGCTTTCTCAAAATGTTGAGCAATTGATTGAAGTGTCAGACATCAAGTTGGAACAAGAGTCGCGGTAGGAATACACTAACCTCACGTTGAAAGAACCACAGGTCATCCTTCAGTCTCGACCACCTCCAGTATCAGAACTAGTCCCGACTGAGCAAGGAGATGTTGTTCTCCTTTATGATGATCTGATCATGGATTTCTACAATCCATCATTTGACGAGTTGCAGAAGAAGATTGTACACGCATGGAGGAAGCACTTTTTGGATGATCACGCATCACCTGCATTCATCAAGGAAAGGGTGATAGTGTCAGACACCAGGAAGAATCCAACTACCCTTGTCGAAGCCAACTTGGCCTATGTAGGAGCAACAAGTTCAAATGTTAAGTACCTGATGACCAAGAATGAGAAACTGGCAAAGAACTTGCAAGCTACTAGGCAAGAGGTAGAATAACTCCGAGAAACAACGCAGAATGCAATTTCTACATTAGGGGAGATGAAGACAATGATACTTATTGAATTATCAACACTTGGTGATATCATGCAAAAGCTCTATGATATATTTGTCACCATGCATAAAGTAGTTTTCTATGTGCATGGCTTACAGTAGCAGAGCAAAGAGTTTGTTCAAACTCTCAAGAAAATACATGCTTCCATCGGCCATGTACAAGAGTGGACAATGTAGTAAAAAGTGGCCCCACTTGACTTAGAGAATAAGATGCAACCACAGATCGAGATGGAGAAAGCTAAGGTTTGAATGTTGATCTAGAGCTACAAGTAGCTTGCCTCATTCATTGGAAACATGCAAGCCTCATATGCATGATTGTACAATAGTTTGGATGTCATGGTGAGAACGCGCAGGATCCCATCAATCGGTTCCCTCACAGATGCTAAACCCAAGAAACAAGTCCAGCTCGAGATCAATGAGTACTTGGAGAAGCTAAGATGAGAGGCCACCAGAGAATACTTGCAGTTGAGTGCACAGAACATGCAAAATTACATCGGTGGTCCTGTCATGGTGAAAACCATGTTGCTCATGCTTCAGAACGTGTTGGGTACAGGTTCCAAGACTGTATACCGAGATGTCGTGGAGGCAAGAATCTACTTCCAGACAAACACCATAAAACAATTTGGGGACACCATCACATAGTACTAACCTTGGGACCAGTATGTGACCGAGAAGCACCAAGTGGAGGTTGTTGAGTTAGACTTCCCCAAAAATTTGGAATCATAGTGTTGTGTCTTATTAGGTTGTCTCTGGCTTATTTTTTCATATGTGGGTACCTGTGGAAAATGTAATATTATTATAAATATGTTGTAATTGAAATTCCAAATGTCAATATTGGAATATGAAAATTCACGATGTAATGTAACGTGACATTTAGTGAGTAATTTGATGAGTCATGAAGGAAGTCAAAGAGTCACAAAGGGTAATGTCAAGGGTCACCCCACCCTTTGTTATAAATAAAACCTCATAAGTCATATAACAGGCTTTTGGGAGCCAAGATTTTGGCTAGGCTTAGGCTTCGAAAAGGCTTGGGAGTATTGTGAAGAGCCTTGGCTTCTCCATAGCATAGAGCGAGTATACTTCTTTGGAGGAGAAGGTTTTATTGACTGTAATTTTCCACTATTGGGGCTAGTGGTCATCAATGGGGTATGTATGGATGGAACTTTCACTTATAATAATAAAATTAGAGCCATCACGCTTTCATGCATATGTTGTTAATATAGTAGGACTACTCTTGTTATATTAGTAATGTATGTTTTTAACTTATGAATTTTCTTATGAACTACTTTGTATGCATTTGTATGAATCTTGTTGAATGTGTGTTGTTGGATTAACCCATCACTTTAACTTGTGGACTATTCTACATTTTAGCTTGTGATGTCATTTTTCTCATGTGTCCTTTCAATTTGCGTACTATTACAGGGTTCTAAGGGGCGCACTTCCCTTTCCCCTCCATGTGTTAGAACCTTCATGCATCGCACTTGACTCTCTGTGGGGTCACACACTTGCTCTTACCCAAATTTATCATACTTACCTCTACGCACTACCGCAGTCAAGGCATTACACTACCACCCACTATTGGGACTCCTACTCCAAACAGTTTGAGTTCTAGTTGGGACTTCATATCGGGGAGATCCCCTAAATGTTGGCAGGTCCAACACCGTCAACATTTCTAGCGCTAGAAGGAGGGCTAGATGACAAGTTTAGCCCTTGAAGTCTATTTTGAATTTCTACACATATTTCATGACTTCTGTCCAAATCAAAAACCTGGCATGTTTTTCTAACTCTGAACATTTGGAAGTGTCAGCGAACATTTTAGATGACTTGCCTAGATATAGGTTTAATGGCGAGGGTCGAACAACCTTGTTCAGACACACAGTCACTTTTGTTGGATTCTATAATAGGCATGATGTCCCATTTGATGATATTTCCTGTGGGTTGTTCACTTTCAAGTTTGAAGGGCGCGCAAAGCAATGGTGTCACTGATCCAGGTGGATATTGGTGGCCACCTGCCAAGTCCACCTGGACCCCCACCATTGTTTCTCTTAGCATTTTCATTTTCCTTAATTGTAGCACAACTTACTATTTTTAGCAGTTTTTTCGGGTCTTGAACTTCTGGAGCCGTTTTGAGGCCCTAAACGACGTTTTTTGGGAAATCTGGGGGCAACATGGGTCCATGGATTGATGTTGCCCTTCCCAAAGTGGTATTGCTCGGATAGATCTTTCTAACGAGCTATTGTACACGTCAAACGGAGATCGTATGCCAAAGTTACAACCCTGGGAAGTTGATGTACCAATTTACCCAAACGGGGCCCACAGTTTGGCGTTTCATCTCCTAGGGTTAGGTTTTGGAATGTTAAGGGTTTTCCATTGTTTCTCAATAATAAATAGGCCTTCGAGCCTCATTGTAACACATTTCAGAGGCATGTAGCCACCACATCTCTTCTCAGAGATAAGCTACCATCGCCCTAGCTGGTTTATTTCCATTTCTGGTTGTAAGCATATTTCCATTAATGAAATGAAGTATTATTTCCGCTGCATCTTTGTGTATATGGTTATCTCTATAATTTGTTGTGTTCCTGTTTAAATCCGGATCAGTGGTATCAAAGCGGTCTACTTTTTCTCTGTTTTTCTTTGCATGTCCCCAACAAGGTCGGGATATAAGGAGTTAGGGCTTGAACTAGTTGAACCTTTGCAAGACCAGCCTCGCAAATCTCGACGGCCTCCCATGGCGGATGAGAAGAAAGACGAGGGGGCAGGAGATCCCATCAAAATCTTGCTCAAAGAAGCCCTCGAGCGACAACGGAACGCGATGATGGACAGCTTTTCCCAGATCCTTCAGCGGCTACCCAGAAGCGACGCATCGGCTTCCAGCAGCTACTCTGGAAACGCCACGCCCTTTAAGGTACAAGTTAATTTTGAAATCCCCATATTCGAGGGTCAGATAGATGCAGATGTCGTAGATAAATGGTTAAATCTGCTAGAGGGTTATTTTTCTGTTCATGAATTTTCGAGTCGGGAAAAGATTGTTTTCGCTCTTCTCAAAGCAGCCGCCCACGTCAAGGACTGGTGGGAAACCTACTGCGAGCAGAAGGATGAAAGTACTGGCTCAATATTTTCAGCTGCACCCACCTGGAATTCATTCTGGGATGCCATCAAGGAGCAGTACTACCCTGTCGGAAGCTATGAGGATGAATACATAAAGTGGACCACGCTGCGGCAGGGAAGGGACCAAGACGTGCCGGAGTTCACCAATCTTTTCCATACCCTTCGCACAAAGTTGGGTATCAAGGATTCAGAGCAACATTTGATACTCAAATATCGTGGCTGCCTACACAAGTACATCCACGAAGAAATACAATTCCTGAACATCTCCTCGCTCGGCGCAGCATACCGATATGCCGTCAAGGTCGAGCAGAAGTTTAAACAAAAGAAGCGAGACTTTGGATCTGCGAATCCAAAGCAGGGGAAAGGTGCCCCTAAACCACAGAACAAAGGACAAAGCCAAGGCGGGACAGCCCAAGACAACCCGCCGAAGCTGCAAGCAAAGAACAGCGCCACGAAGCCGAAAAAGGACACTAGAAAATGGTGTGAGTTCCATAAGAGCTCCACTCACAACACAAGTGAGTGTCAGGCCAAGCAGTCACTAGTGGCTGAGCTAAAGGTTTCAGAATCAGATGCATGTTCCGACTCTGAGTCAAAACCCAATAAGGGGAATGAAAAAGGGAAGCAGATCATTGATGCGGATCCCAACGCCACTGTTGTTACTGCCAAGATCCAGAAAAATGAACCCGAAGATCCAGAGGAGGAGGAGCGTCTCTTCCACTCCCAGATGTAGGTAAAGGGCTCCCCGATACATTTCATTGTTGATAGCGGGAGTCAAAAGAACCTCATTTTGGCAGAGGTCGTGAAGTGGTTGGGCTTACCGACCACAGCACATCCACAACCATACACCATTGGGTGGCTTCACCAAGGACGAGATCTTCGCGTGAGCCAGCAGTGTCGCCTTCCATACAACATCAAGCCCTTCACGGATGAGGTATTATGTGACATTTCTCCCCTTGAAGTTTGTGATGTATTATTAGGACAGCCATACTTGTGGAAGCGACATGTTGTGTATGAATCAAGGCCTCGTGCTGTTATTATTACATTGGGAAATAAGTTGTACAGGATACCAGAGGTAGCACCACCTACCGCCATCTCTTTGATTACTGCAAAACAATGCAGTAAGTTCATTTCCAAAACCAGGAAATTTGTTTTCCTGATGATACGCCCTCAAGGAAAGAAGAAGACGGTGGCCGCAGCCTCCAGATGGGGTCCCTCTGCACGACAACTACAGATGGACAAGGTTGTGGAGGAGTACGAGGAAATCTTCACCTCCCCTGCAGGGGTTCCTCTGCACTGCCAGGTCAAGCACTCCATCGATTTGACCCAAGGTGTGGCGCTACCCAATGGACCAATTTATCGGTGCTCCGTTCTAGAGAACAATGAAATTAAGAGGCAAATTCAGGAGCTCCTGCAGAAAGACCACATCCGTCCGAGTTCATCGCCTTGTGGGAGCCCGATCGTGTTGGTACAGAAGAAGGATGGGACGTGGAGACTCTGTATTGACTATCGGGCGCTGAACAAGATCATTGTCCGTAATAGGTAGTCGATCCCGCGGATTGATGACCTCCTGGAACAACTAAAGGGGGCGAAATATTTCAGCAAGATCGATCTGAAGTCAGGATATCACCAGGTACCAATCGAACCCTCTGATGTGTGGAAGACTGCCTTCAAATCCAAGGAGGGCCTTTTCGAATGGTTGGTTATGCCTTTCGGATTGACGAATGCTCCTGCAACCTTCATGAGGCTAATGGATGACATCTTGCGGCCATTCACCAACTCCTTTGTAGTAGTATACTTGGATGACATTCTGATCTTCAGCCAGAGTTGGGAAGAGCACCTCCACCACATCCGACAGGTTCTCCAAACACTGCAGCAACACAAGCTATGTGCCAATTTGGAGAAATGCACTTTTGGCATGACCCAGGTTCAGTATCTAGGATACATCATTGATGAACAGGGGGTGCATGTCGATCCAGCCAAGATCCAAGTCATTCAGGATTGGCCATCTCCAACCACTCTAACAGAGCTCCATAGCTTTCTAGGTCTTGCCAACTTCTACCGTAGGTTTGTGTTGGGGTTTTCTCATATTACTTGGCCCTTGAGTCAAGTCACCAAGGGAGGGGCGAAAGGAAAATTCTTTTGGTCTGAATCTCAACAGAAGGCATTCATGGAGTTGAAGGATCGCCTCTGCACGGCACCAGTGCTCGCGTTACCAGATTTACAACAACCATTTGAGGTCGAGACAGTTGCCTCTGACTATGCTATTGGGGCAGTACTTACTCAACATGGACATCCAGTGGCATATCACAGTGAAACACTTTCAGACACAGTTCGGAAGTACCCCACTTATGATAAAGAGATGTATTCCATTGTACAAGCCTGCCGACAATGGAAGCATTACATTTTGGGGAAGGAAACTGTCATCCACAAAGACCACCGACCCCTGCAGTTCATACAGACCCAAGGGAAATTGCATAATGATCGCCATCAGAAGTGGTCTACATAATTGCAACAGTTCCACTTGAATATCAAGTATAAGAAGGGCAGCACCAATAATGTTGCAGATTGCCTTAGTCGACCACCGATCATGGCGTTAACCACCGTGCTCAACTCTTGTAGGCACGAGACTTCTGATTGGCCACTTCTCTACAAAAGTGACCCAGAATTCGGCCACACATACCAGACACTCTTGGAGGGTCGGCATGTTCCAGATTTTCACCTCCAGGATGCCCTGTTATGCCACCTGGGTCACCTTTGTGTTCCTTCAAGCGAGCGTGCGAAGATGATTTGGGAAGCACACTACAGTCGGGCTGCTGGGCATTTCGGGGTCGAGAAAACTGTGGCAGTACTGCAAAATTATTTCTATTGGCCGAATCTTCGAGAGGATGTTGGGAAGTACATCAGATCATGTACTGCCTGTGCCATTGCCAAACCAACCATTAAGAAGCACGGCCTCTATACCCCGTTGCCTACCCCTAGTCGACCTTGGGAATCCATCTCCATCGATTACATGTCAGGCCTTCCTTCCACTAAGCATGGAAATGACTGTGTTTTTGTGGTCGTCGACAGGTTCTCGAAGACGGCCATTATGGTGGCCTACAAGAAGAATATCACAGCAGAAGCCACTGGTAAACTCTTCTTTGAACGAGTGTGGGTGCACTTTGGGATCCCACAGTCTATCATCTCAGATCGGGACAGTCGGTTTCTCAACACATTTTGGTCCAGTCTCTGGTCAATGCTGGACACCAAACTCACGAAGTCCACAGCCTTCCATCCTCAAACTGATGGCCAGACAGAGGTTGTCAATAGGATGATTGTGCACATTTTGCGCATGTATAACTCAAAGCATCCACGCACATGGGACGAGAGCCTCCCCTATGTTCAGCACAGCTACAACCGAGCTCTTCACAGCTCCACTGGCCATAGCCCTTTTCAGGTGGGTTTGGGATTCTATCCACTATGCCCCATTGATGTGGCCATGCCACTTGCAGCTACTCACATAAATTCAGCTCATGTCCAGTCCGAAATAGATAAGGCCACTAGCTTCATTGAGCGCATCCAACATATTCGCAGTAGGTCCATGAAATTCATGAGAAATCAAATGCCAAGTACAAGCAGCGACATGATCAACATCGGGTGCCACACAAGTTTCAGGTGGGCGACAAAGTTTGGTTGCATTTGCAAAAGGAACGCCTTACTGGAGCCTATCGGAAATTGAGACCACTCCGATATGGTCCTTACACCATTACTAAGGCTATGGGAGACAATGCATTTGAGCTCAGCATTCCCCCATTCCTTGACCTGCACCCAGTGTTCAATGTGGACCGCCTTCGGCCATACTTTCCACCATTGCTAGACACATCCGACATTGCAGAACAGCTCAAACCCACAGAATTAAATCCAGATTGCATGGAACAAGCTACAACTAATCGGATCATGGACACACAGATAAAGAAAACTCGCCAACAGAATATCCAACTGTATCGAGTTGTCAAAGCAGGCCAACTCCTTCAGCAGGGCAAGTGGCTCACCAGAGAACAAGTTCAGCAAAAGTTTCCTCATCTCATGGAGGAACTCAACGCAATGGGGACCATTGCTTCCTAAGGGGGGAGGAATGATCCAGATGGATATTGGTGGCCACCTGCCAAGTCCACCTGGACCCCCACCATTATTTCTCTCAGCATTTTCAGTTTCCTTAATTGTAGCACAACTTACTATTTTTAGCAGTTTTTTCGGGTCCTGAACTTCTGGAGCCGTTTTGAGGCCCTAAATGACGTTTTTTGGGAAATCTGGGGGCAACATGGGTGCATGGACCGATCCAAAAGTGGTAGTGCTCAGATAGATCTTTCTAATGAGCTATTGTACGCGTCAAACGGAGATCGTATGCCAAAGTTACGACCCTGGGAAGTTGATGTACCAATTTACCCAAACGGGGCCCACAGTTTTGCGTTTCATCTCCTAGGGTTAGGTTTTGGAATGTTAAGGGTTTTCCATTGTTTCTCAACAATAAATAGGCCTTCGAGCCTCATTGTAACACAGTTCAGAGGCATGTAGCCACCACATCTCTTCTCGGAGATAAGCTACCATCGCCCTAGCTGGTTTATTTCCATTTCTGGTTGTAAGCATATTTCAGTATTTTCCATTAATGAAATGAAGTATTATTTCCGCTGCATCTTTGTGTATATGGTTATCTCTGTAATTTGTTGCGTTCCTGTTTAAATCCGGATCAGTCACACATTGCCCGCAACCTCTATACACTCTTTTGATCCATCTTTTAGAGAATTATTTCATGATTTTGTTCTTTATGGAATCTCCTCAAGATTTTCATGCTTGTTTCCTTCACTACTATTTTGAATTTCTTGCAAATAAAGTTGACTGGGAATGCTTTGATGAAATATTTCAATATCTTGTTCACATTTCTGAAAATCCACATGAGTTAGAATCTTTCGAACCTCTCCCAACATACCTCTGTGTTAGAGCTTCTAAATATGATACAGACAAGGTTTTTGTCCCAATTGAACCTTCGTCCCGTTCCCATCAAACAACTTTGGCTCCATAGGTAGAGGTGAGAGAAGTTGAGAATCCACCTATTAATTTATCACCATCTCCTCCTACCCAATGTGCTCAGGATTTCTGCACAAATTTGGACTGCAACTCTGATGGGTGTGTTTTATTGCTATCTCCTCATCCTCCATCCTTTGGTCCCTTTGATCCTCCAGATTTTGGTGTGTTGTGTTCATATGTCTTGGATCTCACATGTGATGTTCACAAGGATTAGGTTCTGGATAGAGTTGGTGTTGACCAGCCAATCCGTGATATCATTTTTTATGAGTATGTTTTGGAATCTGAACAAGAATCTGTGATGAAGGATGATCTCCTTCTATCCACACCTCGTTCGCCTTATCCTGACATATTCCACAATTATGTTTCATCTTGTGAAAATTCATTCCCAGATGTTTCTATTTCTGATCATTTGCATAACATATGGAATGGTAGTTTTTCATTTCAACATGGAGAGGACAAATCTATCTCCCCTGATCCTCCCAATTTCTCATCTTACCTTTCCGGAAACCTAGAGGGTTAGATTTCATGTTTTCCATCATCTCCTCTTTATGATTCATCAAACCATGAGGATGCCTCTATCCATCATCTTGAATTTTCTGATTGTGGTTGTCATGATATTTTCATTCATTCATTTGATCATGATTCTGATTTGTCTAATGTCGATCTTTCTAAGCCACTGGTCTTTAATTATCCATATCCTGATGAGTTGGAAACTCCTCAAGCTATTGAGTCACTTTGGCCCAAGCTCATGGCTATGCCAGGTTCTCGTAGCCTTGAGCTCAATTCCACTTTGGATCAAAAATCTGTTGAATATTAAGATCCTCATCACTCTATTGTTCACATTGAAAATAAATCTATCTTACCATTTTCGTATCCTCCACTGAAATCACATGATCTTATTGCTCAAGTATTGGACTAGTCGTACGTGGCAAGCACTGTTGTCAAATGTAAGTTTTCTTCTTTCTTTATGTTTGCTCATTTTTCAAGTTCGAAGGCGTGTACATGCTTTTCTTCAACTCACAATGTGTTAGGACACCATGATACATCCGCATAGTGCCTTTCATGTGCTTTCCGCATTTACTTTTCTGCGGATGCATTCAAGCTTCGAACGTATTGGTTTTCATTGTTTTATCTTTCTTATCTGTTGGTTTTCTTGCATATCTTTCTTGTCGATCATGCTCTCACCTTCATGGGCCAACCAATCCACCAATGCTTGCAATGGAAGTATCACTTTACATGAGTTGGCCTATGCTTTGCTTAGGTTAGGAGTAGCAGTGGTTTTTCTTTATGTTTTTTTTATTGATTTTCTTACTTTGCCTTTCTGTGTCTCACTTCTTTCCTTTGTTTTTTTTCTTTTTCACCCATAGGTTAGTTTTCACATGAAACCGTGTTTGGCTTCTTAGCCAAGCAGGGTGAAATCTAAGAGGAAATTGTATAACTATCGACACTTGGTTTTCTGTCTATTCCCTCTCTTTGTGCGAATCTTTCATTTCTTCTAGTCAATGACACCCTTATGGAAAATACATTCCTTTCATAGAGAGTCATGGTGAAATCACGATGATTGCACTTTTAACTAGTACCTCCTACTTTAATCAGTTTTCTATTTTGAATTAATCCTTGTCAAATCATTCAAGTAGAGTAAGGAGAGGGGGAAGACCTTAGCAAGTATGTCAAAGGTATAGATAAATATCCTTCTCTGAAGGGATAACCTCTTATGTTCTTAATAACTCGGGATCCCTCTTCCACCTCATGAAATAAATAAGTGCCTATGCACAGTTCTTTGAAAATGAAAATGAAAAATAAATAAAAATAATAAAGGGAAAAAGAAGAGAAAGGATTCCTGTACAGAGAGGTGAAGCAAGTAACTTTACTGGGATATTGTCCAGGCTCGCTGGCAGCGGAGCAATGCCTGTGTTCCTGAAGTGACTCTGCTGGGGTACTGTCCAGGCCTGTTCGCAGCGGAGAAACACTAGACATGAAACTAAAACTCTGACAGTCTACTTTACTTATGCATCTATATACCCCTCATCCCCAATCGAAACAACTCAGTTTGACTTGGCTTGGTATGTGTGATGCTAATAAAGAGAATGTTTGGGACTACATCATTAACTCAAGCTAAGTGAAGAAGCTATGATAATTGAATAATTGAACAATACAAGGGTTAGACTCTATTTTCATGAGACAAGGTCCATATAGAGAGCTGGAGTTCTACCATTGTGTCGCCAATGTTGTAGCGACTACAACCGCCCTCCAAAATTTTCCTATGATTCAATTTTGGAGCCTTCCTTCTAAACCACAATAGCTCATCTTGCACTAATCAAGGTATCCATGCTTCGACTGAGACTTATCCTTTTAATATTTCCTTGTTTTTCTCACTCATTTTGTTTTCTAACCCACAAGTTGATCTCATTACTTGGTCCCTTAACAATTCTAGGCTTGCCTCAAAAAATTGTGTAATTCTTAAGGGAAATTGGCCTTAATGTTAGGAATTTCACAGTCCTGACTACGAGTGAGCCTTGAGTTCTGGAAATACATAGTCATGGAGGGGCAGCCCAACACTGAGCCTAGAAACTACGCAGACCTCACTGTGCTCAGACACTACAAAATGCATGAGTCGGAGAGTTGTCCAGTCCTTCCTAGAACTACGCAATCTTTCCGGGAAATGCATGGCCTTTTTCCTAAAAAATAAAAAAATAAAAAATCATCCCTAAAAAATATGGATCCATTTTTAGCAACCCGAAGGAGGCACTTGCATTATTTTTAGAAACTGTGCTAAGTGTCACTTTTTCCTTTATTTTAGGCATGCACATCATAAGCCCTAACTTGGCCAAATATATTTAATCGACACTACTAGAACTTGTTTTCACACTCAATCTTGGACCTCTAGCATTCCCTAGGAGATAAATGAGCCTTCAGTGTCATCGTCGTCGCTTTTCCGGGTGAGTTTTTATTTTCTCATCTTTTTCCGCTTTTCTATTGCTTTTTGTTTTTTAGCTTGTGTGAGTGTTGTTTCACTTGTTTCTTTGAATGACTGTTGGATTTTTAACTTATTTTAGCTTATAGAAGTGTTTTTTCGAGTTATAGATTGTCTTTCCCAAGTGTTTCATGATTCTTCCTGTATTTGCACCAACAATCGTTGTTGTGGCAACTCTCTTCACATGCTTTATTTTCCTTCAGTTTAATTAATTCCTGCACTTGTTTCACATGCATGCATCAACACTTAGTCATATCTACACTCAACACAACATCACACCATATTTCATAACTTCTTTTTTTTCACACTCCCCTTGGGCAAATCTAGGTCCCCTTGCCCGGATCTCACTTTGCACAACTAGCTTTGTGTAATCTAGAGACTCAAGCCTTTGTCTTTCCTTTTGGAATTGCGTAGAGCCTAGCCTAGGTTGGCTCCAATTGTGCATTGCGTAGTTCCAAGAGCCAGTCTCCTAGCTTGGCCACTGAGACTACGTAATGCATAGTCTCTCCCAGGCCTTGGTCAAACTGAACTATGCATTGCATAGATCCAATCACAAATCTTCCACACTGACTGTTGGGACTGCGCAATGCACAGTTCCCATAGTCATCCAACGACCTCTCTCAGTTAAAAACATGCAATCCTTCCCATCATGAGTCTGGGTTGCTGCTTGATCTTGTCTTGAGGTTGTTTTACTTTTAGTTGACATTTTCTTGCCATCAATTTCCTCTCTGCCCCACAGGTACAACAATTTTTTAGCATCTCTTTAGTAGTTACAGTTAAAATGGCATATAAGAGAGCTGCATCAAAGGATACTGTCAAGGGTAGTACTAAGGAAGCAGTTGATCTACCAGTATACGCAGATAATTATTTCTTTATTGAGAATGGAACAACACTAACGCGGCAGCAGATCAAAGATACTTTTGCATAGGACATCAAGGCAGACTTAGAATATCAATAGGTTTACCTTAGCATCCAGTGGTCAGGAATATACAAGGTTTCATGCAAGCACCCTTCCTTCCCATATGCGGACATCATCAGCTGGATTGTCTCACATACATATGAACAAACTATGACAGTGAGCAGTGCTAGTGGGAGATAGCTTGCCACCTTCAGGGAAAATAACTTTCAGCAAATGTATCACCTGCCTAGGGCAGTGAAGCACATGGACTCACCTTTCTATGCCACCCATAGTTATGTGAACTCGAGAGACATTGTCAAGTGGTGCGTGAAAGAGCCTTCAAAGCTTGGATAACACCCACCTATGTTTAGAAGACCAAGTCCCTCGAGAAGGCTTACCAGTTCTTGATCATCTTTTCTTGCAAAATATATGGTGAAGATAACACAAAAACCCTTCCTAAAAGGTGTGTGGTCTTACTGAACTAGTTAGTCAATGATGAGAGGCTATTCAACTGGTCGGATTTGTTGGCTCATCAGTTGGAGTCTCATGTGGCTAAGACTCAAAATCCACCCAAGAATGAGAAAGAAAGGCTCTACATGTCTGTGTATTTACTAGATGTAATATGTGCCCAGCAGTAGTTCCCTGGCATGAGCTAGACATGGACACCATAAGAGACTATCGTCAACATGTATTGAAGTTTATTTCTGACTCCAACTATCAAGGAGTGATGGAAATGCTAATTGACAATTTTATCATCTCATTTTACAAGCTTATCTTTGAGCAAGATCCAACTTGTATGTTCCGAGAATCAATGGAGGCGATAGTAAACATTGCAGATTCGTATGCCTCAGAAGGTGGCACCTTCATTAGAGTGTTCAGTCGAGAGAAGCCTCTGCATGCTCTACCAAGGTATGCCACTGACAAACTGATCATGCAAGAAGTTTCATACCACCTAGCTATAGGGTTATCAGAAAGACTGCATAGGAAGAAGAAATCGCCATGGCTCTCTCTTCCTTTGTGGATCAGATTATATGAGATTAAGAGCTTGAAAGATGAAGATTGAAAGGCTAAGGACATAGTGAAGTTTGAGTTCAGCACCAAATACTTTAATACGTATGATCCCCATGGTATTTGCAAGGAAAACTGTATGCGAGTGTACTTTCCATGGATCCATAGGACATTTCATTGGCCAGAGGAGGACCCTTGGAGGTACTACTACAATGCCTCCAGAATCAATGAACTACTACTACTCTACAGTCAACAGCAAGTCCAGAAGCAACAACAACAACAGTAGAAGGCAAAAATCCAGTGCAGGACAAGGGAAAGAGGAAGATTGTTGAGAATTCAGAGGGAGAGAAAAGATGAAAAAAGAAGGTAGATCCAATCCTAGAGAAGGAATCTTTGGTAAGGGAATCAAAGAAGGAGAAGTGGATGAAGAGAGAAGAGTGAAGGAAGAAAGAAAAACAAAGGTTGTAGGAAGCAGAACTGAACCTGCAGGAGAAGGAGAAGAATTTGAAGAAGAATAGGAGTTGAGGAGGAGAGAATTAGAAGAAAGAATAAGAAAAAAGGCAAGGCGCAATGAAAAAGCAAAAAATGCCGATATAGGTTGATGAGCCGAAACAACAAACAACTAAGGAAGATGGTGAACAGATACAGGATCAGGAGCTTTCTCAATAGATTGAGTAGTTTATTAAAGTGACAGACATGGAGTTGGAACAGGAGTCGCAGCGGTAAGACACTAACCTCATGCTGAAAGCACCACAGGTCATCCTTGAGTCTCCACCACCTCCATTATTAGAGCCAGTCTTAAGAGATAAAGGAGATGTTATTCTCCTTGATGATGACCTCGTCATGGATGTGTACAATCTATCATTTGATGAGTTACAGAAGAAGTTTGTACAGGAGTGGAGGAAGCACTTTCTATATAATCACGCATCACCGTCATTCATAAAGGAAAGAGTGATCATGTTGGACACTAAGAAGCATCCAACTTCCCTTGCCAAAGCCAGCTTGGCCTATGCAGGAGTAACAAGATCAAATGTTAAGTACCTAACGGCTAAGAGTGAGAAACTATCAAAGAACTTGTAGGTTGTCAGGCAAGGGGCAGAACAACTCCGATCAACAACGCAGAATCAAATTTTCACATTAGGGGAGATGAAGACAACGATACTAGTTGAAGTATCGATAGTTGGTGATCCCATGCGGAAGCTCTATGCCAGATTTGTCACTGTGCATAAAGAAGTTGTCAAAGTGCATAGCTTATAGAAGCAGAGAAAATAGTTTTTCCAAACTCTCAAGAACATACATGTTGACATCGCCCATGTACAAGAGTGGACAATGTGGTACAGAGGGGCCCTGCTTGACTTAGAGAAGAAGATGAAGCCACAAGCCGAGCTTGAGAAAGCGAAGGTTCAAATGTTGATCCAGAACTACAAACAACTTTCCTCGTTCATTGGCAGCACACAAGCCTCATATGCATGGTTGTACAATAGTTTGGATTTCATGATGAGTACGCATAGGATCTCATCAATCGGTTCCCTCACCGTTGCTAAGCCAAAGAACAAAGTTTGGTTGGATATCGATGAGTACTTGGAGCAACTAAGACAAGAGGCCACCAGAGAATACTTGGAGTTGAGTGCACACAACATGTAAAAGTGCATTGGTGGTCCTGTTATGGTCAAGACCATGCTGCTCATGGTTTAGAATGAGTTGGATATAGGTTCCAAGACCGTGTAGCCGGATGCCATGGAGGAAATAGTACGCTTCCATAAATACACCATCAAATTGTTTTGGGACACCATCACTCAGTACCAAGCTTGGCACCAGTATGTGACTAAGAAGCACCAAATGGATTTTTTCGAGCTAGACTTCCCCCAAACTTCAGAATGATAGTGTTGTGTCTTGTTAGGCTCTCTAGCCAACTTTGTCTTATGTGGGTACATGTGGAAAATTTAATATTATTGTGAATATGTTTTAAGTGAAATTCCAAGTGTCAATATTGGAATAGGAAAAGTCATTATGGAATGTAACATTTCATCTAGTGAAGTATTTGATGAGTCATAAGGGAGTCAAAGAGTCACAAAGGAGAATGTCAAGGATCACCCCACCCTTTGTTATAAATAGAACCTCATAACTCATAGAACGGGATTTTGGGAGCCAAGCTTTTGGATAGTCTTAGGCTTAGAAAAGTCTTGGGAGTATTGTGAAGAGCCTTGGCTTCTCCATAACATAGAGCTAGTATACTTATTTGGAGGAGTAGGTGTTATTGACTCTAATGTTCAACTATTGGGGCTAGTGGTCATCAATGGTGTATGTATGGATGGAACTTTCACTTATAATAATAAATTCAGAGCCAACACACTTTCATGCATATGTTATTGAGCTGAGAGGCTCATTCTACAGCCCGGTATGAGGGATATGTGTAAGTTAGTTCGTCCATCCATTCCCCTTTAAAATAAAAATAAAAAAATAAAAAATATGTTCTACATAGAAAAATAATGTTGGCTATAATTAAAAAATGAATAGAAATAAAAAAATATATATGAGTAAGATATTTAAATCTTATACTTTTCAAAAATATTTTGAATGTTAAAACTTTTATTTGGTCCTATATATACTCTATTTAGCATTAAAAAATACAATTTAAGCAATGAAAAATAACACATTGTATTTTGCACTCTAATGAAGTTTTCACGTGAAGAAATTTGATCCCTCTCGACTCATGTTAGATCCATACTTAAGATGGATCTATGTTGGTTAATATAGTAGGACTATTCTTGTTTTGTTGGCAATATATGTTGTTTAACTTACACATTTGCTTATGAACTACTTTTTATGCATTTGTATGAATCTTGTTGAATGCATGTTGTTGGATTAACCCATCACTTTAACTTGTGGACTATTCTGCATTTTAGCTTGTGATGTCATTTCTCTCATGTGTTCATTTCAAGCTTCGTACTATTACAGGCTTCTAAGGGGCACACTTCCCTTTCCCCTTTGTGTGTTAGAACCTTAATTCAATGCACTTGACTCTCCACAGGGTCATACACTTGCTCTTACCCAAATTTATCGTACTTATCTCTGCGCGCTACCGCGGCCAAGGCATTACACTACCACCCATTGTTGGGAATCCTACTCCAAATAGTGTGAGGTCTAGTTGGGGCTTCATATTGGGGAGATCCCCTGAATGTTGACGGGTCCAACATCGCCAAAACCCTCTAACTTCAACTTAGAAAATGATATCTTCTACTCTTCGTCTATATGATGAACACTAAAATAAACTTCTAATTTATGCAACTAATGATTCAATTTAATGCATTATTATCACCTTCTTATGTATTTATGTTCACTTTCCCTTCCATATTGAGAAAGAACTATGAATGGCTAACAACACTCAAACTTGGCTTCTCTTTCTCAAGGTCTTTTCTTGACTCCTTTTCTAGGTCTTCATGATGTACTGATTTCCCCTTCAATCTAACCTCTGAGTTTGAACCTCCAACTTCTATGAATAGTATGAAAATTTTTTTAAAGCTTCCACGAGGAGGTTCATATTGCAACTACTATCGGCATTTTATGCTTCCAAACTTGGAAACCTCTATTCTGTTGAATCATGAAGGTTATTATAAATAGACTTGTCTACCATGGATAGTGTTCTATGACTATCTAATTAAATTAGTTCTCTAATCCCCTTATAACTTCCAATAAAATACCCCAAGGAGGCATACTCTAATGCTGACAGGATTTGTAAGCTATTGTGGGTATTCCATTAGAATGGTTCATCATAATAGATACGATAAATGATTTAAATATATATTAAGTAGATTAATTTTTGTTTAGGTTTCAAATTATTTAGTTATTGATTTTATGCTTAAGTTAATGAAATAAATAAAATGCGAGAAATATAGAATATAAATAAATACACACACCATCTACAATAGACAATTTTTTCCTTGCAAAACCCTTATGGGATAAATTCCGACTGAAATGTGATGTTGCTCTGCTCTCTTTTCCTTTGGTATGTAAAATGTGTAAGTACAAAGGAAAATCCATTCTCCATGGAGTTACCTAATACCTCTAGCCTATAAGACTTCCACAAAATCTTAATCTCATTTATTTTTCTCTCTAACTTTCCACTTTTGTTTTCTTTTTTCAACTATGGAACAAAATATAATACTATAAAATGGAACCCATATTCCTCCTAGTTGCTTGATATTAAAAGTTTGATTCCCTCAACCCTCAACTAAAGTTATAGGATTGAACCTTCTATATTCTTATTCAATTTTCACATGTGGTTGTCTGCATATGCATGGGTAACGTGCGATGACATGAATTCCACTTGTACTCTGGTAGTCAACATGGGAGATAAACTTATAGGAGGCACTTTTGCATATGGACTCTGATTGATGTGAATTTTTCATTATTTGAAAGGTATTTGAGTGTAGAATAAGACCAAATGTTTTGGCACAAATGAGATTTCTATAAATGATAAAAAAAAAAAGTAATTTAATGCATCAAAATGGATCTGGAAGGTTTTAGACCCTAACTCTCCAAACTGGTAAAAATGACTCTACAAGTTGATTCCTCCAATATTTCCACTTCAAAAGAATTGAGATAGATTAAAAATAATATAATAATCTAATCTGAATCAAGCTAGTGTTATGAATCCACTAGCGAAAAAGGCTACCCTAAAGCCAACTAATGTTCATATGTAACACTAACAATATTAGGATAAGGTATTATACTACAGGAACCTCCAACCTATAGTTTGTTATCCCCCATTGGCCTACAAAACACAAGGTAGTGAACCCCTTCTCTACACCGACAATCCTTCAGGTTATCACACTATCCTTCCAAGGATTCGAGTATGGGTTGGCTAGGGAATCTTGAAGCTTTGTGACCTCTAGGAGTTCAAACTACTCTAAAAAGTCTTCAGGTATCCACTATGTCCAACATGAGGGAAACCTATCCCATATCCAATTCCACCTAAGATCCATATGTAATAGTATCATAGGGTCACACTACCCTATGAGAAGGTATGATAGTCATGATGATGAGAATGAAAGAGTAGAATAAATATTAACAATAAATCCCCATGTTTTATGCATGTGCCAAAACAACACAAGTGCCACTCAAAGAATCACTTCCCCACATTATTGGGAAAAATAGGATACAAATATATGGACAATGACATTTTAGGATTTAATTATATATTTGGATTAATCCCATCACTTACACCTTAGCACCCCTTTCCCACTTGTGGATTCCTAGCCCCACATACTCTCTTGTCTAACTCATTTTTTATTAGTAATGTATTTTTAGTAATATCAATGTGATTACATGTGTACCTAGTTAGGGTCACTAGCTTTTAGCACATAAACTCATCGACCTAAGATCACATAGGAACCTTGGTCCTCAAAACGTATAAACATAGGCAAAAAAGCCCCAAAATATTTTTTTCGTATGGGCACACAAGCTTAACCATATTGGTTGACCAACCTAATAAAAACATGTACAATATACATAGAGTCCATCCTAGGGGTATTACATGAAACAACTTGAAAAGGGAATGCTAATAATTCAATATTTATACCACCAAATAGGAAACCAAGCTCTTGTTGTTTAAATAATGCCCAATAGGATTCAAACCAAAGTAGAGTCAAGCATGTGAAAATTCAATCAGACAACAATTTAAACACACCATAACCATGTATATTTACCTCAGAAACTCAAACATGAAAACTAACATTTGGTGGAGATTTTTTCTCGATAAATAGTTACAATGGTATGTTTCATTCTCAAGAAAATAATGAATGCACTTTTAATCATCAAAAAGATAATATATGGCATTGGTTGAGAGGCAACTTTCAATTTTCGAAGAAGCTTCTTCTTTTGAGTCCCTTATGTTCTAACACTACTCTACTTCTTAATTTCCTCTCAATCTTTATTTCTCTTCTCCTCATTTCTTTCTTGGTGTCTAACAACACCCTTTTAATAGAACTATTTTGCAAGGTCAACCATCACATGAGTATGAACATTACTTTCCAAAATTAATGTTTTATTACAAAGTTGAGAATTTAGATTATTCGAGAAAAACCCATATCATAGGGATATCATTGGCTTGTTGAGAGACAATACATGTATCATATTTTCTTAGATGGGAAGGATAATATGGTTTTCAATAGCCATGTTATTAAACCTTCGAGCTTGCATGTCCCTCATTACATTGTTCAACATAACTAGAATATAAAGATTTAAATAATATGTTAACCACAAATATTTTGAAATATCGTCATTGCTCACAATCTCATTGATCATAATTCAAAACACCAAATGAAACTAAGTGAAATTGTAGGACCTTATTCATGGTCATTGAACCTAAAAAGCCTCTATAAAGCCTACTATTTTTTTTTTTTTCAAATCGTTTCTTGTTATATAAGATTTAGCAATGATACCTACATTTAAATAGGGGTAATAATAACATTTTTTTTGCTTTCTCATAATAAATTAAATATATGGAAAAAAATACACATATTTTATATTCAAAAGAAACGTCTTGAAATTCCCACTAGGCGTAGAACAGATGGTGATAGGATGTTTTGTTAAAGCACTATGTGGTGTAAAGGTCACCAATTTGAAACTGTGTTTGTAGGCAAAATTCCAACCATGTCTTTTGACTGCTTAAATGTCACATATTAGTCATGTAGTCATCTCAAAACTCACAGAAACTAACAAATAGGAGAAAAAAACATCTCCAAATAAAATATATTTATAAACATAATAAAAATATTAAAAAACCGAAATAAAATATGCTCTTAAACATAAACATAGTAAAAATATTAAAAATAAAATAAAATGTTTTAAAATTAAGTTTCAATAGTTTAATGATTTAAAAGATTATTTTCAATTTACCCGGGATTTGAGCCATAATACTCATGGTAATGAAGCAAGGGGGTGGTGTGGCCACCCACACACAGGTAATCCGGTACAAGGAAAGAACAGTCATATTAATGCAAAGAGGGGGTGGCATAAGTCAGTAGGGTTGGAATTTGGATTTCTCTTTACCCATCAGACAATTTTTTTTGAAGTTTTAGGTATTAATGTTACCCTTCAAGAAACATTATGTTTAAAATTTTTCCCTTCAAGATTGATGTGTTGATAATAAATTAACCCTTTACCAATAATTGTTTGATTAAAAAATTGTCCTCCAATAACATAGTTGTGTTAAAAAAGATAATTTATTGTAATGAAAAAAACCAAAATGACCATAAAAGACAAATGACTTATTAAATATTTAATATTGGTTTAAAATTGCATGGAACACTCACAATAAGATCTTTGAAACCTAAAATAATATGATTTATGCTATAATTTAAGTAATCCAATATATACTATTGGATTTTAAAATGAAGTATACATTTTAGTGTTTCTTTGGATCATGGATATACCCTAATATTAACAAGATTTAATGCATAGTTTTTTTTTTCCCGTAGAAAAAGTCGTAATTTATATTCATATTGAAATAAATTACATTTTGTAGATGCTTAGAGCATATGCAGATAGCTGTCCATGAAAAGGACAAAAAAACACTAAAAAAATAAGAAAATATGTTTACAGCTACATCAAGCCTATACTTTTCTGCCCTTCTTCTTCTCCACCCTACGCCAACCCTGAGAGTCAAAAGGGTGAACAATGATGGCCTGTTGGTATTCTTGTGTGTTCACTAGAGGTTCTTTGTTGGAATTTGATCCTTCAGATCCATGAGTTCTTTTGTTGCCACTAACTTCCAACTGTGGAATTTTCTGCTGTTGAGAATGATCCTCCATTTGTGGGTCTGGTGCTTTTTTTTCCTGTGTGCCGTTCTGTTCCATATTTATATCCGGTTCCTCTTGGTTTACTGTGTGCTCTGTCTGAATGTTTTCTTCTTCCAGCAGTTCTGTATTCTGCCACCCATTTGGCTTTTTTTGTTGTTTCTTGTTTCCTTTTGGATTCTTTCTGGCCAGTGGGCAATAATTTTGGAGGTGTCCTGTTTGCCGACATCTGCGACATCTGAATGGAGTGTTTTCATAGCCGAGGGGTTGTATCCACTCCGTGTTGTTAAAGTTTAATGAAATTTTATCTGGCAGCCCCTGACTCAAGTCCACTTCAACGCAAATTCTGGCAAAGGTGAAAATCCCTCTGCTATATCTATCTTCGTCAATTTTTAGGAATTTCCCCAAGGAATCCCCAATAGCAGATAGTACAGTATGATGCCAGAAATGTAATGGGAGGTTGTGAAGCCTCACCCAAACAGGTGTTGTTGTGATTTTCATAGTGTTTGCGTCAAAATCAGCAAACCAAGGGGTAACAAAGAGGCCTGCATTACCCCAAAACCAAGGCCCCTCCTTGATGATACTATCCCTTTCTTCCTCTGTGTGGAAATTTACAATGAAAAACCCTTTTGAACATAGGTATATATCACATTCTGGTGTCCAACAGGAATATATCCATTGATGTAAAGCATCGGATTTTGGCCAGTAACCATTAAATCTACATATAACAGGACGTTTTGAGAGTTCAGAGTGTAGTGCATTTACCTCTGGTATAATAACTTTGAGCATGTAATATTCCAGTTTTTGATCTACTATATGTGGCCCTGGTTGCTCTGGTGGTGGCTTTGGTTTGTTCGGCAATTTTCCTTTCCCCTTGACTGCATCACGAAAAGAGCTTGGAATCTGTGATCCGCTGGCTGCTGCACCTCCCCGAAGCCTCATGTTGACAATAATGTTAGATCCTGGCTTAATGTTGTAGTGGCCTATTGCCCAGTGATCTTGTATCGATCTGCCTTCTGAGAGCAGGTGTTGATATCCTTCCGGGATGCCAATGTGATTGGCAATGATTTTCTTCAGTTTTGAGACTTTGTCTGAAGCTTGAACCCAAATTGGGGTTGATTTCCCAGAGGGGGGCTTTATAAAGATTTGGAAACGTAGATCTGATGAGGATGCCGCTATGGGAGATATGGGAACTATTCTCCTCATTTCTGTATTCAGTCTGTCATCCTGCCGTATCGCCCCTTCTGTAATCTCATCTTGGATCGGATAGTATTTCGGAGGTTTAATGGCAGATCTGGGCATCTGATCACCTTGTGAATTGCATGCTCTGTCTTCTTCTGCGCTCAGGGTTCTTCCCCACCACACGGCCTTGCTAGTCACAGCGGCCTGGATTGCAAATATAAGGGAGGCCACCATAGCCAGACGAGTGTGCTTAATTTCTGCCAACTTCAACCGGTTCTTCTTGGTCTCATCGGCTGCCAGGCCAAAAGGGTCAAAGTATTTGCCTCCGGGATACAACCTCATCTCTGGATCCACCTCTGCATTTCTCTGGAACTCGATGTAACCCAGCAGCAACTCCTCGATTATTATCAGCGATGACATTTTGAAGGGTAATGGTAACCCAAAGTAGGAGGAGCCCTCCACAAGCTCAGCCTTTCCGGCGTCTTGCCCGTATACGCCGGTGAAGCCCTCCACAGCGAGGGCGCCTAGAGCACCGAGCATGGCCCAGCGGCCATGGATGACCTCACATTTTCTGAACCTCTGCAATCCGAAGACTTCACTGTAGGGTACGATGGAGTGTTTGATTTCAGGGTTTCCGACGAAATTTCCCATGAGGTCTCTGGGGAGGTTTTTGTCGAGGTTCTGATCCAGAGAATCAATGTCATACTGTAAATACTCAGCGGGTTTGCCAAGGCCCAGAGGATCGAACCCGTAGTTACCCACCAGAGACCCGTCCAGCCATTCGGGGGCCGTGGCGCCGGGCAGCCACAAGGGCCTCCCCGTCGGTGCCTTGGCCTTGGGCTTGGGCTTTGGAGCGGCTGTTGTCTTGGACTTTGGAGCGGCTGCTGCCTTGGCTTTCTTCTTCAGGCCGCCGAAACTGAAGTGAGCATAGATGTGCGAGACATACTTCTCGACATTCAATTGCTGGCCGCCCGTAAGGAAGGCGGAGGACGCCGAGGCGAGGGAGGAAGTAGCAGTAGCAGAGGCCATGGTAATGCACCTGCAAACCCTAGCCTTCACTCCATCACCTTCTTAATGCATAGTATCTGAATCTTTTAAAAATTAAAAAACTAGATTTATAAAAATGGACATTGTGGATCTCTTAACATAATGTTATAGGATAATGCTTTAATTTCCTATTTCATTATGACATTCTCACATAGCAAAAACTTAAGTATTAAATATGGTAAAAATGTGATTTGATCAAATCCATCCTTTTATTTATCACTAATTTTAGCAATATATATATATATATATACATTGAACTCAAAATCATATTAAACTCAAAATCCATTTTCCATTTAATTAGCTTATTTTTTGGAAAAAAAATTACTTAAAAATTCCTATCCATATCCCATTTAACTAACTTGTTTTTTTTTAATTTACTTAAATATTCACAAATAAATGTTTTGGATGCAGACTTATACACTCTTTGTTATAATATGTTACTTCCATTGTGATATGAAAAATCAGGTTTTGTCCAAATTTTTATTTTTATCAAAATTCAAAACATACACAATAAATTAAAAAAAAAACAAACACACGCACGCGCGCGCGCACACACACACACATATCCTTTCAGTTAACAATGAAGTAGAAAAATTGCATACCATATACAAAACATTGTTCTTCTACTCCAGAAAAGAATAATCTCCACAAAGTAAATACCCACGATATCGTATAGATAAAGAACATGTCTGGGCCACTACAGTCCATGAGCATTATTATGAGGAGAATGGGTTTGGCTTTATTGTCTACAATCTCCACTATGGATATGGTGCGCTCTTCTTTGTGAGTTAGGATACATAAAATGGGTGTCGTTGCATGTCTGGGTTTGTTTTTGTTCATTGTTTTATCCTTAGTTAAAGCATGAAGGTCATGGCCTCAATATTTCAATCAAAATGTTACTATTTTGGGATTGGGACAACAGCGCAAAAAAACAGATTTGTAGTTTGGGACTTCCAAGAAGAATGAAGGGTCCTCGCCATATGTGAACATGAAGTACCACATGGGGCATGTGCTGACTTTTACTATTAGTGTCCATACAATTTAGTGTGGAATGTGTTGACTTCTGTTATCAATGTCCATAGATAAAGAATATGACAATCTAAAGAAGAAAATAGTAGTTTCCGATCATAAAAATAGATTAGAAAACAATCGCAAAGGCATCTCACTAAAATCGATACGTGAGGAAGGGAATAAACGAGGCAACTGAGGGTGGAGAATGTGGAGGGAATGAATGGCATTGAAGCAACCCTTGCCTCCATTGTCGCACTGTCCAGGGCAGATGCCTTCACCTCTGTTGCTTCTGCCACTTCCCTAATCATCATAAGAACAACCAAGATGTGTATTTTCCCACACCAACCATCCTTTCTCGCACTCGCAAGAATCCTTCTCCTGTTATTAGAGACTGAAATGTTCAAAATCTAAGAACAGACGTCCGCGGACATACGTGAATATCAGAAAGATAAGAACGCAATCAAATTTGAAACGGCCATCATGACAATATTCATGCATATTAATATTCAACTCTACCTCTAGCAGTCAAGGCCCCTTTGAAACTACAGTACTTAGCAATTTAATATATTAAAATATTTAATAATAAAAATTGTGTAAAACTAAGGGATACGCTTCTAATGAATGGTGAAGAATCTGAGTCAGTGACGTTGACAAGGCCAGATGGAATGTGGTCAGGTGGCAGTTTCATATCAGCCTAGGGTATTAAAGGGTACTAATGACGTTTTTCAAAAAGATTTAACTATCAGAAATATGTTCTGCACGATTCAAAACACTTCACAACAGAGGATCGTTTAAAAATTTTAAACATAGTTTACTGGCAAAATGCCCTATGATGGGCAAAATGAATGTTAAATTCCAACCCTATAGTGCCGGTGTGTGAGGCCAACAATTTAGAGGGTGTAACCTATCTTAGAATTTTTGGAGTAGGGATCCAAAAACTTTGTAGGTAAGTAGGCATCGAGGTTGAGTTGTGTGTATATTGTGTGGGGGTAGCTGAGGGCAATTTACCAAGCTGGTTTTGGTGGGGCCTCTCCACGCTATCTTCACTTTTATGGGTACATTCTGATCGACCCTTTTCTTTTTATTTTTCCTTTGGAGCTTTGTTTCTATGTCAAATGGTTTTGGTTTATGTGCATGGTACTTTTTGTCAGGTTTTGGGACTGGTCATTACATGTGGATGTTTGTTTTATATCTTGCACTTTTGAAGCCCTTTGGTCATTGGGTCTGTCAAGCCCTGAAATCCCTCCTCTCCACAACCAAAGCCAAACCACTGACTGGGGTTGGAAGGTCGTCCTTCCCTTGATTATGGTTCATCTACAACAGTTTGGGGTTTGGGCATGGGTGGTTTTGGTGCATGCGAAGTCATTCATAGGACGCCAATTACAGTTTAATTTTTCTGGAAAGAGTCGCTTTAATTTTGATGTGTCTATGGTCAATTGGATTTCAATACACCCGGGTTATTGGTTTCACTCTGAGAAAGAGGAGGCAAACCCTTTATTTCCTTTTTGGGGTCTCTTGGTTTGTGGTTTAGTGAAGAGATTATGGTTTAGGGTTACACTCTGCAAGATAAGCTTCGCAAGTCTTCTTGGGATTGGTATCATTGAGGATGGACCACTCTAGTAAAGAGAATACTTGAGAAACATCATGATATGAAATTACAATTCAGTTTTATTGAATTTTTATTTGGTTATGGTTGTCTATTAGTGGGTTACCTTCCATTGTTCTATTAGCACTTGGGTTACCTTATGTGTACAACCAACAGAGAGCCAACAACTCTAGGATTTTCATTACAGGGACACTTTAGAAATCTTTGTTAAGGGACTTTCACGTAACCATGGTATGCCCGTCGTCCCTGTGGAGTCGTGGTTTGGGCTCAGGTAGGGGACGTGGTCATAGAGGAAATCAGAACAGAATAGACCCACTAGGGGCCGTAAGCATGGGAATATCGATTGTATGGGGACGTAGTAGGTAATGCCAACATGGGAGTATCAGTTGTATGGGGATGTAGTAGCTAATGCCTACAGAGCATGGATTCCATCAAGGGCTAAAAATGAAATTATAGAATGGGGGAGAAAAGATGTACTTAGGCAGATCCCAGTGATCAATATACTATAGCTAACTTTCGTGATCTTTTACCAGACCCATGCACACATGTGGCAAATGATTCCTGCTCATGAAAACTAATCAGAGAACACAACATAGAACACTAAACACAAAACATAGCTTGCTCATTCCATTACCAAGCAAGGAGTTTTATACACAGCAAAGATGTTTATGGATTCTAGTTGTTGGGGGCTTCTTAGGGACGCTACCTGAAGTATCCAGAAGTCTCGAGATCATCTCTTGAACTCTCGAGAAGACTTGACACCTAACAAGCACCTAACAAAGTTAATGTTGTGGTCGGAATTAATGTTTTTCCAACGCTCCCCCTTAATTCCAGCCATAAGATAAACACACAAGATACATTATAGCACAATGCATAAGACACGGTCATACTCTTAATTGACATGCCTATTGGTCCAAGTCTCAACTAGGCTTACAAAATAATATGGATTTTCTACAACACATAACTTACTTCTACAAAAATCAAATTTTTCCTTCCCAAGAGGCTTAGTGAATATGTCAGCTACATTCTCATTTGTATTACAATATATTAGGGAAATTTCTTTTGATTGGACCTTTTCTCTTACAAAATGATATTGTGTGTCTATATACTTTGACCTTGCATGACACATAGGATTGTTCCCTAATTTGATGGTGCTTTGATTATCACATCTAATCTCTATAGGTTCTTATTGACCTTCACCAACATCTTCAAGTATTCTTCTGAGCCATATAGCTTCACAGGTGGCACTACATAATGCTTTATATTTTGCTTCAGTTGATGAAAAAGAAATTGTTGCTTGTTTCTTACTGCTCCATGATATAGCTCCCGATCCTATATTGAAGACATATCTAGTGGTGGATTTCCTGTCATCTGGATTTCCAGCCCAGTCAGAATCAGAATGACCTGTCAATTCAACATTACAAGCATTAGTATATTCAATACCAAAATTGATAGTTCCCTTTAAATATCGAAGGACCCTTTTTCCAGCTATCTAATGGCTTTCATGAGGCTTAGCCATGAATTGACTAAGTATGCTTACTGTATAAGAAATGTCTGGTCTAGTGGTAATGAGGTAATTCAGACTTCCCACTAATTGTCGATACAATGTTCCATTCACCTCTTTTGTTTCATCTTCACTTCTCAATTTGATATTTTCTTCCAATGGAGTACTTACTGCTTTACATCCATTCATATGAAATCTCTTTAGTACTTCATTTGTATATTTGGTTTGTGTGATTAAAGTCCTTCCAATATCCCTCCATACTTCAAGACCTAGACAATAGTGCATCTGACCAAGATCCTTCATCTCAAATTTCTGTGATAACTTCATTTTTATATCTTTAATCAATTTATCAGCACTCCCTATTATTATTAGATCATCAACATATATAGAGAGTAATATTGTATCCTCATTTATATTTGCCTTGACATACAAATTATGATCATTTTTGCTTTTGTTAAATCCTTGCTAAAAGAAGAGTTTGTCGATTTTCACATACCAAGATCTCGGTGCTTGTTTTTGTCCGTACAAGGCCTTTTTTAAATTGCATACAAGATGTTCTTGTCCCTTTTTTACAAATCCTTCTGCTTGAACAAGATAAATCTCTTCTTTTAAGTCACGATTTAGAAAAGTTGACTTCACATCTAATTGATGTAGCTTCCAATCATATTTAGTTGCCAATGCTATCATTATTTTGATTGTATTCATTTTTGCAACCGGGGCAAATGTATCTTCGTAATCTATACCTTCTTTTTGTGAATAACCTTCTGCAACCAATCTTGCCTTATACTTGTCTATGCTACCATCTACATTGACTTTTGTCTTGTACAACCATTTTGATCCTATAAGGACTTTATTTTCAGGTAATTATGTTAATTCCCATGTTTCATTTTTCATTACAGAGTCATATTCTTCTTTCATAGCTTCCATCCATTCTTTATGATTTTTAGATTGTTCATAATTTAAAGGCTCAAAAACAGTCATTACTTGAGACATTAAAGCATAATATTTATACATGATAGGGGTTTGAATATGTTGTGCTGACCTTCTTAGAGGTTCATTACATTGTGGAGTACCTTATCCTCTTCTTCTTCTTCTCTATGGAGTGCCTTCATCACTTCTTTGTGGACTTTGACTTCTTGACATGTCTTCTGGAATGTCCATGTGTTCTTGAGCTTGAGTTGATTCCACAACTTCTTCTTCTTCCTTAAAGTTGTCATAAGGAGGCTACCATACATTATGTTCATATTCTTTTATTTGTTTATCTGCATGCTCATGAAATATAACATCTCTACTTGAAAATACCTTGTGAGTACTTGGATCATACATTTTATATGCTTTTTTATCAGTACAATATCCAATAAAAATATATTTGATGGCTTTGGCATCTAACTTTCTCCTATCCTCTTTAGGAATATGAGCAAAGGCCTTGCATCCAAATATCCTTAAATGACTAACTTTAGGTTTAAAACCATAAAATGCTTCAAATGGTGTTTTGTGCTCAAGATACTTAGTGGGGCTTCTATTTTTAAGATATATAGCTATATTAATGGCTTCAACCCAAAAACCATTAAAAAGTCCTTTACTTTTTAGCATACTACCAGAACATTCAACTAATGTTCTATTCTTTCTCTCAGCTACTCCATTTTGATGAGGTGTATGTGTTACTGTAAATTGTTGCATAATTCCGTTTTGTTTGCAATATTTGATAAAATCTCCAGAAGTGTACTCATCACCTTTATCTGATCGAAGAATTTTAATGCTCTTTCCTGTTTTCTTTTCAACCATACTCTTGAATTATTTAAAGTATTCAAACACATCATTTTTGTTTCCTATAAAGTACACCCAGGTGTATCTAGTGCTATCATCAATAAATATAAGAAAGTAATATGCTCCACCAAGTGACTTAGCTTGCATTGGACCACATACATCAGTATGCACTAGTTCAAATATTTCACGTTTTCTTCTGTTTTCATGCACATGAAATTATTCCCTATGTTGTTTTCCTAATGCACAACCTTCACATTCAAAGTGTTCACCCTTAATATTTTGAAGACCTTCTACCATCAATTTCTTTTGTAGTAATATTAGGTCATTATGATTTAAGTGTCCATAACTTTGATGCCAAAGCTCTATATTTGACATGCATGTTCATACCAAAGCTTGATGACCATTCTTCATTACATCCAACTTGTATAATCCTCCAACTCTCATTCCTTTTGCAACAACCTTGTAGCTATCCTACACATCTTTTACCAAACAATTTGATTTCACGAATTCAACTTTTAAATGTTGATCTGTAATAATAGAGACTGAAATTAAATTCTTCTTTAATCCTGGAACATACACCACATTTTGAATTTGCTTTTCTTGTCCATTAGGCATCATAACACTTACATCACCATATCCTTTAATTTCATGTGATCTATTATCTCCTAAATAGATGTGTCCACCATTATTAATCTCATGATAAGTATCAAGCCAATCTCTTTTGCATGACATGTGTATTGATGCACTAGAATCTTAACCAAGCATTATCATCATCAGTTTCTACTGATAAAGCAGCATTGGACACAAACAATTTAAGATTGCTAAAGTCATGACTAATTGCTTCATCTCTATCAACATAATTTCCCGAATGCCTTCTTTGTTTGAATTGATCAAACCTTCTTTTCATGCAATTCTTAGCAAAATGACCAGGTTTTCCACAGTGATAACACACATCATCTCTACTTGATTTGGCATTTTTCCTTGGTAAAGGTGTACCTTGAAATCATTTTACCTGTGGCATTTTGCCTTTATTTTTCTCCCATTGTTTGCCTTTGAAGGACTGCTTCCCTTTGGCCATCAATGCTAAATCTAAACTAGGAGATTTTTGTTTAAGACTTCTTCTCCGCTCTTCTTCCTACATAAGTATACCTGCCAACTCATCAAAAATATGAGCCTTCTCTCTAGCTCAAAGACCAGTGATAAACATTTGATATTCATCAGGCATTCCATTTAATGTCACAGTAACCAAGTCTGTACTAGATATTGTTTCACCAATGTCACGTAATTTATCCTTTAGATCCTTAATTCTAGAAATAAAATTACTCACACTTTCATTTTCTTCCATCTTAATTGAAAGAAGATTACTCTTTAAATACAATATTCTATTTGAGGTCTTTGTCTCATACAAACTTTTGAGAGTGTCCCATGTGTCCTTGGATGTTTTGCACTCTCTAATGTGTGGAATAATGTTGTCCTTAACGGACATCCGCAAAATCACCTTCCTTTGTTTTCCTGTCACTCCCAATCTTGAATTGCACCATCTGTGACTTGAGCGGATACTGGTTTGACTTCAACTCCAAACACAATCGTCCTTATATTATAGCCTTCCATTAAATTATGCAACTTAAACTTCCAATTTGCATAATTTTCACCATCTAACTTGTTAGAATCCGATAAATAAGATTATGCTAATACATTTTCCATTATCAATAACCTTATGAATCTTTAACTACCAACCACCAAACTTTTCACAACTTTAATAGTTAATTTTTTTACTCCTTAATAAAAATATAAACCTTTCCTTTCTTTTATTTCTTTTTCCTTTTTTTTTTCTTTTTTTTCTACAGCAAAAAAAAATAAAAAAATAAACAATCCCTTATTTCACTACCCCACAAGCATCGTGGGTACACGTCTCATCTATTTCAAAAGCAAATTTCCAATTAGCAGTGAACCACCACAAACTACTTTAATTCAAACTCCGAGCTTTGGAATATTTAATTTGAGGAGCTTTGAATTACTTATAGCTTAATTTTAATTTAGAACTTTGAATTAAGTTTCTCTTAATTTCAAACCTAAAGCTTTGAGTTAACAATAGAGATGAGACACCATAATTCACAATTCACAGCAAAAACATGAAAACACATTTTTTAAAAATTGTTAAGGAATCTCGCCACAAAATCTGATACCAGTAGAATATGTTCAAGATTCAACGTAGGCTTGCTTCAGATCTTGCTTTCTGGAATAGCACCCTCTTTTATCAGCACTTGAGAGCTCCCCCTGGGAAATCCCCAACTTCTTCGACTAGTGGCTATCTCAGTCTCAATCTGCTTCTCCTCGCAACTCTTTTACCAACGACTCTTTCAAACTTTCGGTCACTTCCCTGCTGCACACAACACGCTCAAACACCTTCGGCAATCTCAGACTCACACACTCAAATGACTTCTCCACGCGAATTGCAAGTTCACGTCTGACCAATACGCCCTCCACTAGAAGCGTATGTGTTGCATACACACTCTTTGCAACACTTCTTAGTAACACACTCTCAATGCCCAACACAACGCTCACAGCGACCTCAAGCTCTCAACGTTGAATGCGGGTCCAACACCAAATCAAAGAATACAGCATAGAACACTAAACACAACTTGCTCATTCCATTACCAAGCAAGGAGTTTTATACACAGCATAGATGTTTCTAGATTATGGTTGTCGGTGGCTTCTTCAGGACGCTCCCTGAAGTCTCTAGAAGTCTCGAGATCATCTCCTGAACTCTCGAGAAGACTTGAACCTAACAAGCACCTAACAGAGTTATATTGTGGTTGGAATTAATGTTTTTCCAACATTTGCTTATTTATTGGATGGTAAATTTATGTTAGTTAAGGCATTAATGTTGCCAATTACGAGTATTTCAAGGCCCTTAGAGGAGATGCAAACAATTCAGAGGGAACTCCAAGTGATTCAATGTCAAATTTTGTAGCAGAATCTTGGATCTAGTGTTGAAGATACAGCTCTAGTAGAGTCATAAGATGCTTAAGTTTTCTCATATGTATTAAGAAGGTTTTTTTTTTTTGAGTAGGCTAATTGATATACAGATATAAAGATACTCTAGTTTATTTTTCAGACATTTTGGTTTTTGGACTGGTTATGTGCAACCAGATAGTCAACCAACTTGATTGATTTCCCACTCGACGGTTTTAAGACCATATAGCCAAAAATAATAATGTTGTAATACCTACTCTAGTATAATTTGAACTAATAGAAAAAACACCATCTCAATTTTAAGAGAAAAAACGAAGATTATTTACGATTGGAATATAAACCTGAACCGAATAGCTCATCGCATCGCATCATTGTATTAGCATGGTTGGAATTATACATCTAACACATTAAAAACAATTCATATAATATGACATGGAAAATCGAAATAACATTACAGCCTATAATCAGCGCAGAAAAGCAAGGCAAATGGGAATCTAATGCTTAATAGAAAATCTCTGAACTGGAAACTTTAATTAGCATTAAGATTCCATAATCGCCGCAGGAAAGCAGGACAAACGGAAAATCTGACGATTTGTGATATAAAATAAAAAAATCTAATTGATATGGAGGCCAGAATCACACAGGATATCAAGACATTGTTATTCTCTGTCGTAATTCAACAAACAAAGTAGTTATTTTAGAATCTACTATTTACTGATTACATGAGCGTAGCGCCTCTCTGCAGAATAAATGAAACGGGAAAATGAGTTGTAAAATTTAGATAGATAGGCAAATCCATATATGATTATAACCAATCACCTTCTCTACTATGAAGGTTATAGCCTAATAGCTAGTCTGTATCATACGAAATAACAGTCTGCAAATGCCTACACATTAAATAAGAGGAGCAGGAGGAGGCAGCTCATGTATGGGATCTCCAACTTCGCTGCTATCGGCGTGGAGGAAGTTGACAAAGAAATCGGGCTTAGGAGGTTGCGGAACTTCGAGGGTTCCTTGCAGCATTTTAGCAACCTTTCCCATGGAAGGCCTTTCATCTGGTCTGCTCTGAATACACCAAAACGCTGTCTTCACCATTCTCTTAATCGCCTCCATCTGAAGGCCATCATTTCTTACTCCACTCAGAATACTTTTGTCAACCACCTCCTCCACATTCCTCTCTAAAACCACCCAATCAAAAGCCTTCTGTGGAAAGAACCATTGATCACCCTCCACAGCTGATTGACTGAAGCATATATTCCTCCTTCCGCTAACAATCTGCAGAAGCACAATCCCAAAACTGTATACATCTGCTTTTGCACTTATAGCTTCGGTTTTCTGCATCCAGTACTCGGGTGCCAGATATCCAGGAGTCCCTTTGATGTTTGACACGCTTAGACTGTGCTCTCTATCCACCAGCTTTGCCAGACCAAAGTCAGAGATCTTGGGACAAAAGCTCTCGTCCAGCAATATGTTCTCCGGTTTGATATCACGATGGAGAACCCATTCCAGGCACTCTTCGTGCAGGTAGGCTATGGCTCTCGCTACCCCCACTGCGATTCGATATCGTGAGCTCCAGTCCAACCCAACTGTTTCGCCATTGCCCTGCTTATCGAACAAATATTTGTCTAATGACCCATTTGGTATATACTCGTACACAAGCAGTCTGTGTTCACCTTCTGTGCAGAAACCCCACATACGAACAAGGTTGAGATGATGGATTCTCCCTATTATTGTCACCTCTGCCCAGAACTGCCCTTCCCCTTGAGATACCCTCTTGAGCTTCTTCACTGCAATCTGTCTCTGATCGGGCAGAACACCTTTGTACACAGTCCCGAATCCTCCTCTGCCCACTTCATTGCTGAAATTATTAGTCGCCGCTTTCAGCTCCGCGTATGTGAATCTCTTTGGTCCCCCGCCTGAAAGATTAAGTAGAATATCCAAGTTGAATATTCCGGCGATGTCTCTATATTTGGAGTACTGCCTCAGAAATGTCCAGAAAGCCAAAACTCCACAGAAAAGCTCTATGCCAAATATGGAGCAAATTATTATAAGATCACGCGTTGTGTGATCGGAATCGTTTGGCGGAAACGGCAGACTGAAACCAGCATCGCAAACATTTTCCGCCACGGAGAGCATACCCGTGTATGGATTTTCATTTGAGATATTTTTCTCTTTTGCAGACAGCTTCAAGTACGTGCGCGCTAGCGAATCTGGAGACCAATATCCGTTCAGTAGTCTGTTGAAATGGAGAGCACAGTATCCGCTGCCGTCCAATTTGTGTGAAAAACCCAGACATGTGCAATTGTTCAAACAAGTCGACATACAGTCTTCGAATCTCACAATATTCCTGATTGTCTGATTGCCTTCTCCACTAAAATTGACGTAATCCAGCGGGATAAATTGATAATCGACATTCTGATAATTAGGACTGCATAAAGGCTGGGGAAATTGAACAATTCTCTGGCAGCTGCGAGAATCAGTAATATTTGGAAGGAAGCCGGGTGGACATTGGCATACTGGCGTACTGTCGTTCAATTCGGGGGTCTTGCAGATAGCGTTGTCTCCACAAGTACCGTGAATTTGGCAACGCTCTTGTACTGCTTCCCACACTACTTCCCAAGATGAAGAAGAGTTCCCCTTCCAGCTGTAAATTCTGAGATTTCCATCGTGGTCTAAAGTTAATCTTCTTAAGGGACTGGCCGGATCCCCACTGTCTGATGCCATCAAAATCTTTGGGTTGCTTGGACCGATAAGGTTCCCATCAACACCCAGACTAATTACTTCATTATTAACTGTCAAAGCCCAGTACCCTAATTCGCTCCTTTTATAATACAAGGAGGGCGTTTGAGTTTTGGACTGAGAGGCAGAAAAGATATAAGCACCTGAGGCGTAGGTACTGCCATTTCTGGTCGACACCAATCTACTTGTCTGGGAGAAATTCTGTGTTGGAAGAAGAGTAAAAGTAGGAGAGTCGAAGCTCTGCCAGACATGGTTATTCTTGCTTGTCTTGAACACCAAATTCCCTGAGCCTAACAAAACCAGACCCATTCCAACATCGGTTCCATTGGAAGTGTTGATCGGCGCACTCCATATTCTCCCTTGAGCATCAGAGTCAGATAAGGTGAGATTTCCATTCTCAAGGGTCAAGGAAGAATTGTAACCTACTAGATGATCTCTATTAGCCATCCACGCCACGGTCCTCTGAGGATCGTTGGCATACCATACAGCAAAAGCATAATTATTTGGCGAAACATTATAGAAGCCGGCACAGAATATCCCATTTGGAGAAACCAGGTATGTATTATTCCCAGGCTTCCAACCCGGATTTTTCAGCCGAGTAGAGGGGACAACTAATTCCTTCCTCTCACCTCCTTCCCCACAACCCAATAAAATGAATAACTGCATTAAAAAACATTTAAGGAAAAGCTGCGGAGTAGCGCCCATCCTTTCGAACTTACCAGAACCCAAACGTTCTCCTTCGTTTCACCAATAGAGGTGGAGATCCCTGGTGCAGCACATGACACTAATTAAATTGTATCATCAAATACTATACAAAGCAAATTTAGCCTGTCCTGGACATTACGAATTTATAAAGATTTAGTCTGTCCTGGGCATTACAAATTTGGTCCTATGAATTTTGTAATTCAATCCTATGCAATACTATATTTCCGTATCATTTAAGGAGAGCCAGTTCCGTATAAGTTAAGTTAATGAGAAAGTCACGAGTCACAAGAAAAGGTTTCAGTAAGAGGCAGCAGTTAATGACGTGAGGAGAAAGGTAAGGTCGACTGGTCAAGGAAGGACTTGCATCCAGAAGCCACGCGGCACGCCCACACGGTCTGTTTGACGTATTGACGTGTTGACGTCATATCTGTGAAAATATCTGACATGTATCAACCTGTTTCGCTGTTCAAATCTTAATTCTTGTACCCTATAATTTTAGAAATTATTAATAAAGAAAAAAGCGACGCGTCTCTGCCGTCTGGAAGAGGTTGTGGAAATTTGTTTGCTGAAAACAATAAAATATTAAATATAGTTGAATCGATCTGATAGCGGGGGGAAATTCCAACTTTACTTTGACTTCGGCATGGTGGTGTAATTAATAATAATTTTAATAACAATTACAATTAATATTATTAATAATAATAAATATATTAAATATAGTTGAATCGATCTGATAGCGGGGGGAAATTCCAACTTTACTTTGACTTCGGCATGGTGGTGTAATTAATAATAATTTTAATAACAATTACAATTAATATTATTAATAATAATAAATTTCTTTATGAAAATAGAGATATCAAATAGAATCGGCACGGAAAAACCCTTGGACGCGCGCAGGTTTCGACCGCTGCTCCCATGGCCGCCGCAGCAACCCGTCTTCTCGCCCAGCAAACAGGGAAAGAATTAACAGGCAGGGCGGAAACGAAGACTGGAGCTAGGGCATATGCCCGGATCCCATATGCGTTCTCGTTGGCGGTTTATTTCGGCCATAGCGGAAGTGGGTTTCAAAATCACAGAACCAATAAAGAAACTACAGCACTCACGCCCACTGTGACCCGGATCTGGTCGAGTCATCCTCAGAAAGACGCAGGAAAGCCGAATACTCAGAAGAAAGACGTGGGAGGAGATAGGAACGGGGTCATGGGCGCTGTGGGTAGCGGATCGGCAGCATTGCCCAGAGGAACTAATGCAGAAATCAACGGAGGAGGGCTGCATGAAGCGGATCCATTTCCCTCCACTGAAAATAGATTCAAAAATTCCAGATCTGGTCTGGATCTACCCGATCCGGGTAACAATTCCCAGACTGCCAGGTCAGGATACCAAATCTTTGTTAAAACGCCAAAAGGAACCACAAGCGTGATCTGGACTTATGACGGCGACAGGGTCTCAGATCTGAAGAACAAGATCGCCGATCAGACTGGCTACCCGGGTGAGGAACAACACCTGTTAAATGAGGGCAGATCGCTGCAGGACTGCAGAACCATGCAAGAATACAACATCAAGCCAGGCTCCACAATCATTCTCAATATGAGAATAAGAGGTGGAGCTGAAAATGCTGGAACTAGCTCACAAAACAAAGGGTCATTTAAGGAAGCAGTGAAGGGCAAAGGAAAAAACTCCACAACGGTCAATGAACCTCCGGGGCAGTACATTGTAGATCAACTACCGGAGAGCCCATCTATCTCCATCGAAATACCAGAGGTAAAAGAAATACATTCAGATTTACAGAAAAAAGCAGTTATTTGTAGATTTAATGGTTTTTGGCCTAGAACTGATGCACTGTATCAATGGATCTATTCGGCTTGGACAAAAAATTGCCAAATCTACCTATATCCAAAAGGGTTTTTTATTGTATGCTTTGAGTCAGAAGAAGAAATGGAAACATTTCTCAACCAAGGGCCATGGTTCTGGGGCAGTGCTGGACTTTTCATTGTCCCTTGGTTTCCTGATTTTGATACCAATACCATGGTGGTATCAAGGATGCCAGTATGGGTTAGGCTGCATAATCTCCCTTTACATTTTTGGCATTCAAAGGTTTTAATAGCAATTGGAAATACCCTGGGGAGAATGTTAAGGATAGATGGAGACCGATACATGAAAGGAATATTTACTTTTGCCAGAATATGCGTTGAGATAGATCTCAGCCGAGGACTACCTGAGAGCATCATTCTGAATTTCAATAATACACAGTGGAAACAACCCCTGGACTATGAGAACACTGCCTTCAGATGCCGGGGATGTCAACAAACAGGTCATCTGTACAATGCATGTCCAAACCAAAATAAGAGTAAACATCAGCAAAGGAAGCCGAAAGGATGGCAGAACATAGATGCCGTATATAAAAAGGCAACTACAGCAAAGAAAGAAGAACAAAATTCAGCAAAGGAAAAAGATCAGGACAATAAGGATAAGGAGATAATTGAGGAAAAGGAACAAGAGACCCAGATGGAAACAGGTGGTAATAAACGAAGTCACAGCCCTGAAGGATCGGATTCAGATAAGGAACAGCCAATGTGTGCGATGGAAAACCAGCTAGCCGTTCTTGACTCCCCTCCCAACATGGATGGTTGGCGAAAAGTGGAGAAGAAGAAGGGCAGGAAGACTTAGGTCAACAGTGTTTTTTTCTTTAGGGCTGCAATCCGGAAAATGGAGCAGCTCTCTTTTTTCCTGCCTTTAGGCAGTGCTGTATATTGCAGGCTGTGTGATTTTCACCCACACAGCTAAAATGAATGCTTTTTGCATATGCTTGTAACTTTTTATTTTAATAAAAAGTTCGATTTTTTTCTCTGGAAAAAAAATAATAAATTTCTTTATTTTGATGATTAATCACATCATAAGTTGTTAGTTGACATTTTCAACCATCTAATGTGGTTCATCTTAAAGATAAAGGTGAAAAAATCAATCAAAATGTGGTCAAACAACTAGAATAAGATTAATCACAAAGACATTATCAAAACCAATATAAATCACAAAAGTCTAAAATCAAACAATAATTGTATTATTACAATTACGTTACTCATAATAAATTCATTCATATAAATAAAAATTAACAATATTTATTAATACTAATTATATTATCAACAATTCATTCTATGCTTATTAATATTATTAATAATTAAAATTAATAATATTAATAATATAATCAATATTAAACATTATTAATAATATTTATAATTATTATTATTAGTTTTTAATAATGATTTTCAGATTAATTATATTTTAAGTTGTTGATCCACATTTATAACTAACTAATCTAGTTTATTTTCAAGACAAAAGTGAAGATGAACCACATTAATTAGTTATGGTTGGACCAACAGCTTAAAATGTGATTACTCTGAAAGACATTATCAAAATCAATACAAATCACAAAAATCTAAAATCTAAAATTATTATTATTATTAAAAATAATAATAATATTAAGTTTATGAAAGATTTTTTGGCATAAATCACGAGATAATTCATTTGTCGACGCATTTCGAACCAACTAGTGTGGTTCATCGTCAGGACAAGTTGAATGAGCAAATCAGGGTTTGCATGTTAAATAGATAGAGGAGAAACTCCAACGGCTGTATGCCGTTACCAGGGCTTGGAATACAGCCTTTGGAGTTTCTGCTCTATCTATTTAACATGCAAACCCTGATCTACTCATTCAACTTGTCCTGACGATGAACCACACTAGTTGGTTCAAACGCGCCGACAAATGAATTATCTTGTGATTTACGCCAAAAAATCTCTCATAAACTTAATATGGATCACAGAAGCCTCAATTCAACAGTAATAATATTATTAATAACAAAATTAACAATGTTTATTCATAATAATAATAATAATTCATTCATTCATTCATATTATTAAAAAAAATAATTTATTAATTTATTTATACATAATAATTAATTTAATAATTAATTACATGACAATTAATAATAATTAATTAATTTATATTTAATAATAAATTGATCATTACTATTATTTATTAAAAAATACAAATATGTTTTTCTTTAATATTATAAACCCTAAAATAAGTATGCTTTACCATTGTTGATTTTCATTTTGAGACAATCTTTGTCACGATGTGACGTTGGACCATGGTTGACCATCATTATAAACCCAAAGGATTTATATTAAACTCAAGGATCAAGATTATATCCTAGGAATATGAATGCTTATATTAATAAACCCAAGGAATTCATATTATAAAACCAAGGGAATAATAAACCCAATGAGTTAATACTAACACTCCAAAGGGATTATAAACAAAAGGGAATAATATTATACCCAAGGGATTAATATTACAAACCCAAGGTATACGAACCCTAAGATAAATATTATAAACCCTAAAATAAACATGGTTGACTACGGTTGATTTTCATATTGAGACCATCTTTGTCACAATGGGACGTTGAAACATGGTTGATTTTCATATTGAGACAATATTTGTCACGATGTGGCATTAGACCATGCTTGACCATGAGTGACCACGGTTGACCATGATTATAAACCCAAGGGATTTATATTAAACCAAAAGATTAATATTATAGACCCTATGAATAATATTATATGCTAGGAATATCAACCCTTAGAATAATAAACTCAAGGGATTGATATTATAAACCGAAGGGAATAATATTAAACCCAAGGGATTAATAATATAAACCCAATGTATATAAACCCTAAGATAAATATTATAAACCCAAAAATAAATATGGTTGACCAAGGTTCACCATGGTTAGTTTTCTTATTGAGACAATCTTTGTCACAATGTGACGTTAGACCATGGTTGACTAAAGTTGACCCTGTTTAATTTTCATATTGAGACAATCTTTGTCACAATGTGACATTGGACCATGGCTGACGACCATTGATAAAGGTTGACCATGGTTGATTTTCATATTGAGACAATATTTGTCACAATGCGACATTGGACCATGGTTGACCATCATTGATTTTCATATCGAGACAATCTTTTTCACAATGTGATTTTGGACCATGGTTGGTCTTCATATTGAGAAAATTTTGTCGCAATGTGACATTGGAACATGGTTGACCATGATTATATTATAAACACTATGAATAATATTCTACGCTAGGAATATCAACCCTTGGAATAATAAACCCAAGGGATTGATATTATAAACCCAAGGGGTTAATACTAAAACCCCAAGGGATTATAAACCCAAGAGATTAATATCGTAAACCCAAGGTACATAAAGCCTAAGATAAATATTATAAACCCTAAAATAAACATGGTTGACTAAGGCTCACCATGGTTGATTTTCATATTGAGATAAGCTTTGTCACAATGTGACGTTAGACAATGGTTGACCATAGTTGACCATGTTTGATTTTCATATTGAGACAATCTTTGTCACAATGTGACATGGGATCATGGTTGACGATGATTGACGATGGTTAACCATGCTTGATATTCATATTGAGAAAATATTTGTCACAATGCGACATTAGATCATGTTTGACCATGGTCAACCATCATTGATTTTCATATCGAGATAATCTTTCTCATAATGCGGTGGTGGACCATGGCTGATTTTCATATTGAGAAAACCTTTGTCATGATTTGACGTTGTGTTGATCGGCAAAAATGTCCACCGTCAACATTACGGGAGACCAGCCAGTTGGGAACTTAAAGCATCTCCTTTTCTATTAAAGATGGTGGTTTCAGCTAGTTAGGGTCCATTACATTGTTATCTAATAATAACATAAATCTAATCTAATCTAAAACTAACCTAAAATAAGAGTTAATCTATTTACACCTATAATACATCATGTTACATTTCCTTTATATCGATCTTTAAAGATGTAAATTAAAGGAATAGATCAACATAAAGGTTTGATCGAATTAAGGTTGATCAAAATGCAATTAAATGATTTGTTTGCCTCTTTAAGGGAGGACTTGATGCAAATTAAGATGCAGATGTAGAACTAATCTAAAACATGAAAAACCTATCTCAAAATAGGATGGGATAGCCCTCTCCTAATCTGAGAGCAAGTTAACTAAAACAGGGGAAAGAATTGATTTGGTTCATCATATGATTTTGTATTAATTAAAAGAAGTAGTTCACATTAACTAATACAAGTGAAAGAAAAATAATCGTGCAAATGAATAATAAATAGTTATCAGACACGATAGGAATACTTCAATGTATTAAGTTTCATTTTGATCTCATTCTACCCTGCAAAGATAGCTTTAAAAAAGCTTCAACAAGAAAACGTCAATGACACAACAATAGTGCATAATATCAAAGAAACATAATATTGTTTAGAATAAAGATCAAAACCAATAATGAAACTTTAACAATGAGAGAATAATCATGAGTTCCAGTAATAGTACACAAGCACAAGAATTAATTAAAACCATGTCAAAGTTTTACTACCACAGTTCTGAAAGTAGCTCTAACCCTTAATGAAAGTTCTTGCAATAGTGCAAAGTCCCTTTATAACAGAGCCATAAATTTTCTATAATCTCTATAATAAAACGCTCTGCGCTCTACAATAGTGCAAACACATAAATCAAATTATTACAAAGAATCCCCCTATGCGTGGATCGCGACCTCCTCTATGTCATTGAAGACAGGTATTTATACAGAGTTACAAATTTAACAGATCCCTTTGGTTTCTCAGCAAACAAGAAATAAAAATTAAATGAATCTGGAGGCTTTTATATTTAGTAAAAAACAGGCCAAATTTGGGAAAATGTTGCAATGAAGTGTTTTTATTTAGTTAAAGAATTGATTTACCACTCAGGATGCTGGCCCTTTCTTAGTCTCTATTAAAACAATATTCCTAATATAGAATTGAATTGTGTCACAAGGCAGAGAGTGTTTGGAAATCTCAAATCGAGCTGATACTTCCTCCTTATCGACCCTGGGTTCATCCTTGTTTTAGTCAAACAAGGCTTATTAGTTATAATATTAAACTTAGCAGAAAAAAGTAAACTTCTAAATAAAACAAACTTCCCGCAAAACCATTGAAAATAGACTTTTCAATTATTATTACAACAACCCCATATGAAAGTGACAAGTGGCAAGGACCTAGTGGTATTGGAGAAAAGATGATCCCAACTTTTGAAATGAGACAACACAAAATATTGGTGATATTGGATAACTCCGATATGGAGGGGATGTGAAATCATAATTAATTCACTTTAATAACTTTATCACGTCCATAACCAAATCAACGATCAGAAGATTACGTCATATTGACAATTTTACATATGCGCCATTGAAAATAGTTCTGATATGAGAGCGAATGTGATATTTAGATTAGACCAATGTTAATACACATATCGAGTCCACTTATCGGAAGGAATAGTATGTCGGAGATCAGAGATCAGAGGTGAATGGTTATCAGAGGTCGAAGATTAGAGGCCTTTAGGGATACTGGCGATTGGAGGGAGTGGAAATTATAGATTGGGGAAATATGATATCCAAGATTAGAGATCGGCAATTTTAAGATATCGCAACTTTAAAGTAGTGACACACTCTGCAAAACTCCAATATTTGTGTTTCTTCAATATTATTTTATTATATTTGTTGTGTGCTATTCACATATGTTTTCACTTTATATTCAACAACCTTCGGTTATAAATATTTTCAACTCCGATAACATAAAGTTCCGCTATTTCCATATGTTGTAACATGAGCTTTGTCTTGGGGGATATTTACTATTAATTAATCTAATTAAGAAAAAGGATAATTACAAGTTTATTAACTTTAGAAAATGAATATTTAACTTAAAAGTCTAAATAGTAAAACTAAGGCTAAATTATAAAAATAAAACAAGTGTAAATGAAAAGAAAATTAGACTTGAAATGATGCAATTACATTCAAAGCCTACATGTAATGCAAAAAGGGTCCCCATGTCTATTATGATAGAATAAAATGGGGGTGTTGTGTTTTCACCACAACAATGGCGACACACTAGGGAGAAAGAATTATCTTTGTTGTAAAGATGTGGAACTTAGTTTAAAAATGGAGTTATAATTAGATAATTTGAAATGCTCAAATTCAAATATTCTAACCATTTTTTCCCTATTATATGTTGTCAAATAAATATATATACCATTATTGTTCATGAACTTGTAAAAATTTACCCAATGAATCCAATGTTTCAGCGAATTTATATGTACAACAGTCATCTTAGTTAGGCATCAGTTTTTTAGTAAATAAGCTAATCAAGAAAACATAGTATTAAGTTAACTTCCATACCATATGCATGGCCACTATTGCCAGTATGAGTTTATAGCGTCGACACGGATGCCTTTTAACCCTTTTAGGGTCCAGTGTCCCATCTATTAGGAATAAATGCATAGTTGCGAAAGATCACCATAAGCTTATTTGAATTCCAACTGAAGACCATTGTCCTAGTTTGGTAACCAACTAACCACAATGCAATTCACAAAATATAACATGGTGAACAAGCCGACTCATGATGAGACCTCTTGTTCTTCAATATTGCGGTCGAAATCCATTACCTTGGCTTGGTGACCAATAATGGTAATGTCACAATGTTAGAAATTATGATCATGGTAGGTTGGCTCGTGATGAGACCTCCTACCCTTCAATTGACAATTTTGTTTTTATGTTTAACTATGGCTACTATGAATCTCATATAGATTACTTAATAGATGGGGTGGCATACCGCTCCTTAAGAGAAAGGGATGATGTAAAAAGCTTTAAGATAACTACTATTCACTTGACTAAACTTGCTCCAAAATAACACATGACCTTAAGTAATTGCTGTTAAATGTGTTTTACTTTCTTTTAAAGATAGGGGTTAAATATAGTTCATTAACAAATAACGGAAAGATTTAAACTCAAATATCCAAGGACTCTACTTGGTTAGGAAAGCTGAAAGTGAAGATAAAGAAATCATCTTCATTGAATTGATCCTTAGAGATTAAGTTATGTTAATATAAATTAGAGCAAAAAATGTCTCGCCCAATGATTATGCCAAGATGAAAGAGAAAACATTACTCCATTTTATTGTGAAATGAAATGAAAAGACAATCCAAGTAAGCCTAAATCAGAAAGAAGCCAATCAAGAAAATGAACCTTGAGATACATCTTACAAGATAATACAAAGAATTGACATAAAAATAATATTATGTTGATTTTATCTTGTATGATGATTTTCGAGCATAGTTATTGATTTAGAGTTATTGTTCTATGCTTTGATAGGGATTTTCTTACTTTTGCAAATCTTGCTTAAAAATAGTTTGTGATTATTTATAGATTAAGTTTTAAGAATAAGACTAATAATCAATTTAAAAATGTACACAAAATTAGAAAAGAGAAAACTCGTTAATGTAATAGGATGATTTTTATTCTGAAATGTTTGTTGCCACCAAAGCTGAATCTACAAATAAAATCGATGGGAACCTGTAAGAAGACCACAAAATATAAGAAATAAATAATGATTAAGAGAGAAAAGAAAATTTGTAAAGCTCAAACCAGATGAAGATGAATGTATGAATGTGTACCTGGAAAAATTTGATTATAGTTTTACCTGATGAATCTTCAATTTCTCCCATGTATTAATCAAAGTTAAAAACCATATTCTTATTAAACTACTACTAACCTACACCTAATCCTAATCCAAAAAGTAGACTAAGACTAAGTGAAATCATACTTCCATTGAAGCCATTCAAGCATTTTATTTTCTACATTAAAATATACATAAAACATCAATAGTAAAAGCATAAATATACTTAAATCAAAAGAAATGAAACTAAAAATATTGTGTACAACTATTGTTAATGTATTTACAAGAATCGGCTTATTTACAATCATCTTTGCTTGAAATTTCCTTTCTAGCTGAATTTCAATTGGATCATAGAAATATGGATGGATTTCCATTAATGATTGGAAGGTGTTTAAAGGAGAAGATAATAGACTAGATTGTAGAAATGGATCTTTAGATACAATGGCATGCAAAACTTTAGCAGTCTTATGTACATTTGTTAAATTATTAATAATCTTCTGTGAGGGAAATTTTTTCAAATGTATCTCAAAAGTGTCAATGGAATATGGATGGAAATCTGATAGATTCAATGGAATATCATTAATAGAATTAGATAGTTGTTCATAATGTAAAGATACACTCTCTCGTTGGAACTTCTTTGGAGGGGAAAGTAACAAGTGATAAAAAATGAATTGGAAAATAACAAGTGATTGGAAAAGTAATAGCTCTTCATGTTCATGATTGTGATTTGAAACATCATCTTCCCATTCAGGCAATGCATCAATTGAGTTTTCAATACTAAATTACTCAATATGCCAACATAAGATATCCAAAAATTGAAAAATGAAAACAGAAAACAAATTTGAAAATAAACAAAATAAGTGAAGGAACAACAATGAAATCAAAACATTGTTTACACTATTGTTACAACTGATGTTACAACACAACTAGGATTGACTTGAAGTAATTTCTTATTCACAATGATTGGTTAGAATAATCGAATTAGAATGATTTCCAATACCAAGTTGTGAATTAGAGAGAGGGTCAAGATTATGAATAGAAGTAATAATTTGATCATCATAAAAATCATAGATTGGAATGGGTTCTTGAATGTTGAAATCATGAGTATGATTAATTGTTTGAAAATGAGGACTAGTTGGAAAACTTTCTGAGCTAGGGTTTTCTTCATTTTCACATGTGATCTAAATTTGATCATGGGGATTTACTTGAGAAGAAGATAAATCAACATCCTCAATGTCAGAGTAACTATCATAAATGACATCACAACATTCTCTAGAATTCCTTTCAATCTCATTCAATGTATCAAAACAAGAAGGAATATGAGGCGCGTGTTCATTAATGCCAGAAGAATGATCAATGAATGATTCTCTATCTTGATAAAATCTAATTGACATTCATTCATATACTCCTCTTTGTTTTCTGGAATAACATTAAAACAAAGAGGGGATAGATTGCTATGAGCAAAAATATCAGGATAATGGTGAAAATCAGAATCAAAAGAAATGAATTTAAAAATATCCCTATTTGTGAATTCTTGTGCATTTTCTTCATTTCAAATTTCAAATTCAAGATCATTTACTTGGCTAATTGTGCTTTCTTGAAGAATTTTTTCTCGCTTCACTAAATTTTTTATTTGATCAACATGATCAAATTCAAAAATTTGTACAATGGGTCACATATTATTGGAAATTTCAATTTCTGCTTGTACTTGTTTATTTATAATCCGATTTTTTGAATTTAATTCATTGTGATTTTCAGATTTTGTGGGAGATGGTCCTTCAATTTTATTATTGATTTCTTCTTGTAGTTGTTTATCAAATTATTCCAAGTTTTGTGATAATGGTTCATCAGCATGATTATTATTAAAATTGTAAGAGGTGTGTACTAAATTTAGGAATTTATCATACATGGTCAAGGCCACTTCATCATGACTAATATGCCCTTCTAAATAAGAGTTTTTGATAATATTACTGGAACTTGAAGGAGAGTCATCAGAACTTGAAATTGTTTCACACCGATTTGAAATGGGAGGAAGAGAACAAATATATTCAAACCAATCTATCAATTCATTTCTTGAAGGTTTATCTTTAGCTTTGAATCTCAAGCAAATTAATTGAAATCTAATAGTAAAATCTTAGAGAGATTCATTTTGAAACCTTCGTAGGCCTTCAAATTCATCGCATACGTGTTCATAATCATATCCGTCAAATTGATAAAGGAACATTGTGATAAATCGATCCCAACCGTGAATAGAGACAACTGGAAGAGATTGACACCAGCATTTGGCTTTTCCTAAGAATGTAAGAGTAAAAATCCTGCATAGAATACCTTCATCAATATCATGATAAGTGGAATTTGAAAATTTTTGAATAAATTGCAAGGCATGATCAAATGCAAAATCATTCCTCTTATAATTAAACTTTACCTTTGACAAGTGACTTACTATTTGTGGTGGAGGATTGGAAGATGCACATCCAAAGATACAACTCAAAATTGGAAGTTTGAGAGGAGCCATTCTGAATAAAATAAAACTTTAAAATACAAAATCTCCAAAAGACAGCAAATCTTTAGGTCGTCCTTCTAGCGCCATAAATGTTGATCGGCAAAAATTTCCACTGTCAACATTAGGGGAGACCACCTGGTCGGGAACTTAAAGCAGCTCCTTTTCCATTGAAGATGGTGGTTCTGACTGGTTAGGGTCCAGTTACTCTGTTATCTAATACTAACCTAAAACTAATCTAATTTAAAACTAACCTAAACTAAGAGTTAATCTATTTACACCTATAATACATCATGTTACATTTCCTTTATATCGATCTTTAAAGATGTAAATTAAAGGAATAGATCAACACAAATGTTTGATCAAATTAAGGTTGATCAAACCACAATTAAATTATTTGTTTGCCTCTTTAAGAGAGGACCTGATGCAAAACTAATCTAAAACATGAAAAACCTATCTCGAAATAGGATGGGATAGACCTCTCCTAAGCCTGCAAATGAATAATAAATAGTTATGAGTCACCATAGGAATACTTCAATGAATTAATATTGATTATGATCTCATTCTACCCTAAAAAGATAGCTTTAACAAAGCTTCAACAAAAAAATGTCAATGACACAACAATAATGCATAATATCAAAGAAACATAATACTATTTAGAATAAAGATCAAACCCAATAATGAAAATTTGACAATGAGATAATAATCCTGTGTTCCAGTACTAGTACACAAGAAAAATAATTAATTAAAACCATGTCAAAGTTTTATTACCACAGTTATGAGAGTAGCTTTGACCCTTAATGAAATTTCTTGCAATGTTGCAAAGTCCCTTTATAACAGAGCCATAACTTCTCTACAATCTCTATAATAAAATTGTCTATGCACTACAATAGTGTGAAGGCATAAATTGAATTATTACAGAGAATCCCCCTATGTGTGGATCGAGACCTCCTCTATGTCATTGAAGAGACAAGTATTTACACAGAGTTACAAAGTTAACAAATCCCTTCGGTTTCTCAACAAACGAGAAATAAAAAGTGACTGAATCTTGATGTTTTTGTATTTAGTTGAAAACGGTCCAAATTTGGGGAAATGTTGCAATGAAGTGTTTTTCTTTAGCCAAAGGATTGATTTTCCACTCATAGTGTTGGCCCTTTTTAGTCTTTGTTACAACAATCTTGCCAATATAGAACTATATTGTGTCTCACGACAGAGAGTGTTTGGAAATCCCAGATTGAGTTGATACTTCCTCCTTATTGGCCCTAGGCTCATCCCTGTTTCATTCAAACAGAGATAATTAGTTCTATTATTAAACTTAGCCAAAAACTACATCAAAATATAAACACAACAAACTTCTCGCAAAACCATTGAAAATTGAAATTTCAATTATTATTACAGTGGCCCCATATGAAAGTGACAAGTGGAAAGAACCTAGTAGCATCATTGAAAATCTCATTGCAACTTTTGAAATAAAACAACACAAAATATTGGCGATATTAGATAGCTCTGATGCAGATGCGAAATCATAATTAATTTGTTTTAATAACTTTATCAGGTTCATAACTAAATTAGCGATCAGAGGATTAAGTCATATCAGAAATTTCACATAAGTTTCATTGGAAATTGTTCTGATATGAGAGAGGATGCAATATTCCGATTAGACAAATGTTAATACACATATCGAGTCCACTTATCAGAAGGAATAGTATATCAAAGATCAAAGATCAGAGGTGAATGATTTTCGGAGGTCGGATTCACATTGGATTATCACATATTGGAGATCGGAGGCCTTTATGGATATCAGCGAATGAAGGGAGTGGAAATTGAAGAATAAGGAAATATGATATCAAAGTTTGGAGATCGGTAGTTTTAAGACATCGCAACTTTTAAGTAGTGACACACTCTACAAAACTCTAATATTAGTCTTTATCATATATTACCTTATTATATGTGTTGTGTGTTATTTTCATATGTTTTCACTTTATTATGATAGAATAAAATGGAGGTGTTGTCTTTTCACTACAACACGTTGTAACATGGTTGGCCATGGTTATAAACCCAATGGATATATATTGAACCCAAGGATTATTATTATAAACCCTATGAATAATATTATACCCTACAAATATGAACCCTTAGATTAATAAACCCAAGGTATTGATATTATAAACTCAATGGAATAATAAACCCAAGGGATTAATACTAAAATTCCAGTGCAATAATATTAAACCCAAGGGCTTAATATTATAAATCGAAGGTATATAAACCCTACGATAAATAATAAAAACCCCAAAATTAATATGGTTTACCATTGTCGATTTTCATATTGAGACAATATTTGTTACAATGTGATGTTGGACCATGGTTGATTTTTATATTGAGACAATATTTGTCACAATGTGACATTAGACCGTGGTTGACCATGGTTGACAATGGTTGACCATGATTGATTTTCATATTGAGACAACCTTTGTCAAAATATGGTTATGGATCATCGCTAATAAATATTGAGACCTACGATAAATATTATAAACCCTAAGATAAATGTGGTTGACCATAGTTTACCATGGTTAATTTTCATATTGACACATCCTTTGTAACAATGTGATGTTGGACCATCGTTGACCATGGTGGACCATGGTTGTCACAATGTGACATTGGACCATGACATAATATTTGGCACAATGTGACCATGGTTTACCATGATTGATTTTCATTATGATACAATCTTTCTCACAATAACACTTTGGACCATGGTTGATGAAAGTTGTCAATGGTTTCCCATTGTTTCCAATGGGAAACCACTGTTGGTGACAGTTGATGATGGTTAGCCATGGTTGATTTTCATATTGAGACAATCTTTTCCACAATGTGACTTTTGACCATGGTTGACCATGATTATAAAACCAAGGGATTTATATTAAACCCAAGGATTAATATTATAAACCCTATGGATAATATTATACCCTAGGAATATGAACCCTTAGATTAATAAAATCCCAAGGGATTAATATTATAAACCCAAGGTACATAAACCCTAAAATAAACATGCTTGACCATGGTTGATTTTTATATTCAAACAATCTTTGTAACAGTGTTATGTTAGACTAAGGTTGACCATAGTTGACCATGTTTGATTTTCATATTGAGATAATCTTTGTCACAATGTGAAATTCGACCATGGTTGATGATTTTGGAGCATAGTTATTGATTTAGAGTTATTGTTCTATGCTTTGACAGGGATTTTCTTACTTTTGCAAATCTTGCTTAAAAATAGTTTGCGAGTATTTATAGATTAAGTTTTAAGAATAAGACTAATAATCAATTTAAAAATGTACGCAAAACTAGAAAAGAGAAAACTCGCTAATGTCATATGATTATTTTTATTCTGAAATGTTTGTTGCCACCAAAGCTGAATCTACAAATAAAATCAATGGGAACCTGCAAGAAGACTACAAAATATAAGAAAGAAATAATGATTAAAAGAGAAAAGAAAATTTGTAAAGCTCAAACCAGATGAAGATGAACATATGAATGTGTACCTAGATGAATTTTATTATAGTTTTACCTAATGAATCTTCAATTTCTCCCATGTATTAATCAAATTTAAAATCCATCTTCTAATTTAATTTAAACTACTACTAACCTACACCTAATCCTAATCCAAAAAGTAGACTAAGACTAAGTGAAATCATACTTCCAATGAAGCCATTCAAGCATTTTATTTTCTGCATGAATATATACATAAAACATCAGTAATAAAAGCGTAAATATACTTAAACCAAAAGAAATTAAACTAAAAATATTATGTACAGCTATTGGTAATGTACTTACAAGAATCAGCTTATTTACAATCATCTTCGCTTGAAATGTCCTTTCTAGCTAAATTTCAATTGGATCATAGAAATCTGGATGGATTTTCATTCATGATTGGAAGGTGTTTAAAGGAGAAGATAATAGACCAGATTGTGGAAATGGATCTTTAGATACAATGGCATGCAAAACTTTAGCAGTCTTATGTACATATGTTAAATTATTAATAATATTCTGTGAGGGAAATTTTCCAAATGTATCTCAAAAGTGTTAATGAAATATGGATGGAAATCTGATAGATTCAACGGAATATCATTAATAGAATTAGATAGCTAGTCATAATGTAAAGATGCACTCTCTTGTTGGCACTGCTTTGGAGGGGAAAGTAACAAGTGATAAAAAATGAATTGGAAAATAACAAGTGATTGGAAAAGTAATAGCTCTTCATGTTCATGATTGTGATTTGAAACATCATCTTTCCATTCAGGCAATGCATCAATTGAGTTTTCAATAGTGAACTACTCAATATGCCAACATAAGATATCAAAAAACTAAAAAATGAAAACAGAAAACAAATCTGAAAATAAACAAAATAAGTGAAGGAACAACAATGAAATCAAATCATAGTTTACACTATTGTTACAACTAATGTTAAAACACAACTAGGATTGACTTGAAGTAATTTCTTCTTCACAAGGATTGGTTAGAATAATGGAATTAGAATGATTTCCAATACCAAGTTGTGAATTAGAGAGAGGGTCAATATTATGAATAGAAGTAAGGATTTGATCATCATAAAAATCATAGAATGGAATGGGTTCTTGAATGTTGAAATCATGAGTATGATTAATTGTTTGAAAATGAGGACTAGTTGGAAAAATTTCTGAGCTAGAGTGTTCTTCATTTTCACATGTGATCTGAATTTGATCATGAGGATTTACTTGAGAAGAAGATAAATCAACATCCTCAATGTCAGAGTAACTCTCATAAATGACTTCACAACATTCTCTAGAATTCCTTTCAATCTCATCTGATGTATCAAAACAAGAAGGAACATGAGGCACATGTTCATTAATGCTAGAAGAATGATCAATGAATGATTCTCTATCTTGATAAAAACTAATTGGCATTCATTCATATCATCCTCTTTGTTTTCTCATATAAAATTAAAGCAATGAGGGGATAGATTGCTATGAGCAAAAATATTATGATAAAGGTGAAAATGAGAATCAAAAGAAATGAATTTAAAAATATCTCTATTTGTGAATTCCTGTGCATTTTCTTCATTGAAAATTTCAAATTCAAGATCATTTACTTGGCTAATTGTTCTTTCTTGAAGAATTTTCCGTCACTTCACTAAATGTTTTATTTGATCAACATGAACAAATTCAAAAATTTGTGTAGCAGGTCACACACTATTGGAAATTTCAATTTCTGCTTGTACTTGTTGATTTATAATCCAATTTTCTAAATTTAATTCATGGTGATTTTCATATTTTGTGGGAGATGGTCCTTCAATTTTATTATTGATTTCTTCTTGTAGTTGTTTGTCAAATTATTGCAAGTTTTGTGATAATGGTTCATCAGCATGACTATTATTAAAATTGTAAGAGGTGTGTACTAAATTTAGGAATTTGTCATACATGTTCGAGGCCACTTCATCATGATTAATATGCCCTTATAACTAAGAGTTTTTGATAATATTACTGGAACTTGAAGGAGAGTCATCAGAACTTGAAATTGTTTCATACGGATTTTAAATGGGAGGAAGAGAACAAATATATTCAAACCAATCTATCAATTCATTTCCTGAATGTTTATCTTCAGCTTTGAATCTCAAGCAAATTAATTGAAATCTAATAGTAAAATCTTAGAGAGATTCATTTTGAAACCTTCGTAGGTCTTCAAATTCATCACATACCTTTCAAAATCATATCCGTCAAATTGATAAAGGAACATTGTGAGAAATTGATCCCAACTGTGAATAGAGACAACTGGAAGAGATTGACACCATCTTTTGGCTTTTCCTAAGAATGTAAGAGTAAAAATCCTGAATAGAATACCTTCATCAATATCATGATAAGTGGAATTTGAAATTTTTTGAATAAATTGCAAGGCATGATCAAATGCAGAAGCATTCCTCTTATGATTAAACTTTACCTTTGACAAGTGACTTACTATTTTTGGTGGAGGATTGGTAGATGCACATCCAAAGATACAACTCCAAATTGGAAGTTTGAGAGGAGCCATTGTGATAAAAATAAAACTTTAAAATACAAAATCTCCAAAAGACAACAAATCTTTAGGTCATCCTTCTAGCACCAAAAATGTTGATCGGCAAAAATTTCTGTTGTTAACAATAGGGGAGACCACCTGGTCAAGAACTTAAAGCAGCTTCTTTTCCATTGAAGATGGTGGTTCTGACTAGTTAGGTTCTAGTTACTCTGTTATCTAATACTAACTTAAAACTAATCTAATTTAAAACTAACCTAAACTAAGAGTTAATCTATTTACACCTATAATACATCATGTTACATTTCCTTTATATCATTATTTAAAGATGTAAATTAAAGGAATAGATCAACACAAATGTTTGATCAAATTAAGGCTGATCAAACCACAATTAAATTATTTGTTTGCCTCTTTAAGAGAGGACTTGATGTAAACTAATATGTAAATGCAGAACTAATCTAAAACATGAAAAAACTATCTTGAAATAGGATGGGATAGACCTCTCCTAACCATGCAAATGAATAATAAATAGTTATCAGTCATCATAAGAATACTTCAATGAATTAAGATTGATTATGATCTCATTCTACCCTAAAATGATAGCTTTAACAAAGATTCAAAAGAAAAATGTCAATGACACAACAATAATGCATACTATCAAAGAAACATAATACTGTTTAGGATAAAGATCAAAACCAATAATGAAACTTTGACAATGAGATAATAATCTTGAGTTTCGGTAATAGTACACAAGAAAAATATTTAATTAAAACCATGTCAAATTTTTATTACCACAGTTATGAGAGTAGCTTTGACTTCTTGCAATAGTGCAAAGTCCCTTTATAATAGAGCCATAACTTCTCTACAATCTCTATAATAAAATTGTCTACGCTCTACAATAGTGTGAAGGCACAAATTGAATTATTATAGAGAATCCCCCTATGTGTGGATCGGGACCTCCTCTATGTCATTGAAGAGACAAGTATTTATACAGAGTTACAAAGTTAACAAATCCCTTCGGTTTCTCAAAAAACGAGAAATAAAAAGTGACTAAATCTCGACGTTTTTGCATTTAGTTGAAAATGGGCCAAATTTGGGAAAATGTTGCAACGAAGTGTTTTTCTTTAGCTGAAGGATTAATTTTCTGCTCATGGTGTTGACCCTTTTTTAGTCTTTGTTACAACAATCTTCCTAGTATAGAACTGCATTGTGTCTCACGACAGAGAGTGTTTGGAAATCCCGAATCGAGTTGATGCTTCATCCTTATTGGCCCTAGGCTTATTCGTGTTTCAGTCAAACAGAGATTATTAGTTCTATTATTAAACTTAGCCAAAAACTATATCAAAATCTAAACACAACAAACTTCCCGCAAAACCATTGAAAATAGACTTTTCAATTATTATTACAGCGGCCCCATATGAAAGTGACAACTGGAAAGAACCTATTGGCATCATAGAAAATCTCATCGCAACTTTTGAAATAAGGCAACTCAAAATATTGGCGATATTATATAGCTCCGATAGGGAGCAGATGCGAAATCATAATTAATTCGTTTTATTAACTTTATCGGGTTCGTAACTAAATTAGCGATTAGAAGATTAAGTCATATCGGAGATTTTACAGAAGTGTCATTGAAAATTGTTTTGATATGAGAGAGGATTCGATATTCCAATTAGACAAATGTTAATACACATATCGGGTCCACTTATCAGAAGGAATAGTATGTCAAAGATCAGAGATCAGAGCTGAATGGTTTTTAGAGGTCGGAGGCACATTGGATTATCACATATCAGAGATTGGAGGCCTTTAGGGATATCGGTGATCGAAGGGAGTGGAAATTGAAGATCAAGGAAATATGATATCGGAGTTCGAAGATCTGCAATTTTAAGACATCGCAACTTTTAAGTAGTGACACACTCTGCAAAACTCTGATATTAGTTTTTATCATATATTATCTTATTATATGTGTTGTGTTTTATTTACATATGTTTTCACTTTATTATGATAGAATAAAATGGAGGTGTTTTGTTTTCACTACAACACGTTGGAACATGGTTGGCCATCGTTATAAACCCAATGGATATATATTGAACCCAAGGATTAATATTATAAACCCTATGAATAATATTATACCCTAGGAATATGAACCCTTAGATTAATAAACCCAAGGGATTGATATTATAAACTCAATGGAATAATAAACACAAGGGATTAATACTAAAATCCCAATGCAATAATATTAAGCCCAAGGGCTTAATATTATAAACCGAAGGTATATAAACCCTACGATAAATAATATAAACCCCAAAATTAATATGGTTTACCATTGTCGATTTTCATATTGAAACAATATTTGTTACAATGTGATGTTGGACCATGGTTGATTTTCATATTGAGGCAATCTTTGTCACAATGTGACATTGGACCATGGTTGACCATGGTTGACCATGATTGATTTTCATATTGAGACAATCTTTGTCAGAATATGGTGATGGATCATCGCTAATAAGTATTGAAACCTAAGATAAATATTATAAACCCTAAAATAAATATGGTTGACCATAGTTTACCATGGTTAATTTTCATATTGACACAATCTTTGTAACGATGTGACATTGGACCATTGCTGACCATGGTTGTCACAATGTGACATTGGACCATGACATAATATTTGGCACAAAGTGACCATGGTTGACCATGACTATCCATGATTGGCCATGATTGATTTTCATTATGAGACAATCTTTCTGACAATACGACTTTGGACCATGGTTGATGAAAGTTGTCAATGGTTTCCCATTGTTGTCAATGGTTAACCATTGTTGGTGACAGTTGATGATGGTTGTCCATGGTTTATTTTCATATTGAGACAATCTTTGCCACAATGTGACTTTTGACCATGGTTGACCATGATTATAAAACCAAATGATTTATATTAAACCCAATGATATTATAAACCATATGGATAATATTATACCCTAGGAATATGAACCCTTAGATTAATAAAATCCCAAGGGATTAATATTATAAACCCAAGGTAAATAAACCCTAAAATAAACATGATTGACCATGGTTGATTTGTATATTGCGACAATCTTTTTAATAATGTTACGGTAGACTAAGGTTGACCATAGCTGACCATGTTTTATTTTCATATTGAGACAATATTTGTCACAATGTGACATTCAACCATGGTTGACCATGATTGACCATGGTTGAATGAACCCTTAGATTAATAAAACCCCAAGGGACTATAAACCCAAGAGTATGATAGTAAACCCAAGTGATTAATATTATAAACCCAAGGCACATAGATCATAAGATAATTATTATAAACCCTAAAATAAACATGGTTGACCATGGTTTATATGGTTGATTTTCATATTGAGACAATCTTTGTCACAATGTAATGTTAGACTATGGTTGACAATAGTTGACCATATTTGATTTTCATATTGAGACAATCTTTGTCACAATGTGACATTCGACCATAGTGTACGATGATTGACCATGGTTAATAACGATTGACAATGGTTGACCACAGTTGATTTTCATATTGAGACTGTTTGGTCAATTCAATGTCTTTGAACTGTCAATAATAAATTATCAACCAGGGTGCGTAGACTGATGAAGTACAGGTGCACAATATGTTCTTAGAACTTATTCATTAGGTCTTTATGTATTTGTTAGAATCTAAACTTAAGATCGATATGGAGGTGGAGTTTGTCAATTATATTAGTGTCGTAATTCTTAAAGATGATGGCTAAGTTTCCTAGGAGTTAATTTCTATCTAATTAGTTTGCATATGATATGAGAGTGATCCTACTTGTATCAGATTGCTTTGGGATTTTTGATCCTGAATCTTTGTGTTGCAGCTTCCAATTCACTAAGTTCAAAAAAGAAACTTATTCTATCAGTTATGAAGAAATATTGTCTGAACTCAATTGTTTAGGAGAGAATTCTCACTCTTTTACTTATTCAATTTTTGCTCAAACAAAATGACCCAAGCAACACCTATATTATGAAATAAACACACTTCAATTATGCTAGATAATAAGCAAACGAAACGACCATGTTGTACCAGGTATAAAGCAAATTAAATAACAGACTAAACTAGGTATAAAGCAAATGAAAGTACTTATGCAAATAACAACTTGACGGCGGAATCAGTATGCTGCATTTCCACACAAAACAGAGCATTTGAAGAATGAAAGGAAATCGTATTGAAATTGATTAAAACCTGTCACTGTTTGTAGGGGACCTCCACATAAGAGTTCATAGCTTCCAACCAACACAACGCATACACACAAAACCAATTCTACTTAAACGAAATTCACAAACTGTTCAAAATTACATCATTCGGCACACACCTAAATCACAGTGCAACCATAAGTTTTATAGCAGGTCCCTTGGCATAAATGCATGAATAATTCAAGCCTAATATCTCTAGCCTATCTAAAATTATATCACTAAACCTTCATTTTTTTATTCCAAAAGCAAAATGATAAGGTTTCAATTGATCTTGTGTTCTATTTTGGATTAATCCGTCGGTTGACTTGGAGTTTGACCTTGATCTCCTGCGCTTGTATTAGCGAACAGTTTCAAGGGAATAGGAAGGGATCCACAAGGGAGCCATCCTCTATCTATTTGCACCCTTCGCTGCTGACCTGGCACTTTGGAGCCTTGCAAACAATGGAGACAGCTACAAAAACCTGGATTAGTTGCAGAAACAGACTGATTCGGTAGCCTAATGCAAACTTTAACAAAACAATAGGGTATAAAGTTAAATATGAACAAGATGACATATTATTGCATACCTCCGTCAAAACCTGGTGGATATGGCTTTATTTAGGTGGTAAATGTATAAGAAAAGAGAGGATCATTAGGTAAAAAGGATGTCATGGTAGGACAATCTTCGGACTCTACATTCCCCCAGACTAGAGATGTTGTATGTCCTCATACACTTCTTCCTTGTCATTCGCTTGTGACTCTTGCTTACCATCTCCATGTTTCTCCATTTTCTTATTTTTGGTGGTGATCAGCATTCTAGGCTTTCTCATGAGAATTTTGTACCTTAAACTGATAATATCTCTCTACATAATTCTATTTTCTTTCTTCAGCTTTTTGTTTTTCTTATACCACAAGCTTATATGAAGGATCAAATTGTCACTCTTTGCAATCTGGATCTCACTCTGTGTCTTCAATGCTTGATTCTCATTTGTGAGGTACCGGTTCAATGTTTCTAGTTCAAAGATCTCCTACTTTAAGATGTTTGAGTTTGATTGTTCATTACCTGATTGCTCCCTTCTCTAGGGCTCTAAATTGTTTCCTTTTTTGTTGTCTCTTTCCTCTCCAGTGACTATATATAGTCATATATTTCCTGCTAAGCGGGGTCAATACCCAGACTATGCACTAGGCTTCTTAAAGGTGAGTTGTATGGTTGTGTTGTTGATCTTGGTGACCCTGTTGGAGAATTTTCAGGGCTTTCAATTGGCTCATCCCCTATTGGCTCGTTCTCTGTTGGCTCATTCTCTGTTGGCTCATTTTCAGTTGGCTCTTTTTCCTTAATATTAATGTATTATGTAGTTTTTGAGGTTGTTTGTGGGATTGTGCTCAACCTTGTGCTCCTCCTCAATCCTGGGGTTTGTATTTTCTGCGCTTTCCTCATTTTATTCTCCGATTTTTCTTCTAGAGGAGGGGTCTTAGTTTTTGAGAATTCTTCTTTACTTGGACTGGCTTTCTTTCTACTAGGGTTTCCCCTCTTCATTCTTTGCAAAATATTTACTATAGGAAACTCTTCTTCTAATACTTGTTTCTGAGTTTGAAGTGCCTGTTCCTTTATCACTTCCATGGTTCTCTTCCTCCCTTTGAGGACCCTACTTCTACTTGCTTTTTCATGGGGATTTTTCTTCAAAGTGGTTCCTTACTAGGAAACTCTCCCAGTTACCCCATATACTTTGGAGATGAAATTCGACCAATATTTTTATCAGGCCATGATGATACATGGTGTTTTCTATACACTGAATTTTCTTTTGAACATTTGTAGACATTTTCTTGAGGCTATTTAAGAGGAAATAAGGGAGGTTCATCTGATGATCCTCAAGGAAGTGCATCATCATCCTAATGTGATAAAAATACATTTGCCCAAACCTACCCTCACAAGTGACAAACTTTTTAAGCACAAGTAATAAGCTTCTCCATTTGTTTTTAAGAGCATTGCTAGGAATACCTTTCTTGTAGACAGTAGTGTCCATGTTTGGATTCTTGAGGAAGACCTTCCAGTCCTCACTATCAATCCCCTTGTTTTTAAACCATTTTTCTCCATTCCTTGGAAGCTCAGTAGCCTCAGCGATCATATACTCTGTTATCGTGAGCTTAATGTCCCCATTTTCGGCCTCAATTTCATCGAATGAGCACACAAATGTCTTGGTTACTTCCTTGTGCAAGCCGTTAAATTTTTCAATGAACTGTAGCCATTGTCTCCATTGTAGCAACTCCCTAGTTTGTTGGTACCCCTCCAATAATTACTTCCCTACTGGCTAAGTTTGAACAATTATCCCCATTTTGAAGGATATTTTGCCTCGAAGATTGGATACCTTGACAAGAAAATGGAGCTAGTAGGGTTTGTTGGATGGCGAAAAGATGGAGTGGCTATGAAAGTTCAGAGGAGTGTAAGAATAGGGGAGAACAAATAGATTATCATAGGGATAATAGGGATGAATTCAACTGTTAGGTGCATTTAAACTTATGATTTGGTAATTACTTCGACAGATTTGGAATAAGGTCGTGACATGACTTTTTAAATGGTGGCATATGATATCTTGTTAGGCGGCCATTATCCTTAGGTTATAATGATTGCATTTTAGTACTATATCTTCTTAGTCATATATGTTATATAACCTTCCCTATTGTTAAATTAAAGCAGCACGTACCTTTGATCTTCTTTTACTAACCTTATTTGTTGTCCTTTGATCTCTTGCAGATACATTGTTGTCAACTGTCCTTTAATCCAAATCACCAAGCATCTTCGTAGACTTCAAAAAAATTATTAGGTTGGAGAAACTTGTTTTAGCTGCGGAAACTTGCCCAAGCTGCGGAAAGTTATCCAACCTGTAGAAAGTTGTTGATTCTGCAGCTAAGAGAAAGAAGGCTTTAGTAGATGAACTTTATTATTAAAAAAAAATTTTGAAAAGAAAATTTGAAATGCCAACAACATGTTTGTTTTCATGTTTATACAAATTTTTATTATATATATATATATATATTTTAAGAGCAAACTGAGTAGAAATTTCTAAGGTGGAAAAGAAGAAGAATTCTTCTTGACCATCTTTAGTTCTGAATTATCTTGAAACATTTTAACAAATTCCTCTTTCATTAATGGTTTCTGGTAGAGCTTGAGTCGATGTCCATTTAGTAATAGAGGATTTTTCTCTTCGTCAATAGTCCTGATTCTAACTGCACCATTGTCAAAAACATTCTCAATTTCATAAGGTCCAAGCCAATGGGTTTGGAATTTCCCTTGAAAAGTTTTGAATTTTGAATCAAAGAGCAATGCCCAATGTCCAGGATGAAACTTCCTTTCTTTAATGTACTTATCATGCCATCTTGACCTATGTTGTTGCACTATGCTGGTTCTTGGTGGGCTCCAGTATTGTAGCAAGAATGCTACAACTCCTGGAGCTTCCTTCTCTAATTTTATCAACCCGGTAGTTCGTAACAAACTTGGAAGCGACGGTGCTGTATGCACAAGTACTAGCTCTTGTCGCAGCTGTCACTTGGTCAGCTGGCACAAGTCCGCTAGGGCTCAAGCCAACTTCTATATGTTCTCAGAAGAAGCTTTTTAAGTGATGAACGAAAGCTATCTCAAAGGAAATTAACCTACTTTGCAAGAATGAACTGAAAGCCAACAAAGCATGGAAACCCTAGTAAACCCTAATCTGACTAGCTTAATCCTTATGATGCAATGGTGGGAATGCAACTTCTAGAAATGATGCCATTACTTCTAGTGAGAGGAGATTCATGAGTTTAAACTACTTTCATCTGAAGAGAACATGTTTTTGTATTTTTGCTCAAATGGTTGGAGTTATTATGACTGTGCTTCTTACTGGGTCTTGACTGTGCAGGGGTAGTTCAAGGGGAGGAAGGCTTGGGAAAGGTCAGGAGGACTCTGAGATGGTTCCAGGGGATCCCTAATATCACTCCACAGAAGTTCACAACGTTCAGGTGCCTGGCAACCATGTTTGCAAGCTTCTATAGGATGTCTGCAGGGGATCCTACAGGAAGCTCGGGATTTCTACAGGAAGTCTGCTAACTTCTACAGGTTGTTCTGCAGTCGGAGTTTTGGGTGATGGAGGAGTGAATGAGCTGTATGGGTGGATAGGTAGGATGAGAGAGGAGCTGGTGACGGCCTATGGACAGAGAAATGATATGGAGAAGGGGTGTGTCAAGCTGGTTGGTCGATAGAAGGGTAGAGGAAAATGGAAGGCCGAAAAGATAAAACAACGTGGATAACAGAAGAGATGGTGGGCAAAGGATCTAGCTGCAAGGTAAGGAGATGGCTTAGGGACGACTGAGGAGGATAAGGAAGTGTTGAAGTGGTGCTGCGCAATGTAAATGAAACAAATCACCTCTGTCTTGCACAAAACCGAGAATTCATCAACCTATTCTAACTGTTGTATTAAACCAAAGAACAACGATGGAAGTTAAGATAGAAATCGTGCATGGTGCTGAAACAAGGCGTTATTGCTCAAGATCTAAATGCATGGACACTTCTACCAATGGAAATATGACTTTAAAGCATGCATGAACATGTAAAACTGCGTTTTTTGGTGGTTGGCACGGTCTACACTCCCAATCTCTAAACAGAGGTGGAAGTGAGTGTACGATCAACCTTTTCTTGGAACTCTGATGAATTCTAATCCTCCTACTCTAATCTAAGCTGCTGAAAGCACTTTATCCAGAAACTAATCCTACTTAATCACATCAAGAAATTCAAATCAGCAAACTGTGTTTTCCAAATGCATGTCAAAGCAAAGAAACGGAATGCTGAAAGGAAAGACAAGTAACAATACAAAGAAAAGGAGGTCTATTGCTCTCAGGTTGGGCCCTAACCTGAGAGCTATAGCTCCTCTAAGAACTCAGAATTGAATCCAAATCTGCCTGCCTTTTATTAAAAGATCATAATCATGAGTCTAACAACATGCCAAAATTGGCTTACAAAGAGCAAAAACAGAGCTACAGCTCGTGATTCAAAATCTACAACAAAGGTTCAAGAGTTTTTATCGAAGGCTACAGCCTCAATATTTATACATGATGAGGGCCAAGATGGCCTCCTCAATTAGTGGGGCTTGGCTGTCCAACTAAAAGTAAACTGCTGTTCCTGTAGAATCCGTTGGCTGCCTTCTAGCTCGGTGGTGATAGCTGTTGGAGCTCGGAGTTGGGGTGGAGATCACGAGGAAGGTCATTCAAGGCTGTGGACAACCTCCCTATAAACCCGCAATGCCACCTTGGCTGTCTCCTTGTCTCCATCTGCGTGGTCTTTGCTCCATTTAATGTCAAAAAACCTGAAATCATCATGTATTAGCCACATAGGCATAATGACTGCCCTTCTTCCTACAAATAACATGAATATACTAAGAAATGATGCATAAGTGATAAAAAATGAAGGGTTGAGCAAGGTAAGTAGGCCGAATGAGCCCAAATTGTTACCAAAAATTGGGGCTCATCATCACACCCCAGCTAAAATATTTGCTCATCCTTGAGCAATTAGTCCAACTCTTCATCCTTCATTGCCTTTACTGCTACCCTTACATCCCAAGCCTCTGTAGTAGTGTCCTCCTTGCTAATATGAAACCCAGCCCTTCTGTTTACCTCTTCCCACTGTTCATTATCATCTTTCTCTGTGTTGCCTTCCATCAATCCTAGCAGCAGTGGTGGGCTGAGTTTAAGGCCAATCCAGCTGGCCTGGAGGTTTTGCATGGATTTCTTATAGAGGGCTACCCGAACCAGAGCTTCCCTCATCCGAGTTGGGGTATGGTACTCTCGGATTTTCAGACTGTGTGCCAATGTATTCCATCTGCGTGTGCATGCTTGGACAGTGTTGTCTCCTAACAGTCTCTCCATGTCCTCAAAATGAGCTATGGCTTGGGCCTGTTGATCCATATATCTTAATGAAGCTTGAGGGTCAGTGGACAAATGTTGGTGTGCCGAGATTAGTGCAACTGGATCCCCTGGTTCTGGTCTGATGAGCAATGGCTCGTTCAGCTCTCGGTTCATGATTGCTTTGGCTTCTGCTGCTCTTTTGTCCTCATGGTTCAGCCATGAGGCAAATCCCATTAATTGCATATCTCCCAAGGCCGTATTGGGATCCCATGAAACTTCATTAGGCAGGGCCAGATTATGGAGGTAGAACTCCGCTAATCTGGCCTTATCCTCTGATGAACTAGTACTGCATACTTCAGTGAATTGCTGCGGGTCTTGGAGCTGAGAGATACCTATGTGCGCCAAGGTATTGATTTGAAACTGCATCCATTGGTCTTTAAAGTACAGGCCATAGGATTTGGCCGGCTGCCTGCATTGGATAGCATCCATGGCCCAGCTGGCCATGCAGGCCAATTGTGCTTCTTTCTGCTGCAGCTGTTCTCTGAGAGCTTGCACCTCAATTTGTGCTTGCTGTTCTGCTTCTTGTAGAAGTGTGGTTGGCTCCCCAAGACCGGTGCTCAGTTCCTTTTTGCCTTGCTGTTCCTCTGTGGTGTCCTTGGAGGATGTACCTGTCCCTGCCCTCAGCTCCTGTAGCTGCAATCTCAGCTTCTGGTTTTCTTCCTGTAGGAACACGCGTTGGCAATTTGCCACGTGTTTAGCCATGGACAATTCACCTCTGGCCTCCTTGAGCTGCTCCTGTAAGGGACCTATGTCCGCCACACCCTTTGACTTGGCTATTTTCATCCACGTGTGTGTACGGACTCTTTCTTCCTCTAATGCAAAAAACAGTGGCACAGTAAATTTTTGAGGTATAATTTTGCCAGCCTCTAAAAAGTTGTAATATGAACTCAGACTTGGCTGAGGGCTGGGCTCTGGTATATGCTCTTTCTCCACTTCCTTTGGTGGCTCTATTTCACCCTCCCTTGGTGGTGATAAGGGTGCTTCTCCTTCCATTCTCTCAGTTTCTTTAAGCCTGGCTAAGGTTTCCTGTAGAGCATCTTCAGCATCCTGTAGCCGAGCTTTTTCAGTCAATTGGTCTAACTTTCCTTGCCACGTAGTTTTCTTCGGGCTCCCCCTCTCATAGGTGACTGATATCCTCGAGGGGGACCTTTCCTTGGGCGAAGTAGGGGCATCTTCAATAATGATTGGGCTGCTGGACGGAGGCTGTGGCTTGCCCGTCTTTATTCTCACACTTCTTCTAGCTTTAAAATATAGAGGGGTCTCCCTCTTTCTCTTCTCCTTTGGCTTAGGAGGTGTGCTGAGGGCGGCCAGCACAGCTGCTGCCTCCCTTGCAAGAATGTCAGCTTTCTTCTCCTTGGGTTTCACTTTTTCGGGGCTTCCTGTAGAAGACCCTGTTTTAGTTAATTTCGGGCTTCCTGTAGAAGACCCTTGTTCAGTTAATTTCAGGCTTCCTGTAGAAGCCGGTTTCGGCTTTCCTGTAGAAACAGGTGTCACCGCCTTGGTTTGCTTTGCTGCATGAGTTTTGCTTTTTGACTTGGTTGCGGTCGCTGTCGAGGCACTTTTGCTGATGTGGACCTTCTCAGCCTTGTCCACTCTGCCTTGCAACCTTTTCTCTCTTGCTGTCAAGATGGGTGTGTCATCTTTCTCTTTGGCACCCTTTGTCTCTCGTTTCTTCTCTTGCTTTTTCTTCTGCTCCGTGGTCGTGGTCTTCTGGCCTGTTTCTTTCTTTCCCGCGGGCACTGACTCTTTCTCCTCACTGCTGGATGAACCGAGCTCTTCGGTCAGCATCTTTATATCCCCATCCTTTGTCAAATTTCTGAAGGCTTCCCATGAGAGAGGAACCTTGTATGTGTGGAGCGCATCCTCCACGAGGAGTTTGATCAGTCCATGGTGGGCTACCTGGTCTGGTGTGCCTTCTTTCAACTTGGTGGCACACTCAATCAGAGACTGTAATAGAAAGTAGGGGAGACTGAGCTTGTTTTCTACAGGTAGATCCATCTGGTGCCTTAATTCAGTGAGTAACCGAAAGTGGTACCCGTATACAATGCTAAAACGGCCTTCGCAGGTGATGTACTTCATTATCTGCAGGCTAACTTCATTCCACGGTGGCAGTAAACTGGTTCTACGAACCCCATTTTTGTCTTCTGAGAATTCCTCCTCTGGTGGAAAGAATTCTTTCTTAGCCTGTTGGCCCAATTTTCTTTCTTCTTTATCCCATGGTAATCCCATTGGGAGCTCCGTAACTCGGCTGATGAATTGTGGGGTGAGTTTGAGGCTTAAACCCCTGAAGTTAACGGTGGCCAATGTTTTAGATTTCGGCCTCAGAGCTTGCAAAAACTCTTCTGCCACTTCGTCGTCATAGCCCTGCAATTTGTCACAGAAGGATATCCATTGCGCTCATGTGAAGAGCTCCACCACCTCAGGATTTTCTCTTAACTTCGTTGAATCAGTGGCTTCCCTTCTGATGAACCCACCCGGCATGGTGAAAAACTGCTGCGTTAGCTGGAGGTGGCGAATGCGGAAGAAATTTGGCCTACTGGGACAGAGCGTAGAATTACGGTTCTGTCATGCATATAATCCACGAAGCTTATCTCCTGAGGACCTTAACACGGCTTAATTACACTGACATCCTGTAGGACGACAGTTCATGCACGACAGACAACATTTGCAACAATTTTCTACGACCAGACTGTAGACGACGATTCTGCCACCCTCAAAAACCAATTGCATAGAGAGTTCAGGCTTACCTTTTTAATCCGCCACCTTTTGACGTGAGGAACCCGACTTCCTGTAGAAACAGCTTTCCTGTAGGAGCAGCGCGCGATCTCTGGGGGATACTGCAGTGGGTCTGCGCTCTTGGTGTTGCTTCACAGGAGTTCTGATGGCCAAAGACTCGGAGTATCGAGCTGCAGAGGGATCCGGATGATCACTCGAGTCTCAAACGGTGAATGATAAATGCATGGGGTGGCAATCTAGCCGATTAGATGTGAATCAGCGGAATCCGTGGCGCGGGGGTGAGTTGTCCCTGCCGGACCGTTGGACGACGTCATCCCATCATTTTCCTGCGAGTTCCCTTACTGCCGCATCATTCCCCGCAGATCCGCCGCCGTCTCTTTTGTTAAACTCGTTTTTTTCGACGGGATTGCTCTCACGTGTGTACTGCCCATTTCTTTTGCCACGACCGCCACCCAAACATCCGACTAGACCATTAACTGATCGACGTGGCCAGTCGAATGGCCATACAACCGCTCAACCCATTCACTTCACACTTGCAAACATTTTCAAAGTAAAATTCATGCAATTCGACGGAAGAAAGGGTCGAGACACTTACCTGTGCGGCCGCAACGCGATTTTTCGGTTCTTGGACGATGATGAGTGGATTTATTTGCTGCTGGTGGATTTGCACAGGCCCGGAGGTTCATATTCACAGGCCGCTGACGATGGATTTGATGCTTCGGCTGCATGCGCCCGCGTTTTCATTGTATATGGCAAGCGCTGTGAATGGTGTGCACTCTAGCGGGCTTAACTGTTACGGGACTCCTGCAGGATGTCCTGTAACAGTTTTTCCTCCTCGGGTGCATGCTGCACGACGAAGGCAATGGCCCCACTATCACGCTCACAGAGCTCATGGATGGCTGGAATGGATATGGTATGACATCTCAGCGTTTTTCCATCTCAAAAATTGCTTTTCTCTTGATAACTCAATGATCTGCTTTGACGGTGCAGGTAACTTCATTGCATGTCGACAGGGATGGTAGAAAGAGGTGACAGCAGTGTATAAGGGTGACAACAGTAGCTTGCATGCGTCCAAACCGCTCCTTGGTCATTAGATCTCCTCATAAAATGAATTCTGGGCCGTCCCGAACTTCTACAGGAAGTTTCCTGTAGAAATACAGAACTTCCTGTAGAAAGTTTGCGTTTCCTGTAGAAAGTCCGCACCTTCCTGTAGAAAGTCTGCATCTTCCTGTAGAAGACTCAAGCCGTGATGAAATTGTGCACATACCTTGGAGAAAATGAGTATTCTTGGAGGAGGTGCTGGTGAGGTCTCCTGGCAGCATGATAAGGATCTCTGGCTTTGCGTTAAAAGACCTCCTCTCCTTCATAGAACACCTGCAACCTGCATGCATTTTCACATTATAAACTTGCTGTCCTCGCCTTTTTTGCTTATTGTTTTTTTCTTTTTTTTTTTTTTGAAAGATAACAGGGGCGCCTCAATGAGGTTTTCACCCTTGCCATCTGCCTTAAGCGCCTCAGAGAGGTTTTCACTCAAGGATCTTTTTTAAATCTCTTTTTTTTTTTTTGAAAGACAATAGGGGCGCCTCAATGAGGTTTTCACCCCTACCACCTACCTTGGGAGCCTCAGAAAGGTTTTCACCCAAGGATCTTTATTATTATTTTTTTTTTTTCTTTTTTTTTTTTTTTTTTTTTTAGATCTTTCAGGGTATGCCCAAAGCAGAGGCAGAACCCTTCTCAATGACCAACACTGATTTCTCCATAGTTTTGATGAACTCTTGTCTTGAGAGAGGTTTCCTGTAGATCTTCAATCGATGCCCATTGACAAGCATGGGGATGGCTTCCTCATCAATGGTTCGAATAAGAACAGATCCATTGTCATGGCATTTTTCCACTGCATATGGTCCTAGCCATCTGGTTCTCAGCTTCCCCTTGAAATCTTTGTACCTGGAGTCATACAACAAGGCCCAATCTCCCGGCTGGAATTGCTTGTCATGGAGGTGTTGGTCATGCCACACCTTTCTTTGAAGTTGAACCACTTCTGAGTGAAGGAGGGCCTGCATCCGGTGCTCGTCCAGTCCATTCAGCTGCAATAACCTTTCTTGTTGTGCATGGCTGAGATCTAGGTCTAGCTGAGCTGCCATCCTCAAAGTGTTGTATTCAAATTCAATGGACAGCAAAGCTTTCTTCCCATAGACCAGCTCATAAGGTGTGAAGCCGGTGGTGGTCTTCCAGGTGGTGTTGTAAGCCCATGTGGCCTCAACCAGGCGATCTGCCCAATCTTTCCTACTTCTGCTCACCACCTTAGTCAAAATCCCTTCCAATGCTCTGTTGGTGACTTCCACTTGCCCATTTGCCTGTGGATGATAGGGGGTGGAAGTCCTATGCTTGATTTTGTGGCGAGCTAGCAGGTCTTCAATCAAGTTGGATGTGAACTGGCTCCCTTGATCGGTGACCAGCTCTCTTGGGTAGCCAAATTTGTAGAAGATGTTCTCCCTTAAGAACTCAGCCACCTTTTCTTCTGTTGCTGCCTTGATTGCTTTAGTCTCTGCCCACTTTGTCAGGTAGTCAGTGCACACAATGATGTAAGACCTTTGCCTTGAAGGAGGGTTGATTGGACCCACAAAATCCATACCCCACTTCTCAAATGGCTCAAGAGTCACTTGAGGTTGGAGAGGCATCTCATCCCTTGGAGTCGGTTTCCCCATTCTTTGGCATCGTTCACATTGGCGGATATATCTTCTGACCTCTTGATGAAGTGTGGGCCAATAGTAGCCTGCCTGCAGGATTTTGAAGGCAGTCCTCTTTGCTGCAAAATGTCCTCCACAAGGCCCATCATGACAGGTGAGGAGGATATCAAAGACTTCCTCCTCCCTTACACAACGCCTTAAGATCTGATCAGGGCCAAGCTTGAACAGATTGCCCCTGATCCAAGTAAATGAGGCACTTTTTCTGATGATTCTGCTCTTCTCTCTTGAGGATAGGTGCGGAGGGAACTGTGCTGAAACAAGGTAGTTTGCTATATCAACAAACCATGGAGAGAGTACTGAGATAGCAAACAGATGTTCATCGGGCATCTGGTCATCCACTGTTCCATCCTCATCTGCAGACAAATCCAATCTAGATAAAAAGTCAGCAACAACATTTTCTTTACCTGGTTTGTCAACAATGGTCAAATCAAACTGCTGCAACAAAAGTAACCATCTAATAATACGAGCATTCACATCTGGTTTATTCATTAAATATCTAATTGCAGCATGATCCGTATGTACAAAGGTTTGATAGCCAGTAATATAATGTCGGAACTTGTTCAGTGCATGGACCACAGCCAAGAATTCTTTCTCGGTTACAGTGTAATTCAGTTCGGCTTTGGACAAGTTTTTGCTAACAAAGTAAATGGCATATGGAAGTTTTTGTTCAACTTGTCCTAAAGCTGCCCCTATGGCTTTGTTCGAGGCATCAGTGTGGATGGGGAAAGGTAGGGCCCAGTTTGGACCTCTCAAGATTGGGGCTGACACCAACTTGTCCTTTAATTCATTCAACGCCCTCTGACAATCGTCAGTCCATTTAAACTCCACATCTTTTGCCAACAGGCCAAACAATGGCGAGGCTAGCTTGCTGAAGTCTTTAATGAATCTCCTGTAATACCCTGCTAATCCTAAGAAACTCCGAACATCCCTTACCTTTTGGGGAGGTGGAACCTTCTTGATGAGAGCAATTTTGTTAGGATCCACTTGTAACCCTTGGCAAGAAATGGTATGGCCTAGCACGGTCCCTTCAGTCATCAGGAATTCACATTTTTCAGGACTAAGGGACAGGTTCATCTCAATGCATTTGGTTAGGACCTTTCCCAGATTGGACAATGCTTCCTGGAAGTTGGACCCATAAGGAGTGAAGTCATCCATATAGATTTCCACCGCATCATGGACCAGCTCCGAGAAGATGCTCAAGACAGCTCTCTGGAAGGTAGCAGGAGCATTGCATAGCCCAAAGGGAAGAACTCGGTAGGCAAAGGTACCCCAAGGACAAGTGAAGGTGGTTTTATCTTGGTCTTCCGGGCTGATTTGGATTTGGTTGTACCCGCTAAACCCATCCAGGAAAGAGAAGAACTTCTTTCCTGCCAGTCCATCCAACACTTGATCTATGAAAGGTAGAGGGAAATGGTCTTTCTTGGTAGCTTTGTTCAGTTCTCGGTAGTCCACACAGATTCTCCATTTCCCATTTTTCTTGGGAACCAACACCAGAGGGGACACCCATTCACTATCTGAGATGGGGTAAATGAATCCAGCATCCAATAGTTTTTGCAATTCTTCCTTGACAATGTCCTTAAGGGCTGGATTCATTCGCCTCTGAGGTTGCCTAACCGGTTTACAATCCTCTTTGATGTATATGTGATGGGTACAGACCGAAGGATGGACCCCTTTCATCTCCTTATAGCTCCAAGCAAAAGCATCTAGGTGACTGGCCAACAGGCTACACAGCTCCTTTTCCTGGGAAGGAGATAGGGAGGAGCTGATCTTTAACGTTCTCTCAGGGCCGAACTCCACATTCTTGACTCTGGGAGTGACAGGGTTGGTGGCACAAAGGTCCACTAAGGTGCTAGCTTGGGCATCCTCCACCAATTTCTCTAAGGATAGTGCACTGGAAGGTGGATTCTGGATCAAGGTCTCAATCAAGTCATCCTCGGTTGGGGGGTCTCTTCTAGTGGTGTCTAGGGTGCACAAAGGTGCTGAGTACACCTCATCCTCTTCTCCTTCCTCCAACCATAGCGGTAAGTCATGCTCTAAGGAGGGTTGGGCAGGAGGGTATACGACTAGCTGCTTGGACATAGGACCATTTTTGATGGTCATGTTTCCTGCACGGCAACTTATGTAAGCATCTGCAGTGGCTAACCAAGGCCTTCCCAAAATAAGAGGATATCCAGTAAGCTTTGCCTTGGGTTGCAGAACCAAGAAATCTGCAGGGTATTCCCAAGAGTCGACAGAGACCAAGACATCCTCCACAATCCCTTCGGGAGTCACGGTGGAGCGATCTGCTAGTTGCAGGACTGTCGAGGTCTTCCTCAAGGAACCCTGAAGATTGAGTTTGAGCATGGTATCCCTGGTCATCACATTAATGGCAGCCCCCAAATCAATCAAGGTGTGAGGTATGATGGTGCCATTGATGTGGACATCTACTACAGGACTCCCAGGATCTAGATACTTTGGGCAGATGACTTGTCCTAACATAAGGTCAGACAGTTGTCCTAAGACATTGATGGTTGAAGCATCTCTCTTTCGCCTGCCTGGGTGTTTGAAACACCTTTCCTTAACCAGTTTGTTGTATATTGGCACATCCTTGATGGCTTGGAGAAGTGGTATTTTCACACACAACTGCTTGAGCTCTCCCAGAAGCTCATCCTCCTCTGGGTTGGGTTGTGTGGTGGCTGTTAGTCTCTCAGGAAAGGGTGGAATAGCCTTTGGTTCACTTTCCTGTTTGTCCTCCTCGTCCTCTGGGGGAGGAGGTTGGCGATCCGGAAGAGTCTTTCCAGATCGAAGATTGATCTCCTGGATCTCCACAGCATAGGTAGGGCATGATGTTTCCCCAGTGTATACCTGCTGGGCCTGTCTATTGTTGGGGTTCGGGTTCAGTTGAGCAGGCATTTGAGGTTGCCTTGGAGGAGCAGGAGGTAATGGTTGAGGTTGAACTGGTGGTGGAGGCAAAATGGCGGGAGGAGTGTTGTACTGGGGCCTCCACCCCGACTGAGGTGCATTCCACTGAGGTTGTGGCTGGGCATGTGAATGATATGAATGAGTAGTGGGTTGAGTAGGGTACTGAGGTGGATAAGACCATGGAGGAGGCATAGACCAGGAAGGATGAGCAGGGGGACCCCAGGAAGGCATAGGAGTCGATTGGTTGGGGCTGTAATAAGCTTGAGGTGCCCCTTGCATCCCCTGCTGGTAAGGTCTAGGTCCTTGTGGCCTCCTTTGGTTGAGGAAATAGAGAGGTTCAGTGGGAGCTTATGTCCCTTGGTACATAGCTTTAAGCCCAGGTAAGGTTGGACATTGGTTTGTGGGATGGTCCTCCTCACAAACGAAGCACACTTCAACCGAATGCAATGGGCATTCGTTCTTAGGGTGTCTCCTTGTACATCTAGGGCAGAAGATAGCCAAGGCCCTCTCAGCTTCTTCCTTCTTCTGCTGGATCCTAAATGTGTCCAGTTGCATGGCGATGGTCTGTCTCACCTCACTCTTAAGATCTTCTAATTGATTTGCAAACTCATGCTTGGAGAAAGGGATACCCGCTGAGAGGAAGTTTCCTCTACCTCGTTTCCGGGCCCTAGAGTGGTTTCTGAACACAATCTTGATGTCCTCATAAGGCAGTTGGTAAATATCTCCCCCAGCTAACATGTGAAGGGTATCTAAAAGGTCTTCAGGGACTCCTCGGAGCAGGACCAACTTGAGGGATTCAGGGTCAAGTGTGCACCTGGCCCGCTTATAGCTAAGTTGGAACCTCTCCTCATAATCCTCTAAGGACTCATCATTTCCCATGGTCATCCGAAAGATTTCTCCCTTGGTTTCCTTGGACCTACAGTAGTCCCGGTACTTGGTATTGAAAGCTTGCTGCATCTGAGCCCAAGTGGTGATACTATTCCCAGGTAAGCCCATGAACCAGCGTAATGCTGCATCCTTAAGAGTTGAAGGGAAGAGTTTCAGCTTCTGCTCATCTTCAGTATAGTCATAGGTTCTACAAAGGACAACAAACTCAAACAGGAAGGTATCAGGATCTTCAGTAGTCATTCCATGGAAGTGAGGTAGAGCGGAGGGACTAATGTTTTTCATTTTCATGTCTCCATTGGTTTCTCGGATGGGGAAGGCACCTTCTATTCTCTCATCTTCTCCTCTATTGTCAGCCATAGCTTCAGATGGGATGGTCTCTAATTCTTCTTCTGCTATAGGATCTTCGTATATCTCAGGAGGTTCACCTATAGGTTCTTCTGGATCACTGTCACCGAAGAAGAGAGAAGGGTGACTCAGTGATGTGGTGGGGGTGTTGGGTAAGAATTTGCCTGTTTTATCTCGATTCCTACGAGGCATGAAATGGAAAGACTTTTTTTTTTTTATTGCTTTTGTTTTTCTTTGGTACCTGCAAAACTGAAACAGATTGATCTACAACTAACTATCTTGCTGAAATAAAATGCAGAATTGAAATGAAAGCAGGAAAGAACTAATCTACTTTGCTCAAATGGAATTGCAGGAATGGAAATGCTAGTCTACGCTTGCAGAATTGAAAGGCTAATCTATGCTTGCAAAATTGAAATTGCGGAATTGAAATGCTAGTCTATGAAAGCAGGAAATGTCTATGCTACTTTTGCAGAATGAAAATGAAATAAACTACTTGGCAGAAGGCGAGAGTAAGAAAACAGAAGAAAAGCAACAATTACTAATACTCTAACGCTTCCCCGGCAACGGCGCCAAAAAGATGGTGGGCTCCAGTATTGTAGCAAGAATGCTACAACTCCTGGAGCTTCCTTCTCTAATTTTATCAACCCGGTAGTTCGTAACAAACTTGGAAGCGACGGTGCTGTATGCACAAGTACTAGCTCTTGTCGCAGCTGTCACTTGGTCAGCTGGCACAAGTCCGCTAGGGCTCAAGCCAACTTCTATATGTTCTCAGAAGAAGCTTTTTAAGTGATGAACGAAAGCTATCTCAAAGGAAATTAACCTACTTTGCAAGAATGAACTGAAAGCCAACAAAGCATGGAAACCCTAGTAAACCCTAATCTGACTAGCTTAATCCTTATGATGCAATGGTGGGAATGCAACTTCTAGAAATGATGCCATTACTTCTAGTGAGAGGAGATGCATGAGTTTAAACTACTTTCATCTGAAGAGAACATGTTTTTGTATTTTTTCTCAAATGGTTGGAGTTATTATGACTGTGCTTCTTACTGGGTCTTGACTGTGCAGGGGTAGTTCAAGGGGAGGAAGGCTTGGGAAAGGTCAGGAGGACTCTGAGATGGTTCCAGGGGATCCCTAACATCACTCCACAGAAGTTCACAACGTTCAGGTGCCTGGAAACCGTGTTTGCAAGCTTCTACAGGATGTCTGCAGGGGATCCTACAGGAAGCTCGGGATTTCTACAGGAAGTCTGCTAACTTCTACAGGATGTTCTGCAGTCGGAGTTTTGGGTGATGGAGGAGTGAATGAGCTGTATGGGTGGATAGGTAGGATGAGAGAGGAGCTGGTGACGGCCTATGGACAGAGAAATGATATGGAGAAGGGGTGTGTCAAGCTGGTTGGTCGATAGAAGGGTAGAGGCAAATGGAAGGCCGAAAAGATAAAACAACGTGGATAACAGAAGAGATGGTGGGCAAAGGATCTAGCTGCAAGGTAAGGAGATGGCTTAGGGACGACTGAGGAGGATAAGGAAGTGTTGAAGTGGTGCTACGCAGTGTAAATGAAACAAATCACCTCTGTCTTGCACAAAACCGAGAATTCATCAACCTATTCTAACTGTTGTATTAAACCAAAGAACAGCGATGGAAGCTAAGATAGAAATCGTGCATGGTGCTGAAACAAGGCGTTATTGCTCAAGATCTAAATGCATGGACACTTCTACCAATGGAAATATGACTTTAAAGCATGCATGAACATGTAAAACTGCGTTTTTTGGTGGTTGGCACGGTCTACACTCCCAATCTCTAAACAGAGGTGGAAGTGAGTGTACGATCAACCTTTTCTTGGAACTCTGATGAATTCTAATCCTCCTACTCTAATCTAAGCTGCTGAAAGAACTTTATCCAGAAACTAATCCTACTTAATCACATCAAGAAATTCAAATCAGCAGACTGTGTTTTCCAAATGCATGTCAAAGCAAAGAAACGGAATGCTGAAAGGAAAGACAAGTAACAATACAAAGAAAAGGAGGTCTATTGCTCTCAGGTTGGGCCCTAACCTGAGAGCTATAGCTCCTCTAAGAACTCAGAATTGAATCCAAATCTGTCTACCTTTTATTAAAAGATCATAATCATGAGTCTAACAACATGCCAAAATTGGCTTACAAAGAGCAAAAACAGAGCTACAGATCGTGATTCAAAATCTACAACAAAGGTTCAAGAGTTTTTATCGAAGGCTACAGCCTCAATATTTATACATGATGAGGGCCAAGCTGGCCTCCTCAATTAGTGGGGCTTGGCTGTCCAACTAAAAGTAAACTGTTGTTCCTGTAGAATCCGTTGGCTGCCTTCTAGCTCGGTGGTGATAGCTGTTGGAGCTCGGAGTTGGGGTGGAGATCACGAGGAAGGTCATTCAAGGCTGTGGACAACCTCCCTATAAACCCGCAATGCCACCTTGGCTATCTCCTTGTCTCCATCTGCGTGGTCTTTGCTCCATTTAATGTCAAAAAACCTGAAATCATCATGTATTAGCCACATAGGCATAATGACTGCCCTTCTTCCTACAAATAACACGAATATACTAAGAAATGATGCATAAGTGATAAAAAATGAAGGGTTGAGCAAGGTAAGTAGGCCGAATGAGCCCAAATTGTTACCAAAAATTGGGGCTCATCAGTTCTCTGGAAGGCCTCTTTTCTGATTTCATCAAGCTCATTTAATTGTGTCATCCTTTGCTTCTGGGCTTCTGAAAAGTCAAGATATAACTGGACTATTGTCTTATAGGTCTGGATCTGGAACTCTATCGGAAGTAAAACTTGCTTCCCATAAACAAGTTCATAGGGAGTATTCCTTGTAGTATTCTTCCATGTAGTTCTGTAGGCCCATAAGGCTCTGGAAGCTTTTCCACCCAGTCTTTCCTGTGTAGATGTACAATATTTGTAAGGATAGCCTCAATCACCTTATTTGTGGATTCAACTTTTCCAGTGGCTTGTGGATGGTATGGAGTTGACTTTTGATGTTTTATCTTGTATTGGTCCACAAGCTTATGCACTAGTCTGGATGTGAACTGTGTCCCTTAATCTGTTACAATTTCTCTTGGGACACCAAAACGAGTAAAACTATCCTCAAAAAGAAATGAAACTACCGTATTTTTAGTAGCAAAAGGAAGTGCTTTAGCTTCTTCCCATTTAGTGACATAATCAATACATACCAGAATATACTTCTTTTGCTTTGAAGGTGGGCTGATTGGTCCAACAAAATCTGGTGCCCATTTTTCAAATGGTTCAATAAGTACCTATGGTTGCAGTGGAATTTCATTTGAAAGAGTAGGTTTTCCCATTCTCTGACAACTGTCACATCTTTTAACATATCCCTTGGTATCCCTGAAAATGGAAGGCCAATAATATCCTAAAAGTAATATTTTGTAAGCAGTTCTGCTGTCAGAAAAATGTCCTCCACATGGCTCATCGTGACAATATTTTAGTATCTCTGGTATTTCGTCCTCCCGAACACATCTTCTGATGATGAGATCTGGTCTTGTCTTATATAATTCTTCATTTCTCCATGAATAAGATGTGTTGTTGTGGACTATTCTTCTCTTCTCTCTGGGAGACAAATGAAATGGCATTTTTCCTGTGGCCAAATAGTTAGCAATATCTCATACCAAGGTGATTTAGCAGATACTACAAAAATATATTCATTAGGAAGTTTGTCTTCTACTGGTTGATCATTATTTTCATTTTGTATTCTAGATAAGTCGGCAATTGTGTTCTATTTTCCTGGTCTATATAGAATGGTTATGTTGAATTCTTGTAAAAGTATGAGCCATCTAGTTATTCTTCCATTGGTGACGGGTTTATTCATTAAGTATCTAATGGCAGAATGGTTTGTGTGAACAAAGGTTTCATAGCCAGTTATATAATCTCTGAATTTGTTAATGGCACGAACTATAGCTAAAAACTCCTTTTCGGTTACAGTATAATTTAACTTTACAGGAGTTAAATTTTTACTGGTATAATAGATTGCATAAGGAGTAAGATCCTTTTGTCCTAACATAGCTCCTAAGGTTGAATCTGAAGCATCTGTTGAGATATGGAAAGGCAATTTCCAGTTAGGTCCTTTTAAGATGGGTGCTTCAGAAATTCTCTTTTTCAAAGTGTCAAAGGCGTCTTGACATTCAGAATCCCAGTTGAATTTACAGTCTTTGGTAAGTAGTTTAAAGAGTGGGGATGCAATTTTTGTGAAGTTTTCTATAAATCTTCTATGGTATCTAGTAAAACTGAGAAAACTTCTAACATCCTTTTGACAACTTGGCACCAATAACTTAGAAATGACTTGAACTTTAGATGAGTCTACTTTGATTCCATCTCCTGAAATATGATGACCTAGAACAAATCCTTCATTAAACATCATTAAGCGTTTTTCATGGCTTAGTGAGATATTTGTTTCTTTACATATTATTATGATTTTTTCTAAATTTTCCAGTGCTTCATTGAAATAATCCCCATAGACTGTGAAATCATCCATGTATACTTCCACACAATCATGGATAAGGTCAGAGAAAATGTCGAGGACTTCTCTTTGGAATGTTGCTAGAGAATTACATAACCCAAAGGGAAGTACCCGATAGGCATAAGGTCCCCATGGACAAATGAATGTGGTTTTATCTTGATCTCTAGGGGCTACCTAAATTTGGTTATACCCACTAAACCCGTCCAAGAAGGAAAAATATTTTTCCCTGCTAAAGTGTCTAAGACCTTGTCTATGAAAGGTAATGGAAAGTGGTCTTTTAATGTTGCTTTGTTTAATTCCCTGTAATCGATGCATACTCTCCATTTTCCATTCTTTTTAGGAACAATTACTAGGGGTGAAACCCATTGACTGTCGGATATTGGATAGATGAAATTTACATTTAATAGTTTCTACAATTCTTCCTTAATAATTTCTTTTAGATTTGGGTTCATTCTTCGCTGAGGTTGTTTAACTGGTCTTGCATTTTGTTCAATGTAGATATGGTGTATGCAAGTTTTTGGATCAATCCCTCTCATGTCAGTGTATTCCCATGAAAAATAAGAAGAATGTTTTTGTAAAAGTTCTATCAATTGATTCTTTTGCACTTCTTCCAGGTTTTCATTAACATTCAAGGTTTTTGCTGGAAAGATTTCTGTTGAGGAATTCCCAAATTTTTCCATGGAGAGAAATTATACTTGTTTAGATGAGAGATACTCATTTCGATTATGGTCATAATGTAGGAAGATTCATTATTTTCTAGTAAATTTAAAAGTTGGTCTTCCTCCTTTACTTGTTCAGTAGTGAAAATAGGTTGTATATCTTCTTCATATTCTATCCATTCTTTGGTTTCTGTATCTATTGTTGTTCTTGCAGGGCGATATAATGTAAATTTCTTTGTGGAATTTCCATCTGAGATAAACATATCACCTAATCTACAGCGGATTAAAGCATCAGTTGTATCCAACCAAGGCCTTCCTAGAATTAATGGATGTCCTCCTAAATTATTCTTGGGTGTTAAGACCATAAAATCAACAGGATATTCCCAAGAATCTAAGGAGACACAAAAATCTTCCAACACACCACCTGGTTTAATAACAAACCTATCTACTAATTGCAACAAGTTTGGTGTGTACTGAAGGTTAGGAAGCCTAAGTGTGTTCATAACTTGTTTACTCATTATGTTTATGGCTGTTCCTAGATCAATTAATGTGATTGGTATTTCAGTTCCATTGATGTGAATTTTTACAATGGGGCTTCTTGGATCTAAATATTTTTTATTTTTTGACTTCCCCATCATAATGTTTGCAATTTTTCCAACTAAGTAAATTATTTTTATATATTTTCTTCTTCTCCCCAATTTTGTGTACTTAATTCCTCCAATTTTTTTGCAAAAATTAGTATTTCTTTTATGGCTTGTAATAAGGGAATCTTAATACAAACACTTCTCAATTCATCCATCATATTATAATCAGGAAAGGCAATTTGTTCCTCTACTCCTTCATCTATTTTCAACCTTTCTGGGAAAGGTGGTTTTACTGATATCGAGGGTTTTTCTGTGATAGGAGTATTTATTGGAATTTATTTTGTTTGTTTATTTTCTTTTTGAGGGAGAGAAGTATCCCCTTATTTTGATTGATTTTTGTGTTTTTGAGAATCGGATCTTGTTTCTTGAATCACAACAGTAGGTTTTCTTGGTAATACTCTTCCAGACCTTAATTGGACATTGTTTAGGTCTAGTGGAGTTATTACATAAGTTTGAGGATTCTGACCCTCCATGTTGTACACTAGTTGTTGTGGTATTTTATTATTAGGATTCAGAAGTGGTTGAGCAGGTAGTTGATTTGATTTTTTTAGAAATGGTAGGGAAAGTTGTGGGTTTTGATTATGAATTGGAACTTGTGGCAATTGATTAGCTTGAATAATTTGATTAGATAGGGATAAGAATTGTGGTGGAAGGTAATATGGCGAGTACTGGTTATATTGAGCATAGACTCCATAAGGATTTTGCCATCCTTGATTCCAAGATTGTGACTTTGGCAGAGCCCTAGGATACCAGGTTGAATTCCAATTATTTTGTGAAGATTAGGCAAATTGTTGTGGTCTAAATCCTTGTGATTGATTTGGTTTGGGATTTTTCCATGGTATTTTGGCTATAAAGTAGAGAGGGTCCACTGGTTTTGAGATTCCTTCATCATTGAATACGACCTTAAGACCTGGTAAGGATGGACATTCCTTCGTATCATGATTATCTGCACATATGACACAGGTTTTTATGGATTTTTAGTCTAAGGGACACTCTCTTAGAGCATGTTTCTTCTGACATTTGGGACAGAAGACAGATAATGCAGCATTTTCGAAATTTTTCTTGTTTTGTATTTTAAGGGTGTCTATCTGCTCACTTAGGCTACCTAAAATATCTGTTTTGAAGGTGTCAAGAAAATTTCCTATTTCTGCCCTGCTGACTATCCCAGTTGTAGATTTGTTAATTCTTGACAAGAGAGGGTCTCTAGGACTCCTTCCAACTCATGCTTTACCCCTTGAGATATGTACACGTAAATTACAAATATCTTCGATTGGTAGTTTGGAAATATCTCCTTTCCTGGTTAGGTTAAGGAGATCGATCCATTCATCTTTAACGGCTCTGAGTACGAGAGCTTTTAAGGTTTCTTCATCCAAATTATCCATTTTTTCTCTCTTAACATTATAAACAAACCTTTCTACCAAGTCTTCAAGATTTTCATCTTCTTTTTGTGTCATTTTGAAGACTTCATCCTTAAGGTTACTAGGCATACAATAATCTCTATATTTGCCTAAGAAAGCCTCTTTCATTTGTCCCCATGTTGTTATAGAACGCACTCCTAGACTCATGAACCATTTTAATGCTAAGTCTTTTAATGTAGAAGGGAACAATTTTAACTTTTGAGCATCATGTAGATAGTCATATGATCTGCATAATACTTCAAATTCAAAGAGAAATGTCTCTGGATCTTCATTTCTTTTCCCGTGGAAGTTAGGAAGAGTTGATGGTGATATATTTTTCATTGTGAGGGTTGTATCTTCATCAAGAATAGGGAATCCCGAAGGATCTTGATTTCCTCTGCCTCTACGTCCTCCTCTTCCTCTTCCTCTTCCTCCAATCCTATCTTCTTCACCATGGACATTGTGTACTTCTCCTTCTCCTTCTTCAGCCATGATAGATTCTTCAGAGCTAATATAGTGTTCTTCTAATCTTTCTGGTTCCTCTACTAATGGTGGCTCAGAATAAGTTTCCAATTCCTCTTCTTCACTAGGAACTTCTCATTTTTCTCCCAAAATTTGCTCACCAGTGGAAGATAGAAAGGTTACTCATGTAGTTGGGGGTGCAGGATCTTCCTCAATTACCACTTCAGTAGAGGAATTTGATGAAGTACTGGATTGGATTTCTGATCTTGAAATTTCAAGAAGCCTTTGTCAACCTCTAAAAGGAATTCGGGTTTGAATAGGTGGTGTGGTTTCTCGAGGTCTAGGTGGAGTGAGTGGATTTGTGGGAATTAAAATTCTTCCTCTACCTACAAATCTAACTCTAGAGTCTCTATACCTATGCATATCATGTTTCAATTTTTTCTTTTTAACTTCTATTCATACTTCCCCAACAACGGCGCCAAAATGTTTGGTCAATTCAATGTATTTGAATTGTCAATCATAAATTGTCAACCAGGGTACATAAACTGATGAAGTACAGGGGCACAATATGTGTTTAGATGTTATTCATTAGGTCGTTATGTATTTTTTAGAATCTAAACTTAAGATGGATATGGAGGTGGTGTTTGTCAATTATATTAGTGTCATAATTCTTAAAGATGTTCTAAGTTTCCTAGGAGTTGATTTCTATCTAATTAGTTTGCAGATGATATGAGAGTGATCCTACTTGTATTAGATGGTTTTGGGATTTTTGATCCTGAATCTCTATGCTACAAATTATAATTCACTAAGTGAAAAAAAGAAACTTATTCTATCAATTATGAAGAAATATTGTCTGAACTCAATTGTTTACGAGAGAACTTTCACTCTTTTACTTATTCAATTTTCACTCAAACAAAATAACCAAAGTAACATCTATATTATGAATTAAACGCACTTCAATTATGCTAGATAATAAGAAAATGAAATGACCATGTTGTAGTAGGTATAAAGAAAATTAAATAACAAACTAAACTAGGTATAAAGCAAATGAAAGTACTTATGCAAATAACAACTCGATGGCAAAATCATTATGTTGCATTCTCACACAAAACAGAGCATTTGAAGAATGAAAGGAAATCGTATTGCAATTGATTAAAAATTGTCACTATTTTTAGGGGCCCTCCATATAGCAGTTCATAGCTTCCAACCAACACAATGCATAACACAAAACCAATTCTACTCAAACGGAATTCACAAACTATTCAAAATTACATCATTTGGTGCGCACCCAAATCACAGTGCAGGCATAGGTTTTATAGAAGGTTTCTTAGCATAACTGCATGAATAATTCAAGCCTAATATCTCTATCCTATCTAAACTTATATTGTTAAACCTTCATTTTGCTATTCTGAAAGAAAAACAATAAGGTTTCAATCGATCTTAGGTTCTGTTCTGCATTAATTTGACGGTTGACTTGGATTTTGATTGTAATCTCCTATGCTTATCTTAGTGAATAGTTTCGAGGGGATAGGAAGGGATCCACGAGGGAGCCATCCTCTATCCATCTGCACCCTTCGCTGCTGACTTGGAACTCTGGAACCTTGAAAACAATGGAGACAACTACATAAACTTGGATTAGTTGCGGAAACATACTGATTCGGTAACCAATTGCAAACTTTAACAAAACAATAGGGTATAAAGTTAAATATGAACAAAAAGACATATTATTACATACCTTCATCAAAACCTGGTGGATATGGCTTTATTTAGGTGCTAAATATATAGGAAAGAGAGGATCGTTAGGCAAAAAGGATGTCATGGTAGGACAATCTTCGGATTGTACAGAGACAATATTTGTCACAATGTGACATTAGACCATGGTTGACCAGGATTGATTTTCATATCAAGACAATCTTTTTCACAATCCGACGTTGCACCATGGTTGATATTCATATTGAGAAAATATTTGTCACAATGTGACATTGGACTATCGTTGATTTTCATAGTGAGACCATGGTTGACCATGATTATAAACACAACGGTTTTATATAGAACCCAAGCATTAATATTATAAAACTTGTGAATAATATTGAACAAAGGGATTAATATTGTAAAACCAAGGTGTATAAATCCCAAGATAAATATTATAAACCCGAAAATAAACATGGTTGACCATTGTTTATTTTCATAAATGGGTTTACAACATTAATCCTTTGGGTTTAATATTATTACCTTGGATTTTTAGTATTACTCCATTAGGTTTATTATTCTTTTGGGTTTATAATATCAATCCCTTGGGTTTAATAATTAAAGGGTTCACATTCTTAGGGTATAATATTATTCGTAAGATTTATATTTTAATCCTTAGGTTCAATATGAATCCCTTCGGTTTATATTCATGGTCAACCATGACCAATCATGATCCAACATCACATTGTGACAGAGGTTTTCTCAATATGAAAATTAGCCATATGAAACCAGCCATATTGGGATTATAAACGTAAGGGATTAATAATATAAACCCAAGCTATATAAACCCTAAGATAAATATTATAAACCCTCAAATAAACATTGTTAACCATGGTTTATCATGGTCACGGGGACTTCACTCACAAAGTAATACCATATCACGTATGTTCATATTAGGGCATAAAAAATGAGGAAAAAATGATATAAGATATTGAGCATATAAGAGGGGGTTGAAGGGTTTTTATATGTTGTGTAGAAATATGTGTATTATAAAGTATTGTTTATATAATAAATTGGCCATGCAGAGGCAAAAAAAAGTGGGATGGAGAAATAGAGGTTCAAGAGTATTGTGGGAGTATCAAGAGTGGGAGGGAGAAAGAAAAATCTATGGTAATATTGCGTCCATAGTAGTCTAATATTCAAACTTATGGCCCCAATATTGACATGCAATTCATGGTAATGTTAAATCTTTAAAGTAAAAGCGACATTCTCCTTTATCTTTCACTTTCATCATTTTAATTAAATTTTTAACATTACCATGAAATGACTCAAGATGTTTGAGAGTGGTTCTGACCTCATTAGATTTCATATAGAGAAAGTAGAATTTTAGATCACACTCAAAATCCAACAAACTTATTAGTTTTTCAGGATTTCGAGATTAGGGGGATTGTAATGTTTCCATTGGATTTTTTCATGTACTAGGGTATGCAACTCGTATTTAATCAAGAGACCCAAGCCCAATATGTACCTTGATGTTAGTGGAATTGGTTTTCAAACTCCTATATTAGGACCCTACTAAAAATGTACCTATCACTCAAACAAAATCTTTACTTGATGTGCTACATATTTTCTATCTTATGTTAATGCTTAGAGGGTGATATTAATGATAAAGATCCCAATATAGGCAATGATTTTGATGATATATAGGTATTTGTTGTGTCATGATTTTTTTGGATGCTAGAGGCCATCCAAATCTTATTTGCTAATGTATTTTCAGTTAAGAGATTGATTTCACTTGATGTTATTTTGGTTATGTGGGCCCTTACATGCTATATAAATGAGGACTTGTAATTCGTCTACCTGTGGTTGATGAAGATTATAACTACTAGATGAATGATGTTATATTGTTTAGTCCTTGTTTTTTCTGTTTTTATCACAAATTCATCATTCTACAAGTTTTTTTGGACATATATGCATCAAAATATAAAAAATATATATATTATAAAAATTCACTCATAAAAACGCTCCCAAGTTGGGAGCTTTTGAAAATGTTGCTCCTTGCTACACAAAAACCTAAGTATGCCTCTCTCATATCCCTGAGTTTTTTCCTCATTTTAGTCATTTCTAGGACCAATGCACCCTGCCCCCTCATTGGCCAGCATTTACTACCAAGTTGTCCTACTCTGTGCCTACGTTGATCACCTACAAGTTTCTTATTATTGGGGGTGTGTTGATTATAGAAATTCGGAAAACAAAAAGAATCTCGAAGCTTCCTTTTCCAAAAACGTCCAGGATATGTTGCAACTATTTACCTTGGATAAAAGTATTGAATCTTATCCTATCCTACCTTGGAGTTTTCATCCCTTATCCCTTGAGCTCATTGTCCCGTCAAGAGTGGATCTCAAGCCCATATTGGTAAAAGGATAAGAATTCATGAACTACCTCCCTCGTCTATATGTTTATAGCCATCCATAGGCAAGGGATTGGCTTTTGGAGATTGATTCTACCCATATGCTGCTGATGTGAGAGATATTATTCCATGCATTAGGGTGACTATAGGGTGACTATATGGGTTCGTCTCCCTAATCTGTTGCTTCATTTCTAGACTGAGGACACCTTCAGGAGAATTGGGAACTCCCTGGGCACCTTCTCAGATTATGATAGATCATACCTCTCCATTAGGGTTATGGCTTATGCACGGATCCTGGTACATTTAGACATTAGAGGAGGGTTGCAGGAGCAAGTCACCCTGCGTTGGAGGAATTATAATCGAACCCAGATCCTTGACTATGAGGGGGTCCCCTTTCGATGCAGACGATGCCATAGAGTTGGTCACCTCTACAAAGATTTCCCTATTCTAGGGAAATTGAAGACTGGGAACAAAGGGAAGTCATCTCCCTTAATGAAAGCTCAAACACAGATGGATCACTCGGAGGAGGAAGAGCATATAGACACTGAAGCAGCTGGATCTAGGCCGGTCTCAACAACACTGAAGAAGCGTGGGAAAACACCTCTCCGGCCTCCTTCACCTCCATTGACCAAGTCTAAGGCGACCGCTGGAGCCGCGCTATCTTCGGGTATGTCAAATTCTGAACCTTGCTCTACAACTTTTACTATTTCTTCGACATATAATGATAAAACTATGGGACCACAGCAGAGCCCTATTACCTTTCCATCCCACCCCAATCACCTTGAATGTCCCCTGACTCCCCCTCCCCCTCCTATATCATGTACCCCCCTTCTTTCCCAAAGGAGGTTCCATCTGATTTGAAACCCGGAATTGATCCCATCCCCCATCCTTACCACCTTTGCTCACATTCTCGGTTTCCGAGCACAAATACTATAGGCATTGGACTAGTACCTTCCCCCACCTCTTTGAAACTCCCTCGATGTAGACCATCCTCCCTGTCAAAAGCTAAACAATAGGTAGGGATGGAGATTGCCATGGGGAAACAACTTACTCTTAACAGGGTCCTTAGAGCACAGAATCCTCTGGAGTTGTCTCCTCCATGAACGTTCTCTCTTTCAACTATAGAGGGATTGCTAGTCTCGAGAAAAAACTAGCACTGCGAAGGCTCCTCCAAACTGAGTCGACCAATATAGTTCCTACAAGAAACCTTGGGTGCTGCCGATGCCATTTCCCCTCCTGTAATCCATTCTTCCCGGATGGCATTTTCAAGCCATATATGTAAATGGTTGCTCTGGTGGCATTGCCCTAGGATATAATCCATGCTCGATAAAGTTGATCATCACTTGGGGTGGCATTGGATTTATAGGGGCGGATACCTTCTCTACTAAACTGGGAACTGATATCAGACTGATAAATGTCTACGGGCCCTGCCACCATCGGGAGGACTTCTGGGAGCATCTTCTGACATCCAATATCTTGCAACCTGATAATATCATTCTGGGTGGAGACCTCAATTTCTCTCTTGGTTTTTCTGAGTCATGGGGGCACCATGCCCAAGTTGATCCTATATCAGTCTTCTTTGAACACCTCCTAGAAACTCACAGTTTCATCGACATCCCCTCTGCAAAGTTAGTCCCGACTTGGAGGAACAGAAGTTGTGGGGAGAATAGTCTTGCTCAAAGGCTCGATCGCTTCCTCATTAAGGAGCGATTCCTGGAGAGAGGATATACATATCGCCAATGGGTTGGCTCGGGAGGATTATCAGGCCACTTTCCAATATACCTTAATATCCAAGGAGATATAAGTAAACCACGAGCCCCCTTCAAATTCAATTACACCTGGTTGAAGCATAATTCCTATATCCGCCTTGTCACATACTTTTGGAAGGCCCACCCTTCTACTGATGGAAGGAAAATCACTGATGGTTTCGTTGACAACCTAAACGAACTGAAGAAGCTATCAAATATTTGGGCTCATAACAAGAGGATACAAGAAGAACAAAATCTAAAAGACATTGAATTAGAAATTGCTGACATGGAGGATGAAAGCGGGGGACTCTTCCCATCAAATGATCATAGGGATAAGATCATCGCCTTAATAACCAAGAGGTGAAACATCCTTAAAGAAAGGGAGGAAACTTGGAGATTGAGAAGCACAGCAATACGTCTGAAGGAGGGAGATGACAACTAAAAATTCTTCCATAAATTTGAAAATGGAAGAAAGGCAATCAACAATATCTGGAAATTGACAAATGAGCAGGGTATTGTGGTGGACACCTTCCCTCATTTGGCCACTCTCGCCACCTCACATTTCAAACAGGTCTATCAGGCTCCTCCCAATGCCACCCTAGCAGAGGTCATAAGAGTAGCACAACTTTTTCCTTGGTTCGTCGATCAAGAGAATGCTATGGATCTGAATAGAGAAGTCACTCTTGGGGAACTAGAGGCCACCCTTAAATGATTTAAGAGAGACAAGAGCCCCGGTCCAGATCACTGGTCAATGGAGTTTTATTTGGATTTTTTTGATATCCTAGGAGAATATTTACTCAAGGTCATCGAGGAATGCAGGATATCTGGGCGAATGCATGGGGCCATCAATTCCACTTTCATCGCCCTCATCCCCAAATCAGACAACCCGTTAACTTTCAATGATTTCTGGCCCATATCCCTGTGCAACTGCATATACAAAATCATCTCCAAAATCATTGCAAATCGCCTCCATCCCATTCTTTCCACCCACATCTCCTCAGAACAATTTGCCTTCCTGCAAGATCGACAGATACATGAAGCTATAGGAACGGCCCAGGAAGTATTACACTCAATACAGACAAAGAAGATCAAAGGTATGATTCTCAAAGCTGATCTATCTAAGGCATTTGATTGGGTAAGCTGGTTATATATCAGAATGCTCCTAACACATTTAGGATTTCCTGTGGGAGTTATAAAATGGATAATGTGCTGCATCACTAATATATCCTTTAGTGTCCTGATAAATGGTGCTGCTTCTCCTTTCTTTCACTCTGAAAGAGGACTCAGGCAAGGATGTCCCTTATCACCCCTACTCTTCCTACTGGTTATGGAAGGGCTCAACAGACTTATTAAGGATATGCATCTCAGAGGCAGGCTCACGGGAATTAGGATCATGGACAGATGCATGATAACACACCTCCTCTTTGTGGACAATGTGTTAATCTTCCTCAATGGGGGATTAGGAGATATGACTACTATACAACACTCTATCAACCTATTCCAAACTGCAACTGGCATGACTATTAATAACTCAAAATCCACCCTTACTGTATCTGACTGCTCCCCTCATGAGATCCAGTTCGCACTACAAAGGTTTCCTTTCACCTTGTTACAGCTGGAAGAAGGCCTCTGGTACCTGGGATACAAGCTGAAGCCGCTTAGCTACAAAATAGCTGATTGGACATGGTTGATCTCTAAACCAAAAAGGAGACTTAATATATGGTATCACAAGTATCTCTCCAGTGCCGAAAGTCTAGTGCTTATCAAAGCTGTTCTTGAGGCCACCCTGGTGTACTGGATGTCACTAGCTTGGATCCCAAGGGGCATCCTTACAAGAATACAAAATCTCTGTTGTAGATTCCTTTGGAAAGGCAAACAAACAGGGAGGATTTTTGCATGGGAAAAATGGGATTTGTTGTCCATACCAAAGAAATGGGGAGGCTGGGGCATTAAAAAATTGGAAGATTTATCCACAGCACTAGCGGCCAAGCTAGGATGGCAATTAATCACCTCTAGCAGTCTTTGGACCAAAGTAGCCTCCTCAAAATACATTGATCCATTAAGGCCGATGGATTGGCTGAGACAGACAAGCTGGAACAAAACAGGGATCTCAAACATTTGGAAAGCGGTACTGAAATCATTGTCACTGATCCGTGACGGGCTTACCTGGAGAATTCATGATGGGACATATGTTCGTATTGGCCTTGACCCTTGTATAGGATGTGGGAATGCACATTTATTACCAAAAGGACTAATACAACACCTCAAAGAGTTTAGCATCACCCACATCAGTCACATTGCTGACCAGGAGAGATCTACCTTCCTACACCAAGCTTGGAAATCTACCCACAGCCTGCACTTACCACAACAATGGCACCATCAATGGAAGGCATACACAGTAGCTCTAACTGAATCTCATATCAGAGTCTTGGAAGGGGAGGATGACATTATATGGGCAATTGCAAAAAATGGCTGGTACTCTCCCAAAGAGGGATATCTTCACCTTGCCAATAGACATAGACCACAACATATTGATAAATGGTGGAAAGGTATGTGGAAGCTCAAAGTCCCCCATAGAACAAGATTTCTCAGGTGGTCAATTCTGAAAAACAAAAGCCCGACCAATGACAACCTCATTAAGAGAGGTCAACATGGGCCCTTTTGGTGCTTCCTATGCAAAGACAATTCAGAAACATTGGATCACCTATTTCTCACTTGCCCCAACACTATTGATCTCTGCAACACTACGCTCTCATATACCCCTACACCTAACTCATGGAGAGGTCAAGCTATCATGGAAGTTTGGGCCAATTGGTGGACAACTACATCCTCGTCGAAAGCAAGGAACCTCCCCCTCCTCATTATCTGGGAGATTTGGATTGCTAGGAACCACATCGTCTTTCTAGATACCGCCCCTCACTGGCCCTCCATTTCAGCCTGAATCCTAGCCTATTACAGTAATATACCTGAAGATGAGGATAACACACCACCCAGACATATCATTCCTGAAACCATTGATTACTCCCAGCCTTGGGAATATTTTGACGGATCAACGCAAGAGGCACGATGTGGGGGGGGGGGGTACTTTACTTAACTGACTCACATTACTATCACATACAAATGGGACTTGGAGGAGGCACAAACAACTATGCAGAACTCATCACAACCAAACATCTCATTCATTTTGCTACTGAAAAAAACTGCAGGAACCTACAAGTGTTTGGTGACTCAAAAATTGTTTGCAATTGGATAAACAAAACATCAACATGTTATGCTTACACTCCGCGACACATTTTGGATGAGGTCCATAGATACATATCATATTTTTACAGTTTTTCATGTCGTCATATCTACAGGGAACGAAACTCCCTCGCTGACAAACTTTACAAAGAGGCAGCGATCTGGCCATGCGACATCTGGATGATACAATAACAAAGAGATGGAGATCATTACCAATATTATCACCGCCCTTATATGGTCCATGTTGCACAAGCTCATGAGGAGCCTGATATCATATGATATGCATTTTTTTTCCTGTTTATATTTATTTTTCTTTTATATATACATGTTACAGAAAATACTCTCTACGTAGAGTAATTTAAATTTTGAGAACTAAACAATACATATCTAAGGAAATGTCTCCCTGCGTGGGTCTGCGTTTATATTTTGACAGGATTACAGCCTGATGCAGGAGCATTCAGCTCAACATTATCATTGTATTTTAATGGACATAGGGGGTCTTGTATTTCAAGGAAGTTGGTTTCCTAAGTATTGACTTAATGTAATTATTTAATGTTTTGAGTGATTTTAATGAGAATAGGAATTAATTGAATATTGTGAGGCATAATTGTAAATGTTCTCGAATGTAGGAGAACATGAGAGATTTAGGATAGTTGAGTGATGAGAGGATTGAGAATTGATTGTAAATCTTAAATTAGGAGTCGGTTCATGATTTTGCGGATTAAAGAGAATCCTTAGGAATGAGGAAGAGATTTAGGAATTTTGTTGAGGAGTTTATGGATCTAAACCAGAAATTGGTTTTAAAATCCCTTTGTATGAATGTAAGCCTAAAAGGCATGATCAATGAGAGAGGTTAGACAAAGAGAGAGAGAGTTAGATATTTAGTTGAGTTTATAAGCCTATGGGCAGATGATGATCAGAGGCCATTAATTAGAAGATCAGGCTGAGGAGAGACAGAGAGTCTCATCATGTAATTATTTGTTGATATATATATGCACAGAGATTCAATTCGTATAAGTGTGTTATCGAATATTGAATGATGAATGAATGAATTAGCATATTCTGTGTAACAGAGAGATGCAGGCAAAGTTTGGCGATTACACAGAGAGAGATACATGAAGAGAAGGATCATAATGGATCGGTGAATCCATTAGAGGGATCAAAGTCAAAGCTCAGGAGGGAGTACGCAGTGAAACGCTGAAGAAATAACGTAAAACATAAGCAAAGAGAAGAGTGGAGAGATGAAGTGTTGATGCACAACAACCGTTGGATCTGCAAGATCAACGGTCAAGATTAAATCGCAAGGGTGAAACAATCGGGATCGCATCGCAATACATCAAAGGGAGGAATCAGTCTTGAGCGAAGTGCGATTGCGACATGCGACATGTAGCCAAACCCGAAACTTGTCAAATGTAACCAATAACCCCATCGAGTCTGTAAGTCATGTCGAATCAGAACTTTTAAGGGGAAGAAGTCAAGTGCGAAGGTTAACGGAACGATCGATGAGCGACATTGTGATACGCTGATTAGGCGATGGCCGATCAATGCCGATACGCCGATAGCGATGAAGCCGATCGGAAATCAGAGAAGGTGGAGATTGGAGCGGGAATACTTCAGTGAGCGGACCCGACGAATATTATGGTTGTGGGTATATAATATTTGAGATCCGGCTTATGCTGTCGGTGCGGGGTTTATGTTCATCCAAAAGTATCATCACTACTTATTTATTCTCAATCCAACAATCCATTGCTCCATCTCCTCAAACTACTAAAATGTATAAAAATTAAATAGAAACTTAGTAAATGCCACTTATTTTTTTTTTAATTGATCATACATTGTCAAATAATCCAATGTCAACCATAAAATCATTATTCTTTTACAAAATTATCAACATATATAATCTTCTATGTAATCAATCATATATGCATTTGAAAGACCTCTTGTTCTCAAACTAGAACAACTAATACAAAATTATTATCAATATTTAACCTTTAATTAATTTTAATTTCAAATAAAAACATAATTTTTCTTCAAAGAATTACATTCAACTTTAATAATAATACTAATACTTAAAAAAATTATTAATATGGTTAAACACATTATTCATAAATTCTAATAATTCTATTAAATAATTTCTAATAATTCTATTAGTTATCTAACAACCCTCCAACACGCTTTTCTTATCTTTTTAAGAACATTTTATTCACTTGGGCGTTTCCTTGAAGTAGCGGGCGTTTCCTTTCCCCTAAAGTATGCTAGTTAAATTATATCATCAATTACTATACAAAGCAAATTCAATCTTTGCTGGACGCTACAAATGCCTCTTATTTCAGAACTAACCATTTGCCAAATCTATAAAGACCCGCAGGGAGTTCCGTATAATTTAAGGAGAAGAAAAATCATCAGTCACATGCTGACAGGAAACGTGATAGTCCGTATAATTTAAGGCGAAGAAAAGACATCACTCACATGCTGACACTAAATGTGACATTGAGAAGAAAGAAATGCTGACAATAAATGTGATATTGAGAAGAAAGAAACGACAGTTGTTTTTAGTGACTTTTTGAAGTGTAGAATTTATATATAGTCAAAACACTAGTTTAAATAATACAAATCAAGAATTCACTTAAGATCTGATTTTAACACGGAAAAGTCCAAAAAATCTCACTAAAAACAATTTCGAAAAAAATATAAAATAAGTAAAAAATAAGCCAGAATTTCTATAAATTTCAAGTAAAAAAACTAGTTAGAGTTCCCTATAATTTAAGGAGAAGAAAAATCATCAGTCACATGCTGACAATAAATGTGACATTGAGAAGAAAAGACATCAATAAATGTGACATTGTGATATTGAGAAAAAAAAAGAGAGAGTTGTTTTCAGTGACTTTTCGAAGTGTGGAATTTATATATAGTCAAAGCAATAGTTTAAATAATACAAATCAAGAATTCAATTAAAATCTCATCTAACTAGAAAAAGTCCAAAAAACTTCACTAAAAACAATTCCCAAATAATAAAAAAAAAATAAGTGAAAAAATAAGCCAAAATTTCTATATATTTCAGGTAAAAAAACTAGTTAGACTACACTACGGCGTTAGGGTGGTTTTGTCGAGATGTTTTCCAGTTACCTATCCAGATTGGCCTCTGATTTGACGTGAGAAGAATCACACGGCGGAAGAAATATCATAATGGGTGTGCATCACACGGCCTGAGAAAAATCGATATGGGTAACTTTTGCGTTTCTTTGACTCTGTTGATATGATATTGTAATGTTTAGATATTTAAATGGTTTTTTAAATATAAAATTGGATTCAACGGCTATAGTATTTTGTTTAATATATAAATTTAATAATCTATAACTATAACTTGAAAAAAATCATTAAATTTTAATCGTATTTTGTTTATTATATAAATTTAATAATTTAAAACCACAATTTAATCATTTTTCATTAAATTTTAAATAAAAAAATCAAAAATTTATTTATGACAAAAATTGTTTATTAAATTATTGCTGATTATTAATAATAATATAATTAATTTATAATAATATATAATCATTTTAATTTTTAAAATAAGATAAATCCTCTTTTAAAATTGGCATGGGGAGTGATAATTATTTAGTTAATCTTGACTAAGTGATAATGTAATTATGATAATCTTGATTTGGTTAATAAGGGATATATTATTGGTGGTTTACAAGCGCATGATATTGGGAGACCCATGTTATTCGTAGATGATGGATCAAAATTAGGTATACATGGACCATTCTCTCAATAGTGTGGTCTATTGAGATACATGAAAGCAGAGAATACGTCATTATTGACAAGTGGAGAAATAGCATCTAAGATTATGGAGGTCAATTGAACGGAAATATATGAATGTTAAAGAAATAGAGAATACATTAATTGACATAGTTGAAAATTTGTAAAATCACATGTAAATGGATATACAATTCTTAGGTGATAGATTTCAGGGGCCATATTGTGTTCCAAGTTAAAAAAATTTGAGGGGGTAAATGTTTAATTCAAGTGTAAAGAGGGGAATGCTCGAGAAATTATGATAACCTTGATTTGGTCAATGATGTGTTTACAATTGGTGGATTACAACTCCATGTTATTGGGTAAGTCGTAGTATTTACATATGGTGAAAGCCATCCTCATATCAACAAAATTCCTTTGTTGTGCAATCCAACCCAAATCCAATAAACACATTATGTCTACTCGAGTCACTAGGGCTTCCCCAAGGAAATAAAAAATCACAAAATACTATCCATTAAGCATCATCTTCAATCAATGCGGGGAGATTAAGATCAAAATATGGGATCATCTTCTTGGCTTAAATTGGATCCTTGGTGTCAACGGCAACAGAAGACAATGAATTACAATCACTCTAGACATTTCATGTCTCAACCTACTCACTGTTGTTAGTGCCCTTAAACTACATAACTAAGCTTTGATGTTGGTTTCATGGTTTGGATTCCACTAGCCAACTCTTAGTGCACAATAATTCAAGAAAGGGTTTTTACGTTAAATACGGAAATAATGTAGAGAAAAGTGGTTGTGAACATGCAAGCATAACACTAGTAGTGCATGCTGAGTGACATATGAAGAGTAATGGACCTTTAGATAACATTTGAACATTATGATATATGTGTAGTCATAGGTTAGGGATATAGTAATGCCAAGAATGAATGTGTCTAGGAAAACTTGAATGCAAAAGCTACACATAACTAACATGCATGGTTACAAACTAAAGAAGTGTTAGGGTAACACTCATAATGGAGAATGGAAAGCATTGAATGGTGAAAAAAGTGTCGAGGAAAGGGCATACCTGAAAATATGTAGATATTTCCATGACTTGTGGCTCTCACACAATTGGGTAGGCTAGGAAGGAATCTACTCTGATACCATGTCAAACTCACTCACGAAAATAAACATAAACTAGGATAAACATTAGATGCACATTATGAACATAATATGCATAATAATACACATTTTTGGCCCTTAGTTCATATTTCAAGAGGTCTCTTGGACTTCTAATGACCATTTTCCTTCACTTGAATCTTTTTGCCTTCCTCCAAAGTGAACAAGCTAAGTTCACATAAACCCCAATGGATTATGTTTCCAACATAACCAAAGAGATAATAAGGAAGATTTAGAATGACAAAAGATACCATGTAAAAACCCTCATAACTCAAACGGAAGTAGTTGTAAAAACTCACAACTAAATTAGGGGTATGAAAAATACATGGTTAAGTGCTTTCATTGTAATATGCTAGGTCATTATTCATATGAATGTAGGAAGACTAAGGTTGGTCTTAGAAAACAATATGAAAACTATTCTAACGCCTTTAAGAGCTATAAGGACTCTTTATTCCTTACTTTTAATGCTATCTAAGAGACTCATAATAATATTTAGCTTATATAAAGTGGGTGTAACAATCATATGATAGGAAATAGAAGTTTAATTACAAACCTAGATGATTCAATAAGGAATAAAGTTAAATTGGGGACAAATAATATTGTAAATAATATGGGAAAGTGAATGGTCAACATCCTCACCTATGGGATGATGTTATTACTTGTTTCTGAAAAATGGGCTGAATATGTATTCTCATGTCAATAATGATATATAGACTCCAATAAGAAATGTTCAAATGTCCCACGAGAAGCATGGGCATGTATGGCCTACAAAGTAGCACATTTTTGAGTATTTAGTTGTGTGATATATGTTCATGTTCCTAAAGAGTTGAGAAGAGAGTTAGACGATAAAAGTGAAAAGTTCATGTCTCTTGGGTATGATGATTAGTCCAAGGAATATAAATTGTGTAAATGATAGTTATAAAGAATGTAATAATCAATAGGGTTGTTGAATTCAAAGAAGTTGAAGCATGGGATAAGAGAATAGATAAGATTATAATTGTTGGAATAGTATTAATACCTCAAGCGGAAGATCTAGTAGAGGAGCAGATTGCAAAAGACGAACTACAAGTTTTGTAAACCCAATCATCAATTAAATTTACTCTAGCAAGGACTCCAAAAAATTATGTTCAATGTGAGTCATCTAGCCCAATAGCCTAATATATTTCTACTTCAATCAAGTAGTGGACCTAACCCTATAATTTATTTTCAAAGGTCTACAAAGACTATAAGTTTGAAATAAATATATGAAAGCCTAGATGTGTTTTCAAATTTTACACTTGTCAAAACATATTTTGAAGATGAAATTAAATAATAAAATTGGATCAAGACAATGGAAGAAGAAACAGATTCCATAGAGAAGAATAATACATGGGATCTAGTAGACTCACAAGAAGATTAAGATTATGTTGGTGTAAAATGGATTTACAATACCAAATTTAATGAGAAAGGAAAAGTTGAAAAGTACAAACGCAGATTGATAGTGAAAGACTATGCATAATAGGCTAGAGCATGGTATGGTGAGGCCTTTGCAATAGTTTCAAGGTTAGATTCAATTAGAGTTTTCTTAGCCATAACAACTCAAAACAAATGAAGTTTTTATCAAGTGGATGTAAAGTCAACATTCTAAAATGGTATTTAGATTAAGAAGCCTACATTGAGTAGCCACCATGATATGTGATAAAAAGGATGGAGATAAAAATATGCATATTGAAGAAAACTCTCTTAGTGATTAAGTAACCTCCCATACCTTGGTATAAGCAGGACTAATACTCCTTCATCTATTTTCAACCTTTCTGGGAAAGATGGTTTAACTGATATCGAGGGTTGTTCTGTGATAGGAGTATTTATTGGAATTTCTTCTGTTTGTTTATTTTCTTTTTGAGGGAGATAAGTATCCCCTTCTTCTAATTGATTTTTGTGTTTTTGAGGATCAAATCTTGTTTCTTGAATGACAACAGGAGGTTTTATTGCTAATACTCTTCCAGACCTTAATTGGACATTGTTTAGGTCTAGTGGAGTTATTACATAAGTTTGAGGATTCTGACCCTCCATGTTGTACACTGGTTGTTGTGGTATTTTATTATTAGGATTCAGAAGTGGTTGAGCGAGTAGTTGATTTGATTTTTGTGGAAATGGTAGGGAAATTTGTGGGTTTTAATTCTGAACTCGAACTTGTGGCAATTGATTAGCTTGAGGAATTTGATTAGATAGGGGTAAGAATTGTGGTGGAAGGTAAGATGGTGAGTACTGTTGATATTGAGCATAGGCTCCATAAGGATTTTTCCATCCTTGATTCCAAGGTTGTGACTGTGGCAGAGCCCAAGGCTACCAGGTTGAATTCCAATTATTTTGTGAAGATTGGGAAAATTGTTGTGGTCTAAATCCTTGTGATTGATTTGGTTGGGGGTTTTTCCATGGTATTTTGACTATAAAGGAGAGAGGGTCCACTGGTTCTGAGATTCCTTCATCATTGAATATGGCCTTAAGACCTCGTAAGGATGGACATTCCTTCGTATCATGATTATCTGCACATATGACACAGGTTTCTATGGCTTTTGAGTCTAAGGGACACTCTCTTACAGCATGTTTCTTCTGACATTTGGGACAAAAGATAGATAATGCAACATTTTCAAAATTTTGCTTGTTTTGTATTTTAAGGGTGTCTATCTACTCACTTAGGCTCCCTAAAATATCTATTTTTAAGGTGTTAAGCAAATTTCCTATTTCTGCCCTGCTGACTGTCCCAGTTGTATATTTGTTAATTCTTGTCAAGAGAGGGTATCTAGGACTCCTTCCAACTTGTGCTTTACCCCTCGAGATATGTACACATAAATCACAAATATCTTCGAATGGTAGTTGCGAATGGTAGTTGCGTAATATCTCCTTTCCCAGTTAGGTTAAGGAGATCAATCCATTCATCTTTAACGGCTCTGAGTACGAGAGATTTTAAGGTTTCTTCATCCAAATTATCCATTTTTTCTCTCTTAACATTATAAACAAACCTTTCTACCAAGTCTTCAATATTTTCATCTTCTTTTTGTGTCATTTTGAAGACTTCATCCTTAAGGTTACTAGGCATACAACAATCTCTATATTTGCCTAAGAAAGCCTCTTTCATTTGTTCCGATGTTGTTATATAATGCACTCCTAGACTCATGAACCATTTTAATGCTGAGTCTTTAAATGTAGCAGGGAACAATTTTAACTTTTGAGCATCATGTAGATAGTCATATGATCTGCATAATACTTCAAATTCAAAGAGAAATGTCTTTGGATCTTCATTTCTTTTCCCGTGGAAGTTAGGAAGAGTTGATGGTGATATATTTTTCATTGTGAGGGTTGTATCTTCATCAAGAATAGGGAATCCCGAAGGATCTTGATTTCCTCTCCCTCTCCCTCTACCTCTACCTCTTCCTCTTCCTCTTCCTCCAATCCTATCTTCTTCGCCATGGACATTTTGTACTTCTCCTTCTCCTTCTTCAGCCATGATATATTCTTCAGAGCTAATATAGTGTTCTTCTAATCTTTCTGATTCCTCTATTAATGGTGGCTCAGAATAAGTTTCCAATTCCTCTTCTTCACTAGGAACTTCTAATTTTTCTCCCAAAATTTGCTCACCAGTGGAAGATAGAAAGATTACTCCTGTAGTTGGGGATGTAGTATCTTCCTCAATTATCGCTTCAGCAGAGGAAGTTGGTGAAGTCCTGGATTGGATTTCTGATCTTGAAATTCTAGGAAGCCTTTGTCGACCTCTAAAAGGAATTCAGGTTTGAGTAGGCGGTGTGGTTTCTCGAGGTCTAGGTGGAGTGAGTGGATTTGTGGGAATTAAACTTCTTCCTCTCCCTACAAATCTACCTCTAGAGTCTCTATCCCTACGCATATCATGTTTCAATTTATTTATTTTAACTTCTATTCATACTTCCCCGGCAACGACGCCAAAATGTTTGGTCAATTCAATGTCTTTGAATTGTCAATCATAAATTGTCAACCAGGGTGCGTAGATTGATGAAGTACAGTTGCACAATATGTGCTTAGAGGTTATTCATTAGGTCATTATGTATTTGTTAGAATCTAAACTTAAGATAGATATGGAGGTGGTGTTTGTCAATTATATTAGTGACATAATTCTTAAAGATGTTGGCTAAGTTTCCTAGGAGTTAATTTCTATCTAATTAGTTTGCAGATGATATGAGAGTGATCCTACTTGTATCAAATTGTTTGATATTTTTGATCCTGAATCTTTATGCTGCAACTTCTAATTCACTAAGTGAAAAAAAGAAACTTATTCTATCAATTATGAAGAAATATTGTCTGAACTCAATTGTTTACGAGAGAACTGTCACTCTTTTACTTATTCAATTTTCGCTCAAACAAAATAACCCAAGCAACATCTATATTATGAATTAAACACACTTCAATTATGCTAGATAATAAGAAAATGAAATGACCATGTTGTACCAGGTATAAAGCAAATTAAATAACAAACTAAACTAGGTATAAAACAAATTAAATAACAAACTAAACTAGGTATAAAGCAAATGAAAGTACTTATGCAAATAACAACTTAGTGGCGAAATCATTATGTTGCATTTTCACACAAAACAGAGCATTTGAAGAATGAAAGGAAATCGTATTGCAATTGATTAAAACCTGTCATTGTTTGTAGGGGCCCTCCACATAGCAGTTCATATCTTCCAACCAACACAACGCATACACACAAAACCAATTCTACTCAAACGGAATTCACAAACTGTTCAAAATTACATCATTTGGTGCGCACCAAAATCACAGTGCGACCATAATTTTTATAGCATGTCTCTTAGCATAACTGCATGAATAATTCGAGCCTAATATCTCTATCCTATCTAAACTTATATCGCTAAACCTTCCTTTTGCTATTCTGAAAGAAAAATGATAAGGCTTCAATCGATCTCAAGTTCTGTTCTGCATTAATCTGGCGGTTGACTTGGAGTTTGACCGTGATCTCCTGTGCTTATCTTAGCGAACAATTTTGAGGGGATAGGAAGGGATCCATGAGGGAGCCGTCCTCTATCCATATGCACCCTTCGCTGCTGACTTGGAACTCTGGAACCTTGAAAACAATGGAGACAACTACATAAACCTGGATTAGTTGCAAAAACATACTAATTCAGTAGCCAATTGCAAACTTTAACAAAACAATTGGGTATAAAGTTAAATATGAACAAGAAGACATATTATTACATACCTTCATCAAAACCTGGTGGATATGGCTTTATTTAGGTGCTAAATATATAGGAAAAGAGAGGATCGTTAGGCAAAAAGGATGTCATGGTAGGACAATCTTCAGATTCTACAGAGACAATATTTGTCACAATGTGACATTAGACCATGGTTTACCAGGATTGATTTTCATATCGAGATAATCTTTTTCACAATACGACATTGCACCATGGTTGATATTCATATTGAGAAAATATTTGTCACAATGTGGCATTGGACTATAGTTGATTTTCATATTGAGACCATGGTTGACCATTGTTGATTTTCATAAATGGGTTTACAACATTAATCCTTTGGGTTTAATATTATTACCTTGGATTTTTAGTATTACTCCATTGGGTTTATTATTCTTTTGGGTTTATAATGTCAATCCCTTGGGTTTAATAATTAAAGGGTTCACATTCTTAGGGTATAATATTATTCATAAGATTTATATATTAATCCTTAGGTTCAATATGAATCCCTTTGGTTTATATTCATGGTCAACCATGGCCAACCATGGTCGAACATCACATTGTGACAAAGATTTTCTCAATATGAAAATTAGGCATATTAAACTAGCCATATTGGGATTATAAACACAATGGATTAATAATATAAACCCTAAGATAAATATTATAAACCCTCAAATAAACATTGTTAAGCATGGTTTATCATGGTCACGGGGGCTTCAGTCACAAAGTAATACCATATCACGTATGTTCAGATTGGGGCATAAAAAATGAGGAAAAAATGATATAAAATATTGAGCATATAAGAGGGGGTTAAAGGGTTTTTATATGTTGTGTAGAAATATGTGTATTACAAAGTATTGTTTATATAATAAATTGGCCATGCAGAGGCAAAAAAAAGTGAGATGGAGAAATAGAGGTTCAGGAGTATTGTGGGAGTATCAAGAGTGGGAGGGAGAAAGAAAAATCTATGGTAATATTAGGTCCATAGTAGTCTAATATTCAAACTTATGGCCCCAATATTGACATGCAATTCATGGTAATGCTAAATATTTAAAGTAAAAGTGACATTCTCCTTTATCTTTCATTTTCATCATTTTAATTAAATTTTTAACATTACCATGAAATGACTAGGGATGTTTGAGAGTGGTTCTGACCTCATTAGATTTCATATAGAGAAAGTATAATTTTAGATTGCACTCAAAATCCAGCAAACTTATTAATTTTTCAGGATTTCGAGGTTGGGGGGATTGCAATTTTTCCATTGGATTTTTTCATGTACTAGGGTATGGAACTCGTATTTAATCAAGAGAACCAAGCCCTCTATGTACCTTGATGTTAGTGGCATTGGTTGTCAAACTCCTCTATCATGACCCTACTAAAAATGTACCTATCAATCAAACAAAATCTTTACTTGACGTGCTACATTTTTTCTATCTTATGTTAATGCTTAGAGGGTGATATTAATGATAAAGATTCCAATATAGGCAACAATTTTGATGATATATAGGTATTTATTGTGGTATGATTTTTTGGATGCTAGAGGCCATCCAAATCCTATTTGCTAATGTATTTTCAGTTAAGAGATGGATTTCACTTGATGTTATTTTGGTTATGTGTGCCCTTACATGATATATAAATGAGGACTTGTAATTCATCGACCTATGGTTGATTAAGATTATAACTACTAGATGAATGATGTTAAATGGTTTAGTCCTTGTTTTTGGGTTTTTTATCACAAATTCATCATTCTACAAGTTTTTTTTTACATATATGCATCAAAATATAAAAACATATATATTATAAAAATTCACTCCTAAAAACTCTCCCAATTTGGGAGCTTTTGAAAATGTCACTCCTCGCTACACAAAGCCCTAAGTATTCCTCTCTCATATCCCTAAGTTCCTGCCTCATTTTAGTCATTTCTAGGACCAACGCACCCTCGCCCCTCATTGGTCAGCGTTTACTACCAAGTTGTCCTACTCTGCGCCTATGTTGATCACCTACAAGTTTCTTATTATTGGGGGTGTGTTGATTCTAGAAATTTGGGAAAACTAAAAGAATATCGAAGCTTCCTTTTCCAAAAACGTCTAGGATATGTTGTAACTATTTACCTTGGATAAAAGTATTGAATCTTATCCTATCCTACCTTGGAGTTTTCATCCCTTATCCCTTGAGCTCATCGTCCCATCAAGAGTGGATCTCAAGCCCAGATTGGTAAAAGGATAAGAATTCATGAACTACCTCCCTCGTCTGTATGTTTATAGTCATCCATAGGCAAGGGGTTAGCTTTTGGAGATTGATTCTACCCTTATGCTATTGATGTTAGAGATATTATTCCATGCATTAGGGTGACTATATGTGCACTTTGTGGAAAGGAAAGGACAAGTCAACTTAGAGGAGCTCTTCTACAAGATCAACACCTATTTTTGGTTGTAACTCACTCCATTTCTATTAATGAAAATAGTTCTTTGTTTTCCTATATATCATGTTATGATTTCATATATTTCAATACCATGTTGATCTATTGAATAAAGTGATTAGATGATGCTATATAGATATCGTAGATCATTGGCTTGTGTTGTATAATTGTGCCGGTTCTAATTATAGTGGTTTGAGCTAGGATTGGAGCATACAAGCCAAGGAAGGAGCAAACCATACGACGGATTCTAGGTAGGCGTCATCCCTTTATCTATTTACTTTAAGGAAAACATCAACTTCTTTGTCTTTTTTTTGTTCTAGGTCAGCCCACCAAGCCTAGGGAAGATACTTATGTTTGCAATCGTAGATTATGTACAACATAGTAGTATATGGAGATTTGGCTATGGCCGCTAACTCTAAATGAGGTAAATACCTGTTTAGTGATTTATTTATGTTTTCATGACATTCGGGTTGATACTTCAATTTTTCGTTCTAGTTTACTTTTATTATCTTGTTATGAACATTTACATTAACCCTTAACTTTGCATAGTGGTTAAAAATAACGTCAGATGTTTATGTTGCAATCTTGTTCTGATCTCAAATTTTGGAGTTTGCATTTTTAAACATATTGAGTCTGGTCAACTCAATATGTGAGTGTAAGTTTGTTGGAATTTACCACTCTAACAAATGTTTCTTTGTGAAGACGAGAAAACTCCATGATAAATATTGAACCAGATGAATAATTTTTGACCTGTGCTAAGGACGGATATGGTGAGTTGTCTATGCTTGAATAACAACTAATGGTTTGATGATTATTGAGTTTGTAGTTGTGAAATGTCTTTGTCAAGTAGTTTTCTATTTCTTTCAATTCTAGTTATTAGAAGGGTTGGTGGTTCTTAAACTAGAAGTTTGGTATATGAAACATCAATTCTTGTAAGGTCAAGTTGTTTGATCAACTTTTGAACACATTCAGTATCTAGACATCCATCCTAGCAACTGATGGTTAGCCAAAATCAAAATATCCGACAGATGGTTTCTGGTCCATAAGATGGTTCGTTACTTGATGGCTCTTATCACGGAAGCCCTGACGAGGTGAGGTGTTAATATTGTTGATCTTGAAAATTTCATCAATGATGGTCAGAGGCAATTACGTTTCAAATGGAGGTCAAGTGATAGCTCGAAGATGTGGTGGTGAAAGAGCAGTGTTTGCGAGATTCAAAAGTGGATATAAGTGCTGATGAAGACTAGTCAGACAAAGATTTATTTATTGATGTACTATGTATTTTTAATGTTATCCATGTAAGCGTTAAGGGAGGGTGTTAGAAGTAATGCTTCCATGTCATGTGTTCCATGTGTATTACAAGTTTTCAATGAAGTGATTCATGTGTGTTATAATGGGCTCTCTCTATTTTACTAAAACCTCCTGCAAGAATGAGGATTTACCTTGGATGGATCACTTCTTGGCAATGGGATTCAACAACCAAGAAGATATTTTTCTCATACCACATTATTTTTCTTGAGTATTGAAGAGTCTTCAAGTTGAGATCTCTCCATCTTCTCACCTTGTATCTGACAAGGGGGAAATGATGGTCATCTACAAACTTCAAAGATAAATCAAACAAGCCTTAGCCACAACCTAAACCTATTTCCTGGGCCTAGAGCTAGAGTTAGCTATACATAGATTTAGATTTGTAGCTAGAGACATAGAATCCCATGAGCATGCCTTTGGTTGGTGGCCTTCCTTAAACCAATGCACGTTGATATCTCCATTTTTAGTTTGAGGTTCTTCCTTTTTCTGCAGGTTGAGACCTCCCTTTTCCAGGTTGATGGTCTACCTTTTAAGAACATTAGGGACACTTCCTATAGCAGAATACTAACAAATTATTTCCATATTTGGAAATGTTCTGGGAACTACACTAAGCATTTCAGGTTAAGACCTTAATGGTTTCCATCTTCAAAGCATTAGGTACACTTCCTATAGAAAAATACTTGCAACCACTTGCCAAATTTGCAAGATTTCTAAGAATTGCACTAAGTGTTCCAGTGTTGGTGGTCATTCTTAAACCACTTTCGATTGAGACCTCAAGTTCTCCCACCTATACCATCATTTCAGAGAGAACATTCAACAATTTGTGGGCATGTTTTTTTGTAGTTTTGTATTACAACTTTCTTCTTGGACTCATATATACACTTTCAGATTAATGGGGGGTGGGGGTATGTTTGACACCTAATCCGCTAAGGGTTGGTGTAGTGGAATGTGAACAATCACTAGAGTACAAGAGACCTTGGAACATGAATCTAACAGTCATAGGAATGTAGTATATGTATTATATTTGTGAATAGAAATGCATTAAATGATTTATCTTATCTTGTGTTCTTAATTCCATATGTGTGTTTAATATAAGCAATAAGAAATCACAATCTTTCTCAAATTTGTATTGCATAATCTAATTATATAGACAAAATGGTCTTTTTTGTTAGAATTGGACAATACAATTTTGAGAAAATTTGTAATTTCTTATTATAAAGTTGATATGGAATGTGTGAGTGTTTTATCACCATATGTATATCATTTTCACCTTCTAACTTTTTTTATGTAAATAATTCATTATGGTAGTTGCATGTTTAAATGAATTTATGTGAAAGGACACCATATGTGACATCTCCACTTTTATCATATATCTACTTGCACAGGTTAAATGTGGTCGTGTCCAAAATTATTTTTAAGTAAGGATGCTTGTCACTATTTTGTCATGGGAGATTATGAGAAATGAACAAGTAGTTAAAGCGATAAAGTTATAATGTTTCCTAATTTTCTATTGCATATAGGATTAGAATATTAACATTATTATATTATTTGAGTAATACAAATGATACTTTGTCCTAAATTTCTTTTGTCTTACATTATTTATCTAGGTTCATACATGATTGTAACTCTTTCAGTAGACGACATAAAATATGTGATCCTAGACTCCATTTTGATCATAACTCTTTCACTAGGGGCATTGAACATATGATCCTATACTTCATTTTGAAAGATATATCAAATGTTAATTGTGTATGTGGAACTTATCAAATCTCTTCTTAAAAGTCTAAAATCCAATCACTGCTTCTCTTTACATCCATGTTTGATGGTTCATGAACAAATTGTCTACACCTTGTATTTCTCGGGGGAAGGAGGGTGTAGTGTACCTAATTAGTCATTTCACTATATAAGGAAGATAAAGTTGCGAGATAAACAATTGTTGAATTTATCTCCTCTCAAAGAGACTGATGAAAATCAAAAGTTTTTCATTGAATTTATCTAAGCATTCATTGTGATTCCTACAATGATCCTTGGTACTGCCCATGCAAAGGATGTCATTCTATATAAAACTTTGTCCATCTTGTAAGGTTATATGAATCTTAATTTGTTCACTCGTTGATAGTATTGAGAATCTAAAAATATTTGTGTTATGTACAATAGTTTATATATTTCATTGTGAGAACCATATCAATTATTCTAATTTTAATTGATGCAATTTGTACATGTAGAAAATGATGTAAAGGATATTTTCCATAGTAATGTGAAGAGTATATTTTTTAGCACAAAAACCTTGATATAACTAAGTAAATTATTTTGGCTATGTAATTATGTAGGTCAAGGAAATTTTAATAACTAAAATATTAAAGATAATATAAGAAAGAACAAACATCTAATGGTAGCTCATCCTGATATGTATTTTGATATGTTGGGACAAGTCCTTCAAAAAACGGTAGCACACAAAAAATTGCTTTGTTGTCCGTTACAAATGGAAAATTTCATGCACTTTTCAACATAATTTTCATGTGATTAGTTTCCTCCTCAATCTTTCACATTTCATATAGATATGTCTTGTTTCTTACAATTTTGGTTATTTCATGCATTTTCTAGGATGTTTCAAGTTGTTTTAAGATTCACACTCTCTTTATTTATCATACCATGCCCTCTTATAATAAGTTAAAACTTGATGTTTCCCAAGTTTTCTTGTATGTTATATGTTAAGTAGCATAGTAATTTCCCACATAAGCAAGAAAGATTTTAGGGGTAGTGACAGTATTAGGAAAATATTGACGTGAAAATATGATCAAGAGTTCTCATTCTATATTTCAAATCTATCATTTATACATAGAGAGGAAAAAATATGTTTTCCCAAACTAATGAAAATTGAAGTAGATAGATTTCTTCTAGCCCACACATGTCTATAATGTGGACTAGGAGGTGACATGAACTTCAAAAGGTAGACCCTTACGGAAACAACATAGACATCACATATATGGTAAAGACATGTATTCATTTATGTTCATCCAAAAGTAGCATCACTACCTATTTATTCTCAATCCAACAATCCATTGCTCCATCTCCTCGAACTACTAAAATGTATAAAAATTAAATGGAAACTTATTAAATACCACTTATTTTTTTTAAATTGATCATACATTATTAAGTAATCCAAGGTCAACCATAAAATCATTATTCTTTTACAAAATTATAACATGTATAATCTTCTATATAATCATCTATACATTTGAAAGACCTTTGATTCTTAACAACGTATACAAAACTATTATCAATATTTAACCTTTAATTATAGTTTCAAATGAAACATAATTTTTTATTAATATGCATTCAACTTTAATAATACTAATACTTATATATATATAGTTAAACACATTATTCATAAATTCTAATAATTCTATTAAATAAATTCACGATTAGTTATCTAACAACCCTCCAACACACTTTTCTTATCTTTCTAAAAACATTTTATTCACTTGGGCGTTTCCTTGAAGTAGCCGACGTGTCCTTTCCCCTGATGTATGGTCGTTAAATTATATCATCAAATACTTTACAAAGCAAATGCAATCTCTGCTGAACGCTACAAATGCCTCTTATTTCAGAACTGACCATTTGCCAAATCTCTAAAGACCCGCAGAGAGTTCGGTATAATTTAAGGAGAAGAAAAATCATCAGTCACATGGTGACAAGAAACGTGATAGTTCCGTATAATTTAAGGCGAAGAAAAGACATCACTCACATGCTGACAATAAATGTGATATTGAGAAGAAAAAAACGGCACTTTTCGAAGTTTTTATTAAAATTACAATTTTAATGAATAATTTTTTTTTCAAAATGTTGAATCTATATATAATGAAAACACTAATTTAAATAATACAAATTTACTTCAAATTCTCTCACCTTATTCTAACACGGAAAAGCCTTAAAAGAATTTACAAAACAATTCCGAAAAAAATATAAAATAAGTGAAAAAATAAGCCAGAATTTCTATAAATTTTAGGTAAAAAAACTGGTTAGACTACCGTTAGATTACACTACGGCGTTAGGGTGGTTTTGTGGAGATGTTTTCCAGATTGGCCTCTGATTTGGACGTGAGAAGAATCACACGGCGGAAGAAAAATCATGATGGGTGTGAATCACACGGCCTGAGAAAAATCGATATGGGTAACTTTTGCGTTTCTTTGACTCTGTTGAAAATAACACTTTTTATCATATTGTAATGTTTAGATATTTAATAGGTTTTTTAAATATAAAATTGGATTCTAACGGCTATGGTATTTTGTTTAATACATAAATTTAATAAACTATAACTATAATTTAAAAAAATTTCATTAAATTTTAATAGTATTTTGTTTTCAATATATAAATTTAATAATTTAAAACCATAATTTAATAAATTTTCATTAAATTTTAAATAAAAAACAAAAACAGTTTTATCATGCAAAAATTGTTTATTGCTATTATAATTTAATTTCATTAAATTTTAATAGTAATATAATTTAATAATTTAATAATTTATAAATTTTCATTAAATTTTAAATAATAAAAATTTAATTATTAAATTATTGCTCATTTTTTTTTAAATAAGATAAATCCTCTTTTAAAATTGGCATAATATTATGACATATTTAAATGAGGTGTATAATAGAACATTGCAAATATATTATATACAGATGCTAACAGGTTATTTGATAGTTCATATTTTTAAATTAGAAATTAGAAAGTAATAAGTTTTATTTTGAATAAAAAAAAGCAAACAAAGTAATTTGTCATATTTAAATGAGGTGTATAATAGAACATTGCAAATATGTTATATACAGATGCTAACAAGTTATTTGATAGTCCATATTTTTAAATTAGAAATTAGAAAGTAAATCAGTTTTAGTCTGAATAAAAAATTAACAGAGTAATTTGATAGTTGATATTTTAAGTTAGAATATAAATTAATGTAAGTTTATTTTAGATTTTAAGTATGGTCTAATATGAGTTGAGAGGATCAAATTTCTTTAGCAGCAAATTATTTTAGAGTTACAAATATAATATGTTATTTTTCATTGTGCGTTTTTGAATATTAAATAAAATATATATAGGACCAAATACAAATTTTAACCACAAAAACTTCAAAAAAATTCCACACATTTTTTTTTACTTATAATAATTATTTTACAACATAATCATTTTTTTAATTATAGCCGACATTGTATTTCTATGTAAAACATAATTTTTATCTTTTCTTTTTATTTTAAAGGGGCACTAAACAAACTTACACATCCCCTCATAGTGAGTTGTAAAATAAGCCTCTAGACTCAATAATTTTAATTTAAATATAGAAAATTAATGATATAATTGAGAAATTATAATAATAACACCATCATATAATTAAAAAGTGGTTCATATACATAAATTCACTCTAATTTTTGTTTTTGAAAATTAATGATATTATATGTCAATCAATTCCATTAAATAAAATCATGTTTAAAATCATGTAGAAAGAGTTTATATACACTCATTTTGTGTGACACTAATATAAAGAAAATATATTTAAAATAATTTCTTAATCATTAATTAAATACTTAAATACAATCTTTGCCATAGATATAATATCTGTAATAATTTATAAAAAAATACTAAATAGAAGATACATATTTGGGATTTGAGAATGGAAGTATTTCTTAAAATTTTGTTTGGTTAAGAGTTAGTTTTCTTCAAGGAAATAGGTTAAAGGCCCAAGAACTAAAGGCATTTGGCAAGAGTGAAAGCTTGTCCCTTATGAACTATCAGCCACGCTTGAATAATAGTGATGAGTCACTCTGCATTAATAGATAACAACTAGAGATAATTGTCCTCACTATTCATTTGACCACTACTTGAAAAAAATACAAATTTAAAAAATAAAATCATCCCATGCTATAATGCCCATATATTCATTGTTTCCCAGAAAAAGCCGTTCAACCGGGAGACCTCGGCGCTCGCGGAATCAGGCTGACGAAATTATTGTCCCAAATGTGACACACTCTAAGCTTTTAACTCTTGCCAAACCAATAGTCAGTGGTGTCAAAACATGAGAGTGTCTAGATTCAACATACGTATGATTCCGCTGAGAACCTATCGGTTCATGCGATTGTTCATCAGGTTCTATAGCTGCAGGCTTTTGAATTACATGAAGGTGTTCGGAACAGGTACTACATGATAGTTTTGTTTTCGGACAAAGCAAGGAACTACAATAATTCCTATTGTAATTTGTAACGCAATTGCCTATCACCGTCTGTGTTGACTGTGGTATTTGAAACAACATGGTACCAACGAGGAAATGCTAACTAACATGGGGTGCAACGACAAAGAAGCACCATGTATAAGTGATGGTTTGCAATATGAAGAGGTATATTAGTGAAATTGTTAGGTATATTCGAGAAATTGTTTTTGTTAATTTAGAAGTAGGTTTTATATTTTGAAACAAGGTTTTTCAGAATTTTAATTTTATTATTAATAATTATTAGACAAAAGAAAAAGATTTTAATTCTAAAATATTTTTAATGGTAATTACAAATAAAATTAAAGTTGAGATTTATTTCCAAAGTATGACTTTTGACTTTTAATTAGTTCGATTATTTAAAATAAAGTGATATAAACAAATGTCATATGAAATGAGTTATTAGTTTTTTGTCATATAGTATTGATAAACTATGATAGTAACCTCGTGGTATTGTAACAAAGCCTATTTATAGATTAAAAATATCCATGGTAAATTGGAGTGAATCTCAATAATGTTACATGTTTTTTAAGTGTACATATGTTTAACTTATGTATTAATTTTTTTCATAATTAATAATAATAAGTTATAATTTAGTTAATCTTTATCCTCTTTTTTCAATTTTAACAACATGAAATGTATTATGAAGTAAGTGTTTTGATGTTTATCATGGAGTAATGCCTATAGGAATTTATTAGTCATTTAATTTATATGGCATTGGGCCGTTATGCTTGGATTAATAAATGAAAGGGTGTTGAGTCAATAAATTATAACATCACATTTCTTGACTATGATGAAGAATATACTAGCATGAAACAATCTTTACATGTATGATAGGTTTCTATGATTGAAAGAAGGTATATATATATATATTTCTTGGAAAAAAATTGTAATTTCATTGCAACTTAGAAAGGAACAAAAATTCATTTTGTAAATGCTAGAAGCATTCATTATGAGTATGAACAAGACTATAGTGAGCCTCTCGATTCAAAAAATAAAATAAAAATAAGAACAAAAGAGAAATTAAGTGTTATAATAGTCACTTAAATTCTCGTTCTTTCCTTTCTCTCTTTGGACTTTCTTTCACCCCCCCAAAGGTGGATCAATAGGTAAAAGTGACAACTTAGTCATAGACACCACAAAGGAGGTGTTCTTTATCAAAATCTAAACTTTATGAAACATGGAATCTCTTTGAGCCCACCAACCCATCCTCTTTATGTGCCACAATTGTAGGATGATCATATTCAAGGATCGTTTATGTTTCTATAACATTATGCATGGGTTGTGCAGGATCATCAGGATTCTGAATGCTTATATCATCGTGTTTGGGAGGGTCCTCCTTGATATCCTCTTCATCATCCTTCAAGAAAATGGGATCAAAAGGCTTCTATTATCTAAAGTTGAAGCCATCACTCTATATCTCTGCAGTCACACTCTTCTCGATGGTCGAGCAACAAACACTGCTCTTTTGAAGCATCTCTCAGCAAGTACTTGGAAGATTTCCTTGTGCATACCATGGAAGCAAAGATGAGAATGCCCACCACCATTTCATACCCCACAATTTCTAGCCTTGGGAGACTTTGAAAGAGAAAAGGAGTGCAAAAGTCAATGTACATTGTGCGGCTTTCAATATTCTTGAGTTTCGAACCCCCAAATCCATATAGTATGTATTTTGGTATTTCTAGATATAAAAAATTATATTATTTATTACATCAATAAATAATTTTTTTCATTATATATATATATATATATATATATATATAGAGAGAGAGAGAGAGAGAGAGAGAGAGAGAGAGAGAAAATTGGTCATATGAAAATCCAAATATCACTAAACATCATATGGGGAATGGTAATTATTTAGTTAATCTTGGCTAAGTGATAAAGTAATTATGATCATCTTGATTTGGTTAATAAGGGATGTATCATCGGTGGTTTACGCGTGCATGATATTGGGAGACCCATGGTATTCGTAGATGATGGATCAAAGTTTAGTATACATGGATCACTCTATCAATAGTGTGGTCTATTGAGATACATGAAAGTAGAGAATATGTCATTATTGGCAAGTGAAGAAATAACATCTAAGATTATGGAGGTAAATTGAATGGAAATATATGAAGGTTAAGAAAAATAGAGAATACATTAATTGGCATAGTTGAAAAAATGCAAAATCACATGTAAATGGATATACAATTCTTAGGTGATAGATTTAAGGGGGCATATTGTGTTCCAAGTTAATAAAATTTGAGGGGGTAAATGTTTAATTCAAGTGTAAAGAGGGGAATGCTTGAGAAATTATGATAACCTTGATTTGGTTAATGATGTGTTTACAATTGGTGGTTTACAAATCCATGATACTGGGTAAGTCGTAGTATTTATATATGATGAAAGCCATCCCTCATATCAACAAAATTCATTTGTTGTGCAATCCAACCCAAATCCAATAAACACATTATGTCTACCCCAGTCACTAGGTTTTCCCCAAGGAAATAAAAAAGCACAAAATACTAACCATTAAGCATCATATTCAATTAATGCGGGGAGATTAAGATAAAAAAAATGGGATTATCTTCTTGGCTTCAATTGGATCCTTGGTGTCAACGGCAACAGAAGACAATGAATTACAATCACTTTAGACATTTCATGTCTCAACCTACTCACTACCGTCGGTGCCCTTAGACTAGATAACTAAGCTTTGATGTTGGTTTCATGGTTTGGATTCCACTTGCCAACTCTTAGTGCACAATAATTCAAGAAAGGCTTTTTGTTGGGTCCCTATAATACTAGTGATTACCCCATTACTATTGTAGTTATACCCCTTATTTATATTTTTGTGCCCCTATTACCCCCATATTGTTATTTCTGTGCCCCATAGAATCCCTCTATTGTTATATTTGTGGCTTTATATTATTATTGTTAGGTCGGCTGGATTATATTGTGACTCCATAGACTCCTATATATAGAAAGGAGGTTTTGTCATTTGAATCATCCAAGAATTGTTCATTTATGTAATGTAAAGGAGGTTTCCCCCTCGAAGAGGCTGAATTCTAAGGCGTTGATCTATCTTTTCTATCTTTTCTTGAGTTGGTTTCATAACATTTGGTATCAGAGCTTTGGACTCTAGGGTTTCGCTGCTCCAAACAGGTCATCGTGGCATTTTCGCTATAACTTTTTTCTGTGACGTTTCAGAAGTCGCAAAAAAAACCCATTTGAGACGAAATTGCGCTGAACCTTGGCTCCGAATTTCAGAGATTTTCACGCGATATTTGCGGAGCTATGATCTGAGGAAGTTGGTCTTTTTGCAGACTCCTGAATTACATTCAAAACAGGTGACCTGGGGAAAATCATCATAACTTTCTCTCTGAGCATCGGATTGAAATTTCGTAAGAAGGTGCAGTAAGAGGACATATGTAGTTTCTTGTATGCATTTTTCAGATCCAAAGGTTGAAACGGTGACTCGTGGCACATCATACAAGCTCGCTCTACTGAACTAGTCTATAATCAAGTCATCTTGGGAGATTGTGCATAACACTTTCTTGGAGAATCCAATTTGGATCAGACTGGTGGCATTGGAAAGAGGACATAGAGGGCTACTGTAGGTCACAATTTCAGAACTCAAAGATCTGAAAGTACAGAGTTACAGTTGTTCCAATGTCGAGCTCCTAAAATCAAGAAAAAGAAAGATGAGGAAGTTTGATGGCAAGGATCCGGTAAATTGGATACTTCAGATGGAGAAATATTTTAATATACATGGTGTACAACTATTACAAAAGGTATGTATTGCATCTTCATATTTAGAACCAGATCAATTTTTATGGTACAAAGGGCTTTGTTGTCGTAAACAACTTGTTACGTGGTCAATTTTCACGGAGGAAATGATAGCACATTATGAGGATACAAAGAGCAACACCTTCTTTAGAGCAACACCACAATAATTGGAAAGAGTAAAAGGGCTTTGTGACATAGTGGAAAGCAAAATTATGGAAACCAGGAAGCGTACCCCTCACAACTATAAAGATGGAAGTGTTGTTTCTCCTAGCCTTCCACAACCTACAAGGGTTACACCACAACAATTGGAAGAAAAAAGAGAAAAAGGGCTTTGTTACAATTGTGATAGAAAATGCACTAAAGGTCATAAGTGTGCTGAGAAGAAATTATTCTACATAGATTGTGAAGAGGAAGAAGAAAAGGAGCAAGAAAGGTCAAAAGAAGAGGATATACTCCAGGAACAAAGCCTAGATGAAGAACAAATAAATCCGACCATATCTTGTAATGCATTGGCGGGAATTACCACTCCTCAAACCATCAAGATAGAAGGACATATCAAGAAGAAAAAGGTGCAAGAAGTGAAAGATCACATCGAGAAAGAAGAAATGAATCCAACCATATCTTGTAATTCATTGTTCGAAATTACCACTCCTCAAACTATCAAGATAGAAGAACATATAAAGAAGAAAAATGTTCAAGAAGTGAAAGATCACATCGAGCATCAAGAAATGAATCTGACCATATCATGTAAAGGATTGGAAGAAATTACCACTCCTCAAACTCTAGAGATAGAAGGACATATCAAGAAGAAAAAGGTTCAGGCAGTGGAACATCACATCGAACATCAACAACAAGTCCTCCAACTCTTAAAGGATAACCTCGTGTTGGCACAAAATAGAATGAAACAATAGGCAGATCAACATCGCAGTGAAAGAAGTTTTAATGTAGGTGATTGGGTATTCCTACGGCTACAACCATATAAGCAAATGTCCCTAAAGCAAGCTAAGAAGGATAATAAATTAGCACCAAAGTATTATGGTCCGTACAAGGTGTTGCAAAAGATTGGTACTATGGCATACAAATTGGAGCTTCCTGCAGCTTCTCGATTGCACCCAGTTTTCCATGTTTCATGTTTAAAGAAGGTTATAGGTGACAAGCTCCCAATTCAAACAATATTGCCAGAACTTGACGAGGAAGGAAAAATTATATTGGAATCGGAAGCAGTCACAGAAACAAGAACTCGACAGCTACGAAATCGATCAATTTCAGAGTATCTTATCAAGTGGAAGAACTTATCCGCTGAAGATTCCACATGGGAGGATGAGAATTTTATGCAGAAGTATCCAGAACTACTCAAGCGTTGAGGACAACACTTTTTTGAAGGAGAGGGGCATGTTGGGTCCCTATGATACTAGTGATTACCCCATTACTATTGTAGTTATACCCCTTATTTATATTGTTGTGCCCCTATTACCCCCATATTGTTATTTCTGTGCCCCATAGAATCCCTCTATTGTTATTTTTGTGGCTTTATATTATTATTGTTAGGTCGGCTAGATTATATTGTGACTCCATAGACTCCTATATATAGAAAGGAGGTTTTGTCATTTGAATCATCCAAGAATTGTTCATTTATGTAATGTAAAGGAGGTTGCCCCCTCGAAGAGGCTGAATTATAAGGCGTTGATCTATCTTTTCTATCTTTTCTTGAGCTGGTTTCATAACAGTTTTTACACTAAATAGGGAGATAATGCAGAGAAAAGAGGTCGTGAACATGCAAGCATAACACTAGTAGTGCATGTTGACGTATGGAGAGTAATGGACCTTTAGGTAACATTCAAACATTATGATATATGTGTAGTCATAGGTTAGGGATATAGTAATGCCAAGAATGAATGTGTCTTGGAAAACTTGAATGCAAAAGCTACACATAACTAACACGCATGCTTACAAAATAGGGAAGTGCTAGGGTAATGCTCAGAATGGAGAATGGAAAGCATTGAATGGTGAAAAAAGTGTCGAGGGAAGGCCATACCTGAAAATATGTAGATATTGCCACGACTTGTGGCTCTCACACAATTGGATAGGCTAAGAAGGAATCTACTCTGATACCATGTCAAACTCACTCACAAAAATAAACATGAATTAGGATAAACATGAGATGCACCTTATTAACATAATATACATAACAATACACATTTTTTTGGCCCTTAGTTTCATATTTCAAGAGGTCTCTTGGACTTCTAATGACCATTGGCCTTCACTTGAATCTTTTTGCCTTCCTCTCAAGTGAATAAGCTGAGTTCACATAAACCCCAATGGATTATGTTTCCAACATAACCAAAGAGATAATAACGAAGATCTAGAATGACAAAAGATACCATATCAAAACCCTCATAACTCAAATGGGAGTAGTTGTAGAAAATCACAACTAAATGAGGGGTATGAAAAATACAAGGTTAAGTTCTTTTACTGTAATATGCTAGGTCATTATTAATATGAATGTAGGAAGACTAAGGTTGGCGTTAGCAAACAATATGAAAACTATTCTAACACCTTTAATAACTATAAGGAATCTTTATTCCTTACTTTTAATGCTATCTAAGAGACTCATAATAATATTTGGCTTATATAAAGTGGGTGTAACAATCATATGATAGGAAATAGAAGTTTAATTACAAACCTAGATGATTCAATAAGGAATAAAGTTAAATTGGGGACAAATAATATTGTAAATAATATGGGAAAGTGAATGGTCAACATCCTCAACAAGAAAGGCTATAAAATCACATAATAGATGTGTATTATTCCCTAGGTTTGAAACATAACCTCATTAGTGTTGTCTAACTTAACAAAAAATGGTATAATGTAATTTTTAGGGGACATTATTATTTTATATATGAAAACAATTTAGTAAATGTTGATTGACAAGGTAAAGATGAAAAATTAGAATGTATCCTCTTGCCATGAATTATGTTAGTCTATAGGATACTTCATTTTCCCAAAGGAAAACATGTTTAGCATAAATTTGGTTCTCGCATTTCAGATTTCGCCATCTACATTTTAATGGCCTAAAGTAATTATGTCAAAAAAATATGGTTAAAATATTTCCTCCCATTCAATAGCTGACTAATTCATGTGAGAGACATTATGACAAAGAAACATAAGAATAGTTTCCATAAATGATTGCCTTATAGGGTAAAGGCACCTTTGGAGCTAATTCATATGGATTTGTGTGGTCCAATGTAAACCATCTCACTAGGAGTAATTTACTAATTCCTTACTTTCATAGATGATTATAATATAAAGAGTTCTGTAGACTTCATTGAAAAAAATATGAAAATTTTGACGTCTTTAGATAATTCAAGTAATTTGGTGGAGAAGCAAAGTGTCCATCAAATTAAAGTGTTAAGGTCATTTAGAGGAGGTGTATATGGTTCAAATATTTTGATGTTTCCTGTAAGCAACATGGCACCAAAAGAAAATTTACAGCATGGTATTTTCTTTGGAAAAATGGTGTGGTAAAAATAAAAAACATAACCATTATTAATACGACTAGAAACATGTTGAAACAAAAAAAAATGTCAAACTATTTTTGGGGAGAAATACTAGTTTTCTCTATTCATGTTTTGAATAGATCTCTCATTAAAATAGTGAACAATATAAGTGACCTATTTGAGATGTTATAAATATTATTCAAGCATTTATTTGAGATCATGAAAAGTTATAGGTGAGAGAAAAAACAAATCAGAGAGATGGAATTATCTTGGGTATGTTATTACTTGTTTCTCAAAAATGGCCTAAATATGTATTCTCATGTCAATAATGATATATAGACTCCAATAAGAAATGTTCAAATGTCCCATAAGAAGCATGGGCATGTATGGCCTACAAATTAGCACATTTATAAGTATTTGGTTGTGTGATATATGTTCATGTTCCTAAAGAGTTGAGAAGAGAGTTAGATGATAAAAGTGAAAAGTTCATGTCTCTTGGGTATGATGGTTAGTCCAAGGAATATAAATTGTGTAAATGATAGTTATAAAGAATGTAATAATCAATAGGGATGTTGAATTAAAAGAAGTTGAAGCATGGGATAAGAGCATAGATAAGATTATAATTATTGGAACAATATTAATACCTCAAGCAGAAGATCTAGTAGAGGAGCAGATTGCATAAGATCTAGTAGACGAGCAGATTGCAGAAGACGAACTACAAGTTTTTGTAAACCCAATCATCAACTAAAGTTACTCTAGCAAGGACTCCAAAAAATTATGTTCAATGTGAATCATCTAGCCCAATAGCCTAATATATTTCTACTTCAATCAAGTAGTGGACCTAACCCTATAATTTATTTTCAAAGATCTACAAAGACTATAAGTTTGAAATAAATATATGAAAGCTTGGATGTGCTTTCAAATTTTACACTTGTCAAAACATATTTTGAAGATGCAATTAAATAATAAAATTGGATCAAGACAATGGAAGAAGAAACAGATTCCATAGAGAAGAATAATACATGGGATCTAGTAGACTCACTTGAAGATTAATGTTGTGTTGGTATAAAATGGATTTACAATACCAAATTTAATGAGAAAGGAAAAGTTGAAAAGTACAAACACAGATTAATAGTGAAAGACTATGCATAATAGGCTAGAGTCACGTATGGTGAGGCCTTTGTAATAGTTTCAAGGTTAGATTCAATTAGAGTTTTCTTAGCCATAACAACTAAAAAAAAATGAAGTTTTTATCAAGTGGATCTAAAGTCAACATTCTAAAATGGTATTTAGATTAAGAAGCCTACATTGAGTATCCACCATGATATGTGATAAAAAGGATGGAGATAAAATAATGCATATTGAAGAAAACTCTTTTCGTGATTAAGTAACATCCCATACCTTGGTATAAGCAGGACTAATTCATATTTGATCAATAATGGGTTTAATAAAAGAAATAATGAGTTCACATTGTATATAAGGATTAATAAGAAAGGTCAAATATTGATTGTTATTTATATGTTGATGATATGATCTTCATAGGAAATCAATCAATAGAAAAGTTTAAATAATACATGGAGCATGGATTTGAAATTACTATTTTGTGTCTAATGAGTTATTTCCTTGGTATTTAAGTCATCTAATCAAATTCATTTAAATTTTTATTTCATAGGAAGTATGACATAGATACGCTAAAGAGATTAAGGATGATGACTATAATCGAAAACCAATTCCAATTATAATAGAAACAAAGCTCAAGAAGGAGACAAAGAGACCCAATGTATATCCAACTTTGTTCAAGAAATTAGTTGGTAGCCTCATGTATTTCACTACCACTAGAACAAACATTATGTATCTTTTGAGTTTGATTTTTAGGATCACGGAGTCTCCAAAAGAGTCGCATTTGCAAGTTGGCAAAAGAATTATGACGTATATTGTTGGAATAACAAGATATGGTATATTATATTATGACACCAGTAGTGATTCCTTAATTGAATATTACAATTGTTTTGTAAGCAGTATGGATAACGAGAGGAATAATGTGTGATTTCATGGACATCCAAAAATTAGTTGATTGTGATTATCAGAAGCTAAGTAATGATAGCACAACCATTTGTCAATAGTTTGGTTGCGTGGAGTATTTGGTAATATTCAACAAAGACAAGAAAGACATTCTAGTATATAGTGACAATTGCTTAGCAATAGCTCTATAAAAAATTATTTTCTTAAATAAATAAATAAACAAATATATTAATACAAGGTATTATTTTGTTAAAGAACTTATAAATAATGAAAAAATATATTTGAAATTTGATAAATAAAAATATCACTTGCCTAATATATTTAGAAATGTTTTTGAATTTCATTGACAAAAGCATTCAACGATGGTATTTAAGGGAAATGTTAAAATATTTTAACTACTCCAATGAGGGTGTTTGATTGTTGGATTGGGAGACAAATAAGATATATATACATGAATTGTAGGTGGTGTCATTTCTTGTTGATACCAGTCGACTTTTGTTGGAGAAATTATTTGTTGCGAACATCTTGCAGACATGGTTCCTCATGCTTGTATTGAACACCAAATTCGAATGCTTTCCAGTTTGACCTGCATGGCGATGAAACAAGGAACACCATGAACTAGGAGTCCTACTCGGACATTAACTAGGATTCTTACTCAAATATTCTCTCTCAAACATAAAGCAAGAATCAGAGATTATCTCTCAAAAATAAATAAATAAACAAATAAATAAACAAACAAATATATTAATACTAGGTATTATTTTGTTAAAGAACTTATAAATAATGAAAAATATATTTGAAATTTGATAAATAAAAATATCACTTTCCTAATATCAAGGAAATGTTAAAATATTTTAACTACTCCAATGACGGTGTTTGATTGTTGGATTGGGAGACAAATAAGATATATATACATGAATCGTAGGTGGTGTCATTTCTTGTTGATACCAGTCGACTTTTGTTGGAGAAATTATGTGTTGCGAAGATTTTGTAAACATGGTTCCTCATGCTTTCCAGTTTGACCTGCATGGCGATGATCAACGAACACCATGAACTAGGAGTCCTACTCAGACATTAACTAGGATTCTTACTCAAATATTCTCTCTCAAACATAAAGCAAGAATCAAAGATTATCTCTCAAAAATCTACAGAAGTAAAAATTTCTTAAGAGTGATCCATATCCGTTGTTGACAAGTCCAAAAGAACTACTTGTTCGATCAAAACTTCCATAATTAAAAATCCAAGAAGACGAAATGAAAATGGAAACAATACCACTTTAATAGACAAGTCCAAGGGGAGGAACTGGAAAACAACCATTCATTTTTTTTAATTTAGAGTACAGAATCTGAACACGTTGGCTTCGACGATCACTTTTATCATTATCATTATCCATGCTTACACAATAATTTATTGATAAATGTGTACAGTTTTTAAATTTACAGTTTTTTTGGTAAGGAGATTGATGATTTCATAGTTTAGTGATAAAATGCATGATTTTTTTATAAATTTATAATTTGTTTCAGTGAGTGGTAAAATTATAATGAGTCTATTATCTTTGTTTATATATAAGGTTGTTTGAGTTTTTATATAGCTAAAGTTAAAATAATTTTTTTGAAGAGAATGTATGATTTCTTTATATATAATTCAGTGATTAGTATAAGATATTAGTTTATTTTTAAACCACATTAATCGTTTGAAGATCAGACCTCTTTATTATATTCCAATGACTCGTATAGGATCAGACCTCTTTATTATATTCCAATGATTCGTATAGGGTATGGGTTTCTTGGTTAACAATATACCTATTGAAAAGTGCCCAAATTAAGGACCTTTTAATTTTAATTTTAGTTATATATATTGAAAATTAAAAATTGATCATTTTAAAAGTTCACTTTTCATCTACATTTATATTCCAAATAACATAGATATTAGAGCTTCACATAGATATTCATTTAAATATAGACATTTATACAATTTCCTTATGCTTCTAAACAAGTGGGGTAAGTTGCAAAGTAGCTAGCCCTTGCCTCTTTTGATAAATATAGAATATTGTAAAATATGACATGTTCTTCATGATGTTTGTTTATTTGGATTTGGAGGTAAAATTGGTAAATCACTTGGAGGTTATTGTTATGCTTTCTTTGACGATAAAAGTAAACTTAATTTCCACCATTTTTTCTTATCAATACACTTCATTAGTTAGTCACAGATTTTGAAAATTTAAGTGATGTTAGTGATTATGTGATGATGATGTGTTTAAGTGATGTTAGTGGTTATGTGATGATGATGTGTTGTTATCTAGGAGTGTCATGTTGTCTATCTGTTTATCCACATCAGATGCCATGTCCACACTCTTTGCTTTATCAACTACTAGATGTGTCAATTATGGATAGATATTCAATCTAAGATCTTTGCTACATCACTTGGTTAATTCATTCGCAAAAACCACCTTGGCCCCTTCTTGGTTTTCCCCCCTCCCCCTTGTTGGTCTCGGGTTTTGGGACAAGGGGCCCCATAATGAATTATGAGCATTGATCTCTGATCGAAGAAATTATATTACCGCCGACCATGTCCCCCCCCCCCCCCCCCTTTGTTGGTCTCAGGTTTTGGGACAAGGGGCCCCATAATGAATCCTGATCGTTGATCTCTGATCAAAGAAATTGTATTATTGCTGACCATGTCCCTGCCCCCTCTGCCACGCCCCCCCTACCACCCCAATGTTAAACTTTGAATTTAGGGGGGGCTACACTAGTTTATCCAACATTTTATCACGCAACCCACAGATGAATGATAGTGCTATATTTGAATACACCAATCAATTTCATGTTAACAAACAATAATTTCCATTGTTATTTCCATTTCCCTTCTTTTGAGACTTCAAGTGATTATTGATGTAAAATGTGCCAAGAAACTTTGTTTGGGTCTGACCCAAAATGGTAACCTCGAAATGTCAATTGATAGCACAAAGAAGACATAGATTTTGGCATTAAGTGTCATATCATTCCTTGGCATCAGAACCTCGTGAGGCGATAAGGCTTGCAAGAGTCTGAGAAACACCGTAAAGTCTAATCCAAAACTTAAAGGTTTGATTTGTTTAGGGAGGTCCACCTTCCTGCTAAGTGGTGATTAACCCTTGATGAGGGAAGGGGTTATCTAGTAATGTAGGTTGTTTTTTTCCTCCTGATTAACCATCATGGTTACACATAACCTCCTTCATGAATTTGAATTTGGATATTTGGGGGAAATGATGGGTGAAATGTCCATACTCACCATAAAGAGAACAAGCATAATTAGTCCATGTGAAACTATTATTGCCTTGATTTTGTGGGTTGTTGGGCCTTGGTTTGGATTTTGTTTACGATTAGGGGAATTTCCCCCTCGTTTCACATTCTATTATTGTGGGTTCCTAACCTCCCCTAGTTTGCCTTTTATTTCTTATTTCCTTTCTTCTTCCAATTATTAAAAGGGTGGGTAGTACTGAATTGTTCAAACACATGTTGTTATTGGGGGGTTAGATTTTTGTTGACATTAGAAAGGGAAATATGGACTTCATTATGTTGTATTTCCATAGGAAGGTTGGGATGTTGACATACCATTAGAATTATCCATAGGATAATTTCCCCCCTACATGGGGTGGTTATTCACCTAAACATGAGTACTATGATAGTACCCTATTATGGAGATAAGAGGATTGTTGATATCTCATCTACCAGGGGGGATGATGGAAGTGGGGCATATAAATTTCCATTATAAATAATTTGATTCCCTTGTTGGTGTTGTTACTGGTTAATGGACCAAATTAAGCTATTAGTATCATTTGATTCCCCCTAATTTATTTTCATTGAAAGGTTGTGGTCATCGAGCATTGGGAATTTCCATATAAAGATACCTTGATTATGCATAAATAAGTTGAAAATATTGAGCTTTGGTTATTGATTCTTCCTCATTATTTGGCATGGTAGTGGAAATGTCCATGATAAGAAATAGGGAATTGAGAAAAAAGTTTAAGTGAAGTTCTTGGGCCGCTTCAATTTTATAGATATTACACTGTTTGCACCACTCGTGGATATGGTTCACAATGTGAGTGGAAGATGTTTGTTGAAATTATGCCAATAGTTCTAACCCTATGTCACAACGAACAGGGAGTTGGAAAAATGTGAGAAATGATTTAGCTAGGGATTCAAATGTGTCATGTTTGTAACTACCCCATCCCACATTTACCCACTTTTACAAGATCTCCCAGTAAACATGAGTTGAGACTTACTATGACGTGACCCAACATCCAATTTCTAGTTATGGAAGTCGGCTCTACTAATCGAAAATATACGGACACCTCCCAGGAGCATCACATCACCCAGATACCAGATAACATATGCTGATGAGCTTGCCCTGGGTTGGAACTTTCTCTTTCCTATACCTTACACCCTAGTCACACGCATGCCAAGATGTGCATATGGTTGGAAGGCTCCATCTACATGCATAGTCCTTCCTTCATGCAGTTGCAGCCGAAATATATCGGTTCAAAGGGTGTGGTTGTGAAATCAATGTCACTTCCTTCAAACCTTCCATGTGTGCTTTTAAACCATTCATGTTTCGTTTTAAACCATACATGTTTCATTTTAAACCATCCATATCACCTTTTATTTATGCTTTTAAACCATCCATGTCCCCTTTCAGTTCATCTTTGGTTCTTCTTTGTGAGACATTGCACTTGGTCCTGTAATTCTGATATATCATACTGCAATTCTTCCTCTTCATGTGTCATAGTAAAGCTTTCTGAGAGCTTAATGGGTGTAGAATTATTTTGTTTGGGAGAAATTTTTGAACCCAATACTGATATCTATGCTTCAATATACTGCTAGAATTACTTCAAACTAATTTTTCAAACAAATTTATGCAATTTTTAAAAAAATGCATGCCTTTTTCTTTCTTTTAGGAGCTTGATCTATCAACAGTTGTAACTCTATATTTTGGATCTCCAAGTTCTAAAATTTCTTCCTGTTGTAGCCCTCTAAGTCTTCTTTCCAACCCCACAAGTCAGACCGAGATTGGATTCTTCAAGAAAGAGTTATGACAAATCTCCGATGATGACTTGATTATGGATTGGTTCAGTAGAGTGAAGTTGTACAAAATTCCATGTGTCATTGTTTCAACCTTCAGCCCCGAAATTGTTAAAGAAAAACTAAAGTTCATGTACTTTCATCCACTTTTTACAGAATTCAAATTTGATGCCTGAAACGATTGTTATGACGATTTTCCCTAGATCCCCTATTTGAGATCGAATTCTAGAGATTTCAAAAACCCTAAGTTCCCTGGAGATCTAAAATTTGTACATGAATTTCACAAGATTTCAACTCCATGTGGTCTAAATTTCATCTTTTGAAGTCTCATACAAAAAAAATTATATCAAAAAATCAAAGATGACCCATTTGAAGAAGTGAAACCCTAGAATCGAACGCTTTGATGCCAAATGTTATGCAACTAGCTCAAATAAAAGAAGAAAAGATACATCAACGACTTAAAAATTGTCCTCTTCGAGGGGGGAACCTCCTTTACATTACATAAATGAAAAATTCTTGGATGATAAAAATGAAAAGGCCTCCTTTGTATATATAGGAGTCTAAGGGGTCACAATATAATTAGAGCCTACATAACAATAATAATGTAAGGGCAGAACAATAATAATAGTGGGCTTCTATGGGACACAACAATAACAATATGGGGACTACATGGGCACAATAATACCAATAAGGGGTCTACACTAAGAATAACAATAAGGGGGCTACACTAGTATTATAGGGACCTAACACACCATCCCTCCTTCCTTTTACCCCAAGGAACATTCACAAATTCGATACCAACTACAAAGAGTGTGTACAGTGGAAAAGAAGGATTTTATTCCCACAAGCCATTTTGACTAGTTTAAAAACCCCATTCCTACACTAGATGCCTTTGAATAATTTAATATGGCTAACTTAACCCAAACCTTCAAAGTGGACATATCAATGAACCCCAATCTTATGAAAGAAATATTTTTTGGGGCACCTTGCTCCCAAGACGAAGTTACAACCAATAAAGCCTTATTCCAATAATATTGCAATGTTTTCACTCAGTTATATGTATAAGTTCATGGTTTAATCCCTCCTATCGTAGAGCACCACGTTGACACATGACATGTCTCTTTAGTGAGACATAGGCAACATTCATTGCATTCATCAAATGATGCAACTATCGAAGTTGAAATTAATAATATACAAAAAGAAAGGTTCATATAGCCCATTTCTTATACTTCATGACTGTCTAACCTGGTAGCTATGATGATGAAAAAAAGGACTATTTGAATTTGTACTAATTTTTGGGATTTGAAAAAAGTGTGCCTAAAGGACAATTTCCTTACACCATTCATAAATCAAGTCATCAATGTGTGTGTGGGGCATGATGCCTTATCTTTCATGAATAACTACCTAGACTAGAATCAAATTCATATTTTCCATAAAGATAAGTATAAAATTGCTTTCACTTCCCCTTAGGGTATGTTCATGTATCGTGCAATTCCTTTTGGCCTTAAAAAATATGGCACAACTTTCTAGCAAGCCATGAATTAAATTTTTGATGCTTTAGGTCATATTATGTTGGCCTATTTGGATGATCTCAACGTTCATTCCAAACAACACTCTCACCATATATAGGATCTTTGTATTATATTCCATTGGCATCAAAAGTTCAAACTTTGTTTGAATCCTATCAAGTGTGTATTCTACATATTTATTATACGCTTTCTTAGGTTCATCCTTTTTCTATTTCCACTTATTATTCCCCTCCTTGGAAGAATATTGGTGCAATTTTTACTTTCAACCACTTGGTTACCATTTCTTTTCGCTTATGATTCCCATATGTTGTGCTAGTAGACATGCCTCGTGTACAATCCTTCACTAAAAAAGAATCACTTACTTTACTAGATGGGTATGTAGACCCCTAAGATGCTTAAGGAGTACATATAGGTTCTTGGGAGAGATACCCGACAAGATGGATATATTTCTGAACTTAGTGTCGTACTCCTATAAACTCTTCCCCTACCTCAACCCTACCTCTACTTGAATTAGTGGCATTGGAATCGTGGGCTCTCTACATACCCGATAAAGTAAATTAGGACTTAATTATGGTTTTGAAGTCCTCCCACCTTGTTACTAGTGGATCGTTCTCAAACTTAAGTGATCTAGTGAGGCTTTCCCACTGCGTCAAAGCATAGCTCTCTCTTGTAACAACTATAACCACCCTCCAAAATTTTTATTATGCTTCGATTTTGGAGTCTTCCTTCTAAACCACAGTAGCTCATCTTCCATTGATCTAGGTATCCATGCTTTGATTGAGACTTATAATTTTCATATTGTCTTGTGTTTTCTCAGTCAGCTTATTTTCTTACCCACAAGCTGATCTCTTGACTTAGTCCCTTAATAGTTTTGGGCTTGCCTCATAAAATTGTGCAATTCTTGAGGGAAATTGGCCTTGCTATTGGGAATTGTGAAATCCTAACTGCTGGTGAGCCTTGAGCTCGAGAAATGCGTAGTCATGCATAAAATTTGAAGACCTCACCGTGCTAAGAAACTACGCAATGCATGAGCCGAAGATTTGTCCAGTACTTCCCAGAACTGTGCAATCTTTCCAGCAAATGAATGGTAGTTTTCCCAAAAAAGAAAAAAAGAAAAAAGTGAAAAGAACCTGTAAAAAATAGGGATTCTTTTTTAGCAACTTGAAGGACGCACTTTCGCTATTTTTAGAAACTATCGCCAAATGTTGCTTTTTCTTTTATTTTAGGCATGCACATCATAAACCCTAACTTGGCCAAATATATTTAATCAACGTTATTAGAACCCATTTTCACACTCATAACATTCCCGAGGAGATCAAGGAGCATTCAGTGCCATCTTCGTTGCTTTTTCGGGTGAGTTTTTTTTTCTCGTCTTTCATCGCTTTTTGTTGTTTAGATTGTGTGAGTGATATTTCACTTGTTTCTTTGAATGAATGCTAGTGTTTTAACTTTTTTTATATTGTAGAATTGTTGTTTCAAGTTATAGATTTCCTTTCCCAAGTGTCGCACGAGTTGTCGCATTTTTGCACCAAAAGTCGTCGTTGCGCAACTCTCTTCACATGCTTCATTTTCCTTAAATTTAATCATTTCATGCACTTCATTCACATGCATGCATCAAAAATTAGTCAAATATACACTCAGTATCACACCATCTTTCATATTTACTTGTTTTTCACACTCCCCTTCGACAGATATGGGTCCCCTTGTTCGGATCTTATTGTGCACAGCTAGCTCTACGTAATCTAGAGACTCAAGCCTCTGTCCTACCTTCTAGAATTGCGTAGAGCCTAGCTTGTGTTGGATCCAACTGTGCGATTCTAAGATCCAGTCTCCCAGCTTGCCCACTGATATTGCGTAATGCACAGTCTCTCCCAAGGGATCTCATTATGCACAGCTAACTCTGTGCAATATGGAGACTCAAGCTTCTGTCTTGGCTTCTAGAATTACGTAGAGCCTAGTCTGGGTTGGATCCAACTGTGCAGGTCTAGGAGCCAGTCTCGCAACTTGGCCACTGATATTGCATAATGCACAGTCTCTCCCAGGTCCTGGCCCATATTGAACTGCACATTTTTCAGTTCCATTCAACAAGCTCCCACACTGACTATTACGACTACGTAATGCACAGTTCCCACAATAAGCCAACCACCTCTCTCACTCAAAACTTTGCAATCCTTACCATCATGAGCCTGTCTTGCTGCTTGATCTTGTCTTGAGTTTATTTTGCTTTTAGCTGAAATATTCTTGCCATGAGTGTCCGCTCTATCCCATAGGTACAATAGTTGTTGAGCATCTCTCTAGCAGTTACATTTAACATGGCATCCAAGAGAGTTTCATCAGAGGAAACCATCGAGAGTAGTATTAGGGAAGCAATTGAGCAAATATCAGTTGATCTACCAGTGTACACAGATACTCATTTGTTTATTGAGAAGGGAAAATGATTAATATGGTAGCAGATCAAAGATACTTTTGTAGAGGCCATCAAGGTAGACTTAGAAGACCAACAAGTTTATATTAGCATCCATCAATCAAGATTATACAAGGTTGCATGCAGGCACCCTACCTTCCCATGTGCAGACATCATCCACTGGATTCTCTCACATAAAAATGAAAATACTATGACATTGAGTAGTGCTAGCCAGAGAGATCTTACCACCTTCATGGCAGAGAACTTTCAGCAGATGTATCACCTGCGTGGGCCCATGAAGTGCATGGACTCAGTTTTCTATGTCACCCAAAGCCATGTGAACATGAGAGACATTTTCAAGCACTAGGTGAAATATTCATCGAAGTTTAGATAGACACCCACCCATGTTTACAAGACAAAGTCCCTCACGAAGGAAAACGTGTTCTTGATCATCTTTTCTTTCAAAATATATGGTCAAGAGAACACAAAAACCTTTCTTGAAGGGTGGGTAGTCTTACTGGACCAGTTGGTGAATGACGGGAGGTCATTCAACTGGTTAGATCTGTTGTCACATCAGTTGAAGTGACATGTGGCTAAGGCTTGGAATCCACCCAAGAATGAGCAAGCAAGGCTCTACATGTATGCATATTTACTAGATGCAATTTGCGCATAACAACAGTTCGTCGGCATGAGCTGGACATGGACACCGCAAGAGATTGTCGTCAACATCTATTGCTAGTTTCTTTTTGACTGCATCTATCGAGGAGTGGTGGCAAGGCTAACTGACCATTTTATCATCCCGTTATACAATCTTATCTTTGAGAAGGATCCAACTTGCATGTCCTGAGAAGCAATGGAGGTGATAGTAAACATTGTAGATTGGTATACCTACCAGGAGGCACCTTCATCAGATTTTTCGGTAGAGAGAATCCTTTGCATGTTCTACCAAGGTATGCCACTGACAATTGATCATGCAAGAAGTTTCATACCACCTCGCTACAAGGTTATCAACAGGACTACATAGGAAGAAAAAAGTGCCATGGCCCACTTGTCCTTTGTGGATCAGATTATACGAGATCAAGAGCTTGAAAGATGCAGATGTCGAAGCTTAGGACATAGTGAAGTTTGAGTTCGGCGCTAAATACTTTAGTCCGTAATATCCCCGCAGTATTTGCAAGGACCATTGTACATGAGTGTACTTTCCATGGATCCATAGGACATTTCATTAGCCAGAGGAGGACCCTTCGAGGTACTACTACAATGACTCCAGAATCAGTGAGCCAGTCAGTTTAGCAAGAACTTGGAAGGTTGCTCTACAATCAGCAGCAGATCTGAAAGAAACAACAACAACAGTAGAAGGAAGCAATCCATCGCAGGACAAGGGAAAGAGGAATATTACTGAGAATCCAGAGGGAGAGAAAAGTTGCAAAATAAAGACAACTCCAATCCTTGAGAAGGAAACTTTGGCAGCAGAAGCAAAGAGGGAGCAATGGATGAAGAGAGTGAAGTGAAGGAAGAGAGAAAAGTAGAGGTTGCAGGATCCAAAATTGAAGCTGCATGAGCTAGAGAAGAAGTTGAAGGAAGAATAGGAGTTTAGGAGGAGAGAAAGAGAAGAGAAGCAGAAGCAGGAAGAAGAACAAAGGCAAAGTGTACTGACAAAGCAAAAAAAGTTGATACAGGTTGATGAGCTGGAACAACCAACAACTGAGGAAGAGGGTGAACAGATGCAGGATCAGTAGCTTTCTCAAAAGGTTGAGCAATTGATTGAAGTGTCATACATTGAGTTGGAACAAGAATCGCAACAGGAATACACTAACCTCACGTTGAAAGAACCATATGTCATCCTTCAGTTCGACCACCTCTAGTATCAGAACTAGTCCAGACTGAGCAAGGAGATGTTGTTCTCCTTGATGATGATCCGATCTTGGATTTCTACAATCTATCATTTGACGAGTTGCAGAAGAATATTGTACACACATGGAGGAAGCACTTTTTGGATGATCACGCGTCACCTGCATTCATCAAGGAAAGGGTGATAGTGTTAGACACCAGGAAGGATCCAACTACCCTTGTCAAAGCCAACTTGGCCTATGTAGGAGCAACAAGTTCAAATGTTAAGTACCTAATGACCAAGAATGAGAAACTGGCAAAGACCTTGGAAGCTACTAGGCAAGAGGCAGAATAACTTCGAGAAACTATGAAAAATGCAATTTCTACATTACGGGAGATGAAGACAACGATACCTATTGAATTATCAACACTTGGTGATATCATGCAAAAGCTCTATGATACATTTGTCACCATTCATAAAGTAGTTTTCTGTGTGCATGGCTTATAGTAGCAGAGCAAAGAGTTTGTTCAAACTCTCAAGAAAATACATGCTTCCATCGGCCATGTACAAGAGTGGACAATGTAGTAAAATGTGGCCCCGCATGAATTAGAGAAGAAGATGAAGCCACAGATCGAGATGGAGAAAGCTAAGGTTTGAATGTTGCTCTAGAGCTACAAGTAGCTTGCCTCATTCATTGGAAACATGCAAGCCTCATATACATGATTGTACAAGAGTTTGGATGTCATGGTGAGAACGCGTAGGATCCCATCAATCAGTTCCCGCACAGATGCTAAACCCAAGAAACAAGTCCAGCTTGAGATCAATGAGTACTTAGAGAAGCTAATATGAGAGGCCACCAGAGAATACTTGGAGTTGAGCGCACACAACATGCAAAATTACATCGGTGGTCCTGTCATGGTGAAGACCATGTTTCTCATGCTTCAGAACGAGTTGGATACAGGTTCCAAGACCGTATACCGAGATGTCGTGGAGGCAAGAGTCTACTTCCAGAAAGACACCATCAAACAATTTGGGGACACCATCACATAGTACTAACCTTGGGACCAGTATGTGACCGAGAAGCACCAAGTGGAGGTTGTTGAGTTGGACTTCCCCGAAAATTTGGAATCATAGTGTTGTGTCTTATTAGGTTGTCTCTGGCTTATTTTTTCTTATGTGGGTACATGTGGAAAATTTAATATTATTATAAATATGTTGTAATTTAAATTCCAAGTGTCAATATTGGAATATGAAAATTCACAATGTAATGTAACATGACATTTAGTGAATAATTTGACGAGTCGTGAAGGAAGTCAAAGAGTCACAAAGGGTAATGTCAAGGGTCACCCCACCCTTTGTTATAAATAAAACCTCATAACTCATATAACGAGCTTTTGGGAGCCAAGATTTTGGCTAGGCTTAGGCTTCGAAAAGGCTTGGGAGTATTGTGAAGAGCCTTGGCTTCTCCATAGCATAGAGCGAGTGTAATTCTTTGGAGGAGAAGGTTTTATTGACTGCAATTTTCCACTATTGGGGCTAGAGGTCATCAATGGTGTATGTATGGATGGAACTTTCACTTATAATAATAAAATTATAGCCATCACGCTTTCATGCATATGTTGTTAATATAGTAGGACTACTCTTGTTATATTAGCAATGTATGTTTTTTAACTTATGAATTTTCTTATGAACTACTCTGTATGCATTTGTACGAATCTTGTTGAATGTGTGTTGTTGGATTAACCCATCACTTAAACTTGTGGACTATTCTACATTTTAGCTTGTGATGCCATTTTGCTCATGTGTCCTTATCAATTTTCGTTCTATTATAGGCTTCTAAGGGGCGCACTTCCCTTTCCCCTCCATGTGTTAGAACCTTCATGCATCGCACTTGACTCTCTGCGGGGTCACACACTTGCTCTTACCCAAACTTATCATACTTACCTCTACGCGCTACCGCAATCAAGGCATTACACTACCACCCACTATTGGGACTCATACTCCAAATGGTGTGAGTTCTAGTTGGGACTTCATATCGGGGAGATCCCCTAAATGTTGGCAGGTCCAACATTGTCAACATCTCTAGCACTAGAAGGAGGGCTAGATGACAAGCTGAGCCCTTGAAGTCTATTTTGAATTTCTACACATCTTTCATGACTTCTGTCCAAATCAAAAACCTGGCATGTTTTTCTAACTCTGAACATTTGGAAGTGTTAGCGAACATTTTAGATGACTTTCCCAGATATAGGTTTAATGACGAGGGTCTAACAACCTTGTTCAGACACACAATCACTTCTGTTGGCTTCTATAATAGGCATGATGTCCCATTTGAAGATATTTCCTATGGGTTGTTCACTTTCAAGTTCGAAGGGCGCGCAAAGCAATGGTGTCACACATTGCCCGCAACCTCTATACACTCTTTTCATCAACTTTCTAGAGAATTATTTCATGATTTTGTTCTTTATGGAATCTCTTCAAGATTTTCATGCTTGTTTTCTTCACTACTGTTTTGAATTTCTTGAAAATAAAGTTGACTGGGAATGCTTGGATGAAATATTTCAATATCTTGTTCACGTTTCTGAAAATCCACATGAGTTAGAATCTTTCGAACCTCTCCCAAAATACCTCAATGTTAGAGCTTCTAAATATGATACAAACAAGGTTGTTGTCCCAATTGAACCTTCGTCCCCTTCCCATTAGAGAACTTTGGCTCCATAGGTATAGGTTGGAGAAGTTAAGAATCCACCTGTTGATTTATCACCATCTCCTCCTACCCAACCTGCTCAGGATTTCTGCACAAATTTGGACTGAAACTCTGATGGGTGTGTTGTATTGCTATCTCCTCATCCTCCATCCTTTGGTCCCTTTGATCCTCCAGATTTTGGTGTGTTGTGTTCATATGTCTCGGATCTCACATGTGATGTTCACGAGGATCAGGTTCTAGATAGAGTTGGTGTTGACCAACCAATCCGTGATATCATTTTTGATGAGTATGTGTGGGAATCTGAAAAAGAATCTGCGACAAAGGATGATCTCCTTCTATCCACACCTCGTCCGCCTTATCCTGACATCTTCCTCGATTATGTTTCATCTTGTGAAAATTCATTCCCAGATGTTTCTATTTCTGATCATTTGCATAACATATGGAATGATAGTTTTTCATTTCAACGTGGAGAGGACAAATCTATCTCCCTTGATCCTCCCAATTTCTCATCTTACCTTTCCAGAAACCTAGAGGGTGAGATTTCGCATTTTCCATCATCTCCTCTTTATGATTCCTCAAACCATGAGGATGCCTCTATCCATCATCTTGAATTTTCTGATCGTGGTTGTCATGATATTTTCATTCATTCATTTGATCATGATTTTGATTTGTCTAATGTCGATCTTTCTAAGCCACCGGTCTTTGATTATCCATATCCTGATGAGTTGGAGACTCCTCAAGCTATCGAGGCACTTTAGCCCAAGCTCATTGTTATGCCAGGTTCTCGTAGCCTTGAGCTTAGTTCCACTTCATATCAGAAATCTGTTGAATATTAGGATCCTTATCACTCTGTTGTTCACATTGAAAATAAATCTATCTTACCATTTTCGTATCCTCCACTGAAATCACATGATCTTATTGCTCAAGTATTGGACTAGTCGTACGTAGCAAGCACTGTTGCAAAATGTAAGTTTTCTTCTTTCTTTATGTTTACTCATTTTTCAAGTTCGAAGGTGTGTACATGCTTGTCTTCAACTCACAATGTGTTAGGACACCATGATACATCCGCATAGTGCCTTTCATGTGCTTTATGCTTTTACTTTTCTGCGGATGCATTCAATCTTCGAACGTATTGGCTTTCATTGTTTTATCTTTCTTGTCTGTTTGTTTTCTTGCATATCTTTCTTTTTGATCATGCTCTCACCTTCATGGGCCAACCAACGCACCAATGGTTGCAATGGAAGTATCACTTTACATGAGTTGGCCTATGCTCTACTTAGGTTAGTAGTAGGAGTAGTTTTTTTTTTTTTTTTTGATTTGCTTACTTTTTCTTTCTTTGTCTCACTTCTTTCCTTTGTTTGTTTTCTTTTCCACCCATAGGTTAGTTTTCGCATGAAACCGTGTTTGGCTTCTTAGCCAAGCAGGGTGAAATCTAAGAGGAACTTGTACAACTATCAACAATTGGTTTTCTGTCTATTCCCTCACTTTGTGTGAATCGTTCATTTCTTCTAGTCGATGACACCCTTATGGAAAATACATTCCTTTCATAGAGAGTCATGGTGAAATCACGATGATTGCACTTTTAACTAGTACCTCTTACTTTAATTAGTTTTCTATTTTCAATTAATCCTTGTCAAATCAGTCAAGTAGAGTAAGGAGAGGGGGAAAACCTTAGCAAGTATGTCAGAGGTATATATAAATATCCTTCTCTGAAGGGATAACCTCTTCTACTCTCAATAACTCGGGATCCCTATTCCACCTCATGAAATAAATAAGTGCCTATGCACAGTTCTTTGAAAATGAAAATGAAAAATAAATAAAAATAATAAAGGGCAAAAGAAGAGAAAGGATTCTTGCGCAGAGAGGTGAAGCAAGTAACTTTACTGGGATATTGTCCAGGCTCGCTGGCAGTGGAGCAATGCTTGTGTTCCTGAAGTGAATCTGCTGGGGTACTGTCCAGGCCTGTTCGCAGTGGAGAAACATTAGACATGAAACTAAAACTCTGATAGTCTACTTTACTTATGCATCTATATACCCCTCATCCCCAATCGAAACAAATCAGTTTGACTTGGCTTGGTATGTGGGATGCCGATAAAGAGAATGTTTGGGACTACATCATTAACTCAAGCTAAGTGAAGAAGCTATGATAATTGAATAATTGAACAATACAAGGGTTAGACTCTATTTTCATGAGACAAGGTCCATATAGAGAGCTGGAGTTCTACCATTGTGTCGCCAATGTTGTAGCGGCTACAACCACCCTCCAAAATTTTTCCTATGCTTCGATTTTGGAGCCTTCCTTCTAAACCACAGTAGCTCATCTTGCACTAATCCAGGTATCCATGCTTTGACTGAGACTTATCCTTTTAATATTTTCTTGTTTTTTCTCACTCATTCTGTTTTCTAACCCACAATTTGATCTCATGACTTGGTCTGTTAACAATTCTAGGCTTGCCTCAAAAAATTGTGTAATTCTTAAGGGAAATTGGCCTTGATGTTAGGAATTTCATAGTCCTGAATACCAGTGAGCCTTGAGCTCTAAAAATACATAGTCATGGAGGGGTAGCCCAACACTGAACCTAGAAACTACGCAAACCTCACTGTGCTTAGACACTACAAAATGCACGAGTCGGAGAGTTGTCTAGTCCTTCCTAGAACTGCGCAATCTTTCTGGGAAATGCATGGCATTTTTCCTAAAAAAATAAAAAAATAAAAAATAAAAAATCATCCCTAAAAAATATGGATCCATTTTTAGCAACCTGAAGGAGGCACTTGTGTTATTTTTAGAAACTGCGCTAAGTGTCACTTTTTCCTTGATTTTAGGCATGCACGTCATAAGCCCTAACTTGGCCAAATATATTTAATCGACACTACTAGAACTTGTTTTCACACTCAATCTTGGACAACTAGCATTCCCTAGGAGATAAATGAGCCTTCGGTGTGATCATCGTCGCTTTCTGGGTGAGTTTTTATTTTCTCGTCTTTTTCCACTTTTCTATTGATTTTTGTTGTTTAGCTTGTGTGAGTGTTGTTTCACTTGTTTCTTTGAATGAATGTTGGATTTTTAACTTGTTTTAGCTTATAGAAGTGTTTTTTCGAGTTATAGATTGTCTTTCCCAAGTGTTGCATGATTTTCCCTGTATTTGCACCAACAATCATTGTTGTGGCAACTCTCTTCACATGCTTTATTTTCCTTCAGTTTAATCAATTCCTGCACTTGTTTCACATGCATGCATCAACACTTAGTCATATCTACACTCAACACAACATCACACCATATTTCATAACTGCTTGTTTTTCACACTCCCCTTGGGCAGATCTGGGTCCCCTTGCCTGGATCTCACTTTGCACAACTAGCTTTGTGTAATCTAGAGACTCAAGCCTTTGTCTTTCCTTTTGGAATTGCATAGAGCCTAGCCTAGGCTGGCTCCATCTGTGCACTACGTAGTTCCAAGAGCCAGTCTCCCAGCTTGGCCACTGAGACTACGTAATGCATAGTCTCTCCCAGGCCCTGGTCAGACTGAACTATGCATTGCACAGATCCAGTCACAAATCTTCCACATTGACTATTGGGACTGCACAATGCACAGTTCCCATAGTCATCCAATGACCTCTCTCAGTTAAACATATGCAATCCTTCCCATCATGAGTCTGGGTTGCTGCTTGATCTTGTCTTGAGGTTGTTTTACTTTTATTTGACATTTTCTTGCCATCAATGTTGATCCGGATTTAAGCAGGAACGCAATAGATTACAGAGATAACCATAAATACAGAGATGCAATAACCATAAAAATAGAGATGCAGCAGAAATAATACTTCATTTCATTAATGGAGAATATTGAAATTAAAACCACAAAGAAACTTTTATTTAAAATATTAATGGAAATAAACCAGTTAGGGCGATGGTAGCTTATCTCTGAGAAGAGATGTGTCGGCTACATGCCTCTGAACTGTTTCAAACTGTGTTACAATGAGGCTCGAGGGCCTATTTATTGTTGAGAAACAATGGAAAACCCTTCACATTCCAAAACCTAACCCTAGAAGATGAAACGCCAAATTGTGGGCCCCGTTTTTGGGTAAGTTGGTACATCAACTTCCCGGGGTCGCGAATTGGTCATACTATCTCCGTTTGACGCGCATGATAGCCCGTTGGAAAGATCTTTCCGAGGACTACGACGGAAAAGATGATTTTTATCAAAAAAATCGCGGCGGTGGATTTCCCAAAAAACGTCGTTTAGGGCCTCAAAACAGCTCCGGAAGTTTAGGACCCGAAAAACTGCTAATAATAGTAAACTATGCTATAATTAAGGAAACTGAAAAACTGAAAGAGACAGTTGTGGGGGTCCAAATGGGATAGGTGGGTGGCCACCAACATCCACCTAGATCATTCCTCCCCCCTTAGGAAGCAATGGTCCCCATTGTGTTGAGTTCCTCCCTGAGATGAGGAAGCTTCTGCTGAGCTGGGTCTCTAGTGAGCTGTTCTGCAATCTCTGATGTGTCCAGAAATGGTGGGGAGCATGGTCGGCGACGGTCCACATTGAACACTCGGTGCAAGTGAAGGAATGGAGGAATCCTATGCTTCAAAGCATTGTTTCCTGTAGCCTTGTTACTAGTGTAAGGACCATGTCGAAGTGGTCTGAGTTTTTGATGGGTTCTGGTAAGGCGCACCCTTTGCAAATGTAACCAAACTTTGTCGTCCACCTGAAACTTGTGTGGTACCCCTCCGGGTAAGGAGAAGTTGTTCCTATGTTCTGTCACGACTGTATCCCTCTGTTGCTGCTGCTGTGTGGAGGAACCCTTAGCGGGGGTCATGGATGTAGCAACGATCTTCCCCTTACTTTGGGAGCGAACCAGACAGAAAATAAATTTCCTAATCTGTGAGATGAGCTTGCTGCCTTTCTTAGCAGTAATCAAAGAGGTGGCGGTAGGTGGGGCTACCTGCGGTATCCTGTATAATGAATTATCCAAAGAAATGATGATAGCGCGAGGCCTTGACTCATACACAGCATGCCGCCTCCACAAGTATGGCTAGCCTAATAGTACATCACAAACATCCAGAGGTGTAACATCACACAATACCTCGTCTGTGAAGGGCTTGATGCTATAGGGAAGGCGGCACTACTGGCGAACTTTGAGTTCTCGTCCTTCGTGAAGCCAACCAATATTGTATGGTTGTGGGTGTGGTGTAGTTGGTAGGCCCAACCACTTCATGACCTATGCTGAAATGAGGTTCTTTTGGCTGCCACTATCGACAATGAATTGCAACGGCAAACCCTTCACCCACATCTGTGAGTAGAAAAGACGTTCCCCCTCCTCTGGATCTTCGGGCTCATTTTTCTGGATCTTGGCAGTAGCAACAGTGGCACTGGGATTCGCATCAATGATCTGCTTCCCTTTGTCATTCCCCTTGTCGGGTTCTGACTCAGAGTCGGAACATGCATCTGATTCGGAAGCCTTCAACTCGGCCACCAGCGACTGCTTGGTCCGACACTCACTTGTGTTATGAGTGGGACTCTTGTGGAACTCACACCACTTTCTTGTGTCCTTCTTCGGCTTCGTGGTGTTGTTTTTTTCTGACGGGTTGTCTTGGGTCACCCCGCCTTGGCTTTGTCCTTTGGGCTTTGGATTTGTATATCCAAAGTCTCGCTTCTTCTGTTTGAACTTTTGCTCGATTTTGACAGCGTATCGGTATGCTGTGCCGAGTGAGGAGATGTTCAAGAACTCCATCTCTTCCTGGATGTATCTGTGTAGGTAGCCACGGTATTTGAGTACCAGATGCAGCTCAGAATCTTTGATACCCAATTATGTGTGAAGGGTATGAAAAATGTTTGTGAACTCCGGCACATCTTGGTCTCGTCCCTGCCGCAGTGTGGTCCATTTGATGTATTTGTCCTCATAGCTTTTGACAGGGTAGTACTGCTCCTTGATGGCATCCCGGAAGTCATTCCAAGTGGGTGCGGCTGAAAACAGTGAGCCTGTACTTTCATCCTTCTGTTCGCAGTAGGTTTCCCACCAGTCCTTGACGTGGGGGGCTGCTTTGAGAAGAGCGAAAACAATCTTTTCCCGACTTGAAAATTCATGAACAGAAAAATACCCATCGAGCAGATTTAACCATTTATCTACGGCATCTGTGTCTATTTGACCCTCGAAGATGGGGATTTCAAAATTTACTTGTACCTTAAACGGTGTGGCATTTCCAGAGTAACTGTTGGAAGCCGATGCATCGCCTCTAGGTAGCCGCTGAAGGATTTGGGCAAAGCTGTCCATCATCGCATTCCTTTGTCGCTCGAGGGCTTCTTCGAGCAATATTCTGATAGGATCTCCTGCCCCCTCGTCTTTCTTCTCATCCGCCATGGGAGATCGTCGAGATTTGCGAGGCTAGTCTTGCAAAGGTTCGACCAATTCAAGCCCTAACTCCTTATATCCCGACCTCGTTGGGGACATGCAAAGAAAAACAGAGAAAAAGCAGACCGCTCTGATACCACTGATCCGGATTTAAGCAGGAACGTAATAGATTACAGAGATAACCATAAATACAGAGATGTGATAACCATAAAAACAGATATGCAGTGGAAATAATACTTCATTTCATTAATGGAGAATATTGAAATTAAAACCACAAAGAAACTTTTATTTAAAATAGTAATGGAAATAAACCAGCTAGGGCGATGGTAGCTTATCTCTGAGAAGAGATGTGTCGGCTACATGCCTCTGAACTGTTTCGAACTGTGTTACAATGAGGCTCGAGGGCCTATTTATTGTTGAGAAACAATGGAAAACCCTTCACATTCCAAAACCTAACCCTAGAAGATGAAATGCCAAATTGTGGGCCCCGTTTTTGGGTAAGTTGGTACATCAACTTCCCGGGGTCGCAAATTGGTCATACTATCTTCGTTTGATGCGCATGATAGCCCGTTGGAAAGATCTCTTCGAGGACTACGACGGAAAAGACGATTTTTATTAAAAAAATCGCTGCGGTGGATTTCCCAAAAAACGTCGTTTAGGGCCTCAAAACGGCTCCGGAAGTTTAGGACCCGAAAAACTGCTAATAATAGTAAACTATGCTATAATTAAGGAAACTGAAAAAATGAAAGAGACAGTTGTGGGGGTCCAAATGGGATAGGTGGGTGGCCACCAACATCCACCTGGATCAAATGTCCTCTCTGCCCCACAGGTACAGCAGTTTTTTAGCATCTCTCTAGCAGTTACAGCTAAAATGGCATCCAAGAGAGTTGCATCAAAGGAAACCGTCAAGGGTAGTACTAGGGAAGCAGTTGATCTACTAGTATACACAGATACTTATTTGTTTATTGAGAATGGAACAACATTAACACAGCAGCAGATCAAAGATACTTTTGCATAGGACATCAAGGCGGACTTAGAATATCAATAGGTTTACCTTAGCATCCAGTGATCAAGAATATACAAGGTTTCATGCAAGTACCCTTCCTTCCCATGTGCGGACATCATCAGCTGGATTGTCTAACATACATATGAACAGACTATGACAGTGAGCAGTGCTAGTGGGAGAGAGCTTGCCACCTTCAGGGAAAAGAATTTTCAGCAGATGTATCACCTGCTTAGGGAAGTGAAGCACATGGACTCACCTTTCTATGCCACCCATAGTTATGTGAACTCGAGAGACATTGTCAAGTGGTGCATGAAAGAGCCTTCAAAGCTTAGATAGATACCCACCCATGTTTAAAAGACCAAGTCCCTCGAGAAGGCTTACCAGTTCTTGATCATCTTTTCTTGCAAAATATATGGTGAAGATAACACCAAAACCCTTCCTAAAAGGTGTGTAGTCTTACTAGACTAGTTAGTGAATGCTAGGAGGATATTCAACTGGTCGGATTTGTTGGCTCATCAGTTGGAGTCTCATGTGGCTAAGGCTCGGAATCCACCCAAGAATGAGAAAGCAAGGCTCTACATGTTTGTGTATTTACTAGATGTAATATGTGCCCAGCAGTAGTTCCCTGGCATGAGCTGGACATGGACACTGTAAGAGACTATCGACAACATGCATTGAAGTTTATTTCTGAATCCAACTATCAAGGAGTGATGGAAATGCTAATTGACAATTTTATCATCTCATTGTACAAGCTCATCTTTGAGCAAGATCCACCTTGTATGTTTCAAGAAGCAATGGAGGTGATAGTAAACATTGCAGATTGGTATGCCTCACAAGGTGGCACCTTCATTAGAGTGTTCAGTCGATAGGAGCCTCTGTATGCTCTACCAAGGTATGCCACTGACAAACTGATCATGCAAGAAGTTTCATACCACCTCGCTATAGGGTTATCAGAAAGACTTCATAAGAAGAAGAAATTGCCATGGCTCTCTCTTCCTCTGTGGATTGGATTATACGAGATTAAGAGCTTGAAAGATGAAGATTGAAAGGCTAAGGACATAGTGAAGTTTGAGTTCGGCACCAAATAATTTAATGCGTATGATCCCCATGGTATTTGCAAGGAAACCTATATGCGGGTGTACTTTCCATGGATCCATGGGAAATTTCAATGGCCAGAGGATGACCCTTGGAGGTACTACTACAATGCCTCCAGAATCAATGAACTAGTTAGTTTAGCAAGAATTTGGAAGGCTACTCTATAGTCAATAGCAGGTCCGGAAGCAACAACAACAATAGTAGAAGGCAACAATCTAGTGCAGGACAAGAGAAAGAGGAAGATTGTTGAGAATTTAGAGGGAGAAAAAAGATGAAAAAAGAAGGTAGATCCAATCCTAGAGAAGGAATATTTGGTAGGGGAATCAAAGAAGGAGAAGTGGATGAAGAGAGAAGAGTGAAGGAGGAGAGAAAACAAAGGTTGCAGGAAGCAGAACTGAACCTGCAAGAGAAGGAGAAGAATTTGAAGAAGAATAGGAGTTGAGGAGGAGAGAATTAGAAGAAAGAATAAGAAAAGAGGCAAGGCGCGATGATAAAGCAAACAATGCCAATATAGGTTGATGAGTCGAAACAACCAACAACTAAGGACGATGGTGAACAGATGTAGGATCGGGAGCTTTCTCAATAGATTGAGCAGTTTATTAAAGTGACAGACATGGAGTTGGAACGGGAGGTGCAAAGGTAAAATACTAACCTCATGCTGAAAGCACCACAGGTCATCCTTCAGTCTCCACCACCTCCAGTATCAGAACCAGTCCTAAGAGAGAAAGGAGATGTTGCTCTCCTTGATGATGACCTCGTCATGGATGTGTACAATCTATCATTTGACGAGTTGCAGAAGAAGTTTGTATAGGCATGGAGGAAGAACTTTCTATATGATCACGCATCACCTTCATTCATAAAGGAAAGAGTGATCGTGTTGGACACTAAGAAGCATCCAAATTCCCTTGCCAAAGCCAGCTTGGCCTATGCAGAAGTAACAAGATCAAATGTTAAGTACCTAACGGCTGAGAATGAGAAACTATCAAAGAACTTGCAGGTTGTCAGGAAAGGGGCAGAACAACTCCAATCAACAACGCAGAATGAAATTTTCACATTAGGGGAGATGAAGACAACGATACTAGTTGAAGTATTGATAGTTGGTGATCCCATGCAGAAGCTCTATGCCAGATTTGTCACTGTGCATAAAGTTGTCAAAGTGCGTAGCTTATAGAAGCAGAGAAAATAGTTTTTTCAAACTCTCAAGAACATACATGTTGACATCACCCATGTACAAGAGTGGACAATGTGGTACAGAGGGGCCCTGCTTGACTTACAGAAGAAGATGAAGCCACAGGCCGAGCTGGAGAAAGCGAAGGTTCAAATGTTGATCCATAACTACAAACAACTTTCCTCGTTCATCGACAGCACACAAGCCTCATATGTATGGTTGTACAATAGTTTGGATTTCATGATGAGAACGCATAGGATCCCATCAATCAGTTCCCTCACCGATGCTAAGCCAAAGAAAAAAGCTTGGTTGGATATCGATGAGTACCTGGAGCAACTAAGACAAGAGGCCACCAGAGAATACTTGGAGTTGAGTGCACACAACATGTAAAAGTACACTGGTGGTCCTGTTATGGTCAAGACCATGCTGCTCATGCTTTAGAATGAGTTGGATATAGGTTCCAAGACCGTGTACCTGGATGCCATGGAGGAAAGAGTAAGTTTCCATAAAGACATCATCAAACAGTTTTGGGACACCATCACTCAGTACCAAGCTTGGCACCAATATGTGACTGAGAAGCACCTAATGGATTTTTTCGAGTTGGACTTCCCCCAAACTTCAGAATCATAGTGTTGTGTCTTGTTAGGTTCTCTAGCCTACTTTGTCTTATGTGGGTACATGAGGAAAATGTAATATTATTGTGAATATGTTTTAAGTGAAATTCCAAGTGTCAATATTGGAATAGGAAAAGTCATTATGGAATGTAACATTTCATCTAGTGAAGTATTTGATGAGTCATAAGGGAATTCAATGAGTCACAAAGGAGAATGTCAAGGGTCACCCCACCCTTTCTTATAAATAGAACCTCATAACTCATAGAACAGGCTTTTGGGAGCCAAGCTTTTGGATAGTCTTAGGCTTAAAAAAGTCTTGGGAGTATTGTTAAGAGCCTTGGTTTCTCCATAATGTAGAGCTAGTATACTTATTTGGAGGAGCATGTGTTCTTGACTCTAATGTTCAACTTCGGGGCTAGTGGTCATCAATGGTGTATGTATGGACGAAACTTTCACTTATAATAATAAATTCAGAGCCAACACACTTTCATGCATATGTTATTGAGCCAAGAGGCTCATTCTACAACCCAGTATGAGGGAGATGTGTAAGTTTGTTCGTCTATCCATTCCCCTTTAAAATAAAAATAAAAAATAAAAAGTATGTTCTACATAGAAAAATAATGTCGGCTATAATTAAAAAAATGAATAGAAATAAAATATATATATATATATATATATATGAGTAAGATATTTAAATCTTATACTTTTCAAAAATATTTCGAATGTTAAAACTTTTATTTGGTCCTATATATACTCTATTAAACATTAAAAAATACAATTTAAGCAATGAAAAATAACATATTGTATTTTGCACTCTAATGAAGTTTGCACGTGAAGAAATTTGATCCCTCTCGACTCATGTTAGATCCATATTTAAGATGGATCTATGTTGGTTAATATAGTAGGACTACTCTTGTTTTGTTGACAATATAAGTTGTTTAACTTACACATTTTCTTATGAACTACTTTTTATGCATTTGTTTGAATCTTATTGAATGCATGTTGTTGGATTAACCCATCACTTTAACTTGTGGACTATTCTGCATTTTAGCTTGTGATGTCATTTCTTTCATGTGTTCATTTCATGCTTCGTACTATTACAGGCTTCTAAGGGGCACACTTCCCTTTGCCCTCTGTGTGTTAGAACCTTAATTCCTTGCACTTGACTCTCCACAGGGCCATACACTTTCTCTTACCCAAAGTTATCGTACTTATCTCTGCACGCTACCACGGCCAAGGCATTACGCTACCACCCACTGTTGGGAATCCTACTCCAAACGGTGTGAGGTCTAGTTGGGGCTTCATATTGGGGAGATCCCCCGAATGTTGGCGGGTCCAACATCACCAAAACCCTCTAACTTCAACTTAGAAAATGATATCTTCTACTCTTCGTCTATATGGTGAACACTAAAATAAACTTCTAATTTATGCAACTAATGATTCAATTTAATGCATTATTATCACCTTGTTATGTATTTATGTTCACTTTCCCTTCCATATTGAGAAATAACTATGAATGGCTAACAACACTCAAATTTGGCTTCTCTTTCACAAGGTCTTTTCTTGACTCCTTTTCTAGGTCTTCATGATGTATTAATTTCCCCTTCAATCTAACCTCTGAGTTTGAGCCTCCAACTTCTATGAATAGTATGAAACTTTTTTTAAAGCTTCCATGAGGAGGTTCATATTGCAATTAATATCGGCAATTTATGCTTCCAACCTTGGAAACCTCTATTCTGTTGAATCATGAGGGTTATTGTAAATAGACTTGTCTACCATGGATAGTGTTCTATGACTATATAATTAAATTAGTTCACTAATCCCCTTATAACTTCCAATAAAATACCCCAAGGAGGCATACTCTAATGCTGACATGATTTGTAAACTATTGTGGGTATTCCATTAGAATGGTTCATCATAATAGATATGATAAATGATTTAAATATATATTAAGTAGATTAATTTTTTGTTAGATTTCAAATTATTTAGTTATTGATTTTATGCTTAACTTAATGAAATAGATAAAATGCGAGAAATATGGAATACAAATAAATACACACACCATCTACAATAGACAATTTTTTCCTTTCGAAACCCTTATGGGATAAATTCCAACTGAAATGTGATGTTGCTCTGCTCTCTTTTCCTTTGGTATGTAAAATGTGTAAGTACAAAGGAAAATCCATTCTCCATGGAGTTACCTAATACCTCTAGCCTATAATACTTCCACAAAATCTTAATCTCGTTTATTTTTCTCTCTAACTTTCCACTTTTGTTTTCTTTTTTCAACTATGGAACAAAATATAATACTATAAAATGGAACCCATATTCCTCCTAGTTGCTTGATATTTAAAGTTGGACTCCCTCAACCCTCAACTAAAGTTATAGGATTGAACCTTCTATATTCTTCTTCAATTTTCACATGTGGTTGTCTGCATCTACATGGGTAACGTGCGATGACATGAATTCCACTCGTACTATGGTAGTCAACATGGGAGATCAACTTATAGGAGGCACTTTTGCGTGGGTTCTGATTGATGTGATTTTTTCATTGTTTGAAAGGTATTTGAGTGAAGAATAAGACCAAATGTTTTGGCACAAATGAGAATCTATAAATGATTAAAAAAAAAGTAATTTAATGCATCAAAATGGATCTGGAAGGCTTTAGACCCTAACTCTCCAAACTAGGACACAGTGGTAAAAATGACTCTACAAGTTGATTCCTCCAATATTTCCACTTCAAAAGCATTGAGATAGATTAAAAATAATATAATAATCTAATCTGAATCAAGCTATTGTTATGAATCCACTAGCGAAAAAGGCTACCTAAAGCCAACTAATGTTCATATGTAACACTAACAATATTAGGATAAGGTATTATACGACAGGAACCTCCAACCTATAGTTTTTTATCCCCCATTGGCCTACAAAACACAAGGTAGTGAACCCCTTCTCTACACCGACAATCCTTTAGGTTATGACACTATCCTTCCAAGGATTCGAGTATAAGTTGGCTAGGGAATCTTGAAGCTTTGTGACCTCTAGGTGTTCAAACTACTCTAAAAATTATTCAGGTATCCACTATGTCCAACATGAGGGAAACCTATCCCATATCCAATTCCACCTAAGATCCATATGTAATAGTATCATAGGGTCACACTACCCTATGAGAAGGTATGATAGTCATGATGATGAGAATGAAAGAGTGGAATAAATATTAACAATAATGCCCCATGTTTTATGCATGTGCCAAAACAACACAAGTGCCACTCAAAGAATCACTTCCCCACATTATTGGGAAACTTAGGATACAAATAAATGGACAATGACATTTTAGGATTTAATTAAATATTTGGATTAATCCCATCGCTTACACCTTGCACCCCTTTCCCACTTTTGGATTCCTAACCCCACACACTCTCTTGTCTAACTCATTTTTTATTAGTAATGTATTTTTAGTAATATCAATGTGATTACATGTGTACCTAGTTAGGGTCACTAGCTTTTAGCACATAAGCTCATCGACCTAAGATCACATAGGAACCTTGGTCCTCAAAACTTATAAACATAGGCACGAAAGCCCCAAAATATTTTTTTTGTATGGGCACGCAAGCTTAACCATATTGGTTGACCAACCTAATAAAAACATGTACAAATATACATAGAGTCCATCCTAGGGGTATTACATGAAATAAATTGAAAAGGGAATGCTAATAATTCAATATTTACACCACCAAATAGGAAACCAAGCTCTTGTTGTTTAAATAATGCCCAATAGGATTCAAACTAAAGTAGATTCAAGCATGTGAAAATTCAATCACACAACAATTTAAACACTCCATAACCATGTATATTTACCTCGGAAACTCAAACATGAAAACTAACATTTGGTGGAGATTTTTCTCGATAAATAGTTACAGTACGTTTCATTCTCAAGAAAATAATGAATGCACTTTTAATCATAGAAAAGATAATATATGGCATTGGTTGAGAGGCAACTTACAATTTTTGAAGAAGCTTCTTCTTTTGAGTCCCTTATGTTCTAACACTACTCTACTTCTTAATTTCCTCTCAATCTTTATTTCTCTTCTCCTCATTTCTTTCTTGGTGTCTAGCAACACCCTTTTAATAGAACTATTTTGGAAGGTCAACCATCATATGAGTATGCAAATTACTTTCCAAAGTTAATGTTTTATTACAAAGTTGAAAATTGAGATTATTCAGAAAAATCCATATCATAGGGATATCATTGGCTTGTTGAAAGACAATACATGTATCATATTTTTTTAGATGGTAAGGATAATATGGTTTTCAATAGCCATGCTATTAAACCTTCGAGCTTGCATGTCCCTCATTACATTGTTCAACATAACTAGAATATAAAGATTTAGATAATATGTTAACCACAAATATTTTGAAATATCGTCATTGCTCACAATCTCATTGTTCATAATTCAAAACACCAAATGCAACTAAGTGAAATTGTAGGACCTTATTCATGGTCATTGAACCTAAAAAGCCTCTATAAAGCATACTATTATTTTTTTTTCAAATCGTTTCTTGTTGTATAAGATTTAGCAATGATACCTACATTTAAATAGGGGTAATAATAACATTTTTTTTGCTTTCTCATAATAAATTAAATATATGGAAAATAATACACATATTTTATATTCAAAATAAACGTCTTGAAATTCCTATTAGGCGTAGAACAGATAGTGATAGGATGTTTTGTTAAAGCACTATGTCGTGTAAAGGTCACCCGTTTGAAACTTTGTGTTTGTAGGCAAAATTCCAACCATGCTTTTTGACAGCTTAAATGTCACATATTAGTCATGTAGTCATCTCAAAACTCACAAAAACTAACAAACAGGAGAAAAAAACATCTCCAAATAAAATATACATATAAACATAACAAAAATATTAAAAAAACCGAAATAAAATATACTCATAAATATAAACATAGTAAACATATTAAAAATAAAATAAAATGTTTTAAAATTAAGTTTCAATAGTTTAATGATTTAAGAGATTATTTTCAATTTACCTGGGATTTGAGCTGCAATACTCATGGTAATGACGCAGGCGGGTGGTGTGGCTACCCGCACACAGGTAACCCAGTACAAGGAAAGAACAGTCATATCAATGTAATTCTAGGTGGCCTGGTTTTCCTTGAATAATAGTGATGAGTCACTCTGCATTAGTGGATAACAACTAGAGATAATTGTCCTCATTGTTCGTTTAACCACTATTTAAAAAAAATACAAATTTAAAAAATAAACTCATCACATGCTATAATGCCAATGTATTCATTGTTGCAAAGAAAAAGCCTTCAACCTGGAGACCTCGCAGAATCAAGCTACGAAATTATTGTCCCAAATGTGACACACTCTTTAACTCTTGCCAAACCGATAGTGAGTAGTGTTAGAACATGAGAGTGTCTAGATTCAACATACGTATGATTCCGTTGAGAACCTATCGGTTCAGAATTTAAATTTTATTATTAATAATTATTAGACAAAAGAAAAAGATTTTAATTCTAAAATATTTTTAATAGTAATTACAAATCAAATTAAAGTTGAGATTCATTTCCAAAGTATGACTTTTGATTTCTTAATTAGTTTGATTATTTAAAAATAAAGTGATATAAACAAATGTCATATGAAATGAGTTATTAGTTTTTTGTCATATAGTATTGATAAACCATGATAGTAACCCGTGGTATTGTAACAAAGCCTATTTATAGATTAAAAATATCCATGGTAAATTGGGGTGAATCTCAATATTGTTACATGTTTTTTAAGTGTACATATGTTTAACTTATGTATTAATTTTTTTCATAATTAATAATAATAAGTTATAATTTAGTTAATATTTATCCTCTTTTTTCAATTTTAACAACATAAAATGTATTATGAATTAAGTGTTTTGATGTTTATCATGGAGTAATGCCTATAAGGATTTATAAGTCATTTAATTTATATGGCATTGGGCCGTTGTGCTTGGATTAATAAATGCAAGGGTGTTAAGTCAATAAATTTTAGCATCACATTTCTTGACTATGATGAAGAATATACTAGCATGAAACAATCTTTACATTTATGATAGGTTTCTATGATTGAAAGAAGGTATACATACAAAATATATATATATTTCTTCCGTGGAAAAAAATTGTAATTTCATTGCAACTTAGAAAAGAACAAAAATGCATTTTGTAAATGCTAGAAGCATTCATTATGAGTATGAGCAAGACTATAGTAAGCCTCTTGATTCAAAAACAAAAATAAAAATAAGAACAAAAGAGAAATTAAGTGTTATAATAGTCACTTAAATTCGCATTCTTTCGTTTCTCTCTTTGGACTTTCTTTCATCCCCCAAAAGGTTGATCAATAGTTAAAAGTGCCAACTCAGTCATAGACACCACAAAGGGGGTGTTCTTTATCAAAATATAAACTTTATGAAACATGGAATCTCTTTGAGCCCACCAACCCATCCTCTTTATGTGCCACAATTGTAAGATGATCATATTCAAGGATCGTTTATGTGTCTATAACATTATGCATGGATTGTGCAGGATCATCGGGATTTTGAATGCTTATATCATCGAGTTTGGGAGGGTCCTCCTTGACATCCTTTTCATCATCCTTCAAGAAAATGGTATCAAAAGGATTCCATTATCTAAAGTCGAAGCCATCACTCTATATCCTTGCAGTCACACTCTTCTCGATGGTCGACCACCATTTCATACCCCACGATTTCTAGCCTTGGGAGACTTTGAAAGAGTAAAGGAGTGCGAAGTCAATGTACATTGTGAGGCTTTCAAGATTCTACAGTTTCGAACCCCCAAATCCATATAGTATGTATTTTGGTAAATCCAAATATCACTAAACATCATATGGGGAGTGATAATTATTTAGTTAATCTTGACTAAGTGATAAAGTAATTATGATAATCTTGATTTGGTTAATAAGGGATATATTATTGGTGGTTTACAAGCGCATGATATTGGGAGACCCATGTTATTCCTAGATGATGGATCAAAATTTGGTATACATGGACCACTCTCTCAATAGTGTGGTCTATTGAGATACATGAAAGAAAAGAATATGTCATTATTGGCAAGTGGAGAAATAACATCTAAGCTTATGGAGGTAAATTGAATGGAAATATATGAAGGTTAAGAAAAAGAGAGAATACATTGATTGGCATAGTTGAAAAATTGTAAAATCACATGTAAATGGATATACAATTCTTAGGTGATAAATTTAAGGGGGCATATTGTGTTCCAAGTTAATAAAATTTGAGGGGGTAAATGTTTAATTCAAGTGTAAAGAGGGGAATGCTCGAGAAATTATGATAACCTTGATTTGGTCAATGATGTGTTTACAATTGGTGGTTTACAAGTCCATGTTATTGGGTAAGTCGCAGTATTTACATATGATGAAAGCCATCCCTCATATCAACAAAATTCCTTTGTTGTGCAATCCAACCTAAATCCAATAAACACATTATGTCTACCCCAATCACTAGGGCTTCCCCAAGGAAATAAAAAAGCACAAAATACTAACCATTAAGCATCATCTTCAATCAATGTGGGGAGATTAAGATCAAAAAATGGGATCATCTTCTTGGCTTCAATTGGATCATCAATGTCAATGGCAACAGAAGACAATGAATTACAATCACTCTAGACATTTCATGTCTCAACCTACTCACTATCATCAGTGCCCTTAGACTAGATAACTAAGCTTTGATGTTGGTTCATGGTTTGGATTCCACTCGCCAACTCTTAGTGCACAATAATTCAAGAAAGGATTTTTACGCTAAATAGGGAAATAATGCAGAGAAAAGAGGTTGTGAACATGCAAGCATAACACTAGTAGTGCATGCTAAGTGACATATGAAGAGTAATGGACCTTTAGATAACATTCAAACATTATGATATATGTGTAATCATAGGTTAGGGATATAGTAATGCCAAGAATGAATGTGTCTTGGAAAACTTGAATGCAAAAGCTACACATAACTAACATGCATGGTTACAAACTAAAGAAGTGTTAGGGTAACACTTAGAATGGAGAGTGGAAAGCATTGAATGGTGAAAGAAGTGTTGAGGAAAGGCCACACATAAAAATATGTATATATTTCCATGACTTGTGGCTCTCACACAATTGGGTAGGCTAGGAAGGAATCTACTCCGATACCGTATCAAACTCACTCATGAAAATAAACATAAATTAGGATAAACATGAGATGCACATTATTAACATAATATGCATATCAATACACATTTTTGGCCCTTAGTTTCATATTTCAAGAGGTCTCTTGGACTTCTAATTACCATTTGCCTTCACTTGAATCTTTTTGCCTTCCTCTAAAGTGAATAAGCTGAGTTCACATAAACCCAAATGGATTATGTTTCCAACATAACCAAAGAGATAATAAGGAAGATTTATAATGACAAAAGATACCATATAAAAACCCTCGTAACTCAAACAGGAGTAGTTATAGAAACTCACAACTAAATTAGGGGTATGAAAAATACAAGGTTAAGTGCTTTTACTGTAATATGCTAGGTCATTATTCATATGAATGTAGGAAGACTAAAGTTGGCCTTAGAAAACAATATGAAAACTATTCTAACACCTTTAAGAGCTATAAGGACTCTTTATTCCTTACTTTTAATGCTATCTAAGAGACTCATAATAATATTTGGCTTATATAAAGTGGGTGTAGCAATCATATGATAGGAAATAGAATTTTAATTACAAACCTAGATGATTCAATAAGGAATAAAGTTAAATTGGGGACAAATAATATTGTAAATAATATGGGAAAGTGAATGGTAAACATCCTCACCAAGAAAGGCTATAAAATCACATAATAGATGTGTATTATTCCCTAGGTTTGAAACATAACCTGATTAGTGTTGGCTAACTTAACCAAAAATGGTATAATGTAATTTTTAGGGGACATTATTATTTTATATATGAAAAACAACTTAGTAAATGTTGATTGATAAGGTAAAGATGAAAAAATAGAATGTATCCTCTTGCCATGAATTATGTTAGATATGATACTTCATTTTCCCAAAGGAAAACATGTTTAGCATAAATTTGGTTCTTGCATTTCAGATTTCGTCATCTACATTTTAATGGCCTAAAATAATTATGTCAAAAAAATATGGTTAAAATATTTCCTCCCATTCAATAGCTAACTAATTCATGTGAGAGACATTATGACAAAGCAACATAGGAATAGTTTCCATAAATGATTGCCTTATAGGGTAAAGGCACCTTTGGAGCTAATTCATATCGATTTGTGTGGTCCAATGTAAACCATCTCACTAGGAGTAATTTACTAATTCCTAATTTTCATAGATGATTATAATATAAAGGGTTCAGTAGACTTTATTGAAAAAAATATGAAAATTAGGTGGAGAAGCAAAGTGTCCATCAAATTAAAGTGTTAAGGTCATGTAGAGGAGGTGTATATGGTTCAAATGATTTTGATGTTTCTTGCAAGCAACATGGCACCAAAAGAAAATTTACAGCAAGGTATTTTCTTTAGAGAAATCGTGTGGTAAAAATGAAAAACATAACCATTATTAATACAACTAGAAACATGTTGAACAAAAAAAAAATGTCAAATTATTTTTGGGGAAAAATACTAGTTTGCTCTATTCATGTTTTGAACAGATCTCTCATTAAAGTAGTGAAGAATATAAGTGACCAATTTGAGATGTTATAAATATCATTCAAGCATTTATTTGAGATCATTAAAAGTTATAGGTGAGAGAAAAAACAATTCAAAGAGATGGAATTATCTTGGGTATGTTATTACTTGTTTCTCAAAAATGGTGTGAATATGTATTCTCATGTCAATAATGATATATATACTCCAATAAGAAATGTTCAAATGTTGCACAAGAAGCATGGGCATGTATGGCCTACAAAGTATCACATTTCTAAGTATTTGGTTGTGTGATATATGTTCATGTTCCTAAAGATTTGAGAATAAAGTTAGATGATAAAATTGAAAAGTTCATGTCTCTTGGGTATGATGATTAGTCCAAGGAATATAAATTGTGTAAATGATAGTTATAAAGAATGTAATAATCAATAGGGATGTTGAATTCAAAGAATTTGAAGCATGGGATAAGAGAATAGATAAGATTATAATTGTTGGAATGGTATTAATACCTCAAGCAGAAGATCTAGTAGAGGAACAGAGTGCAGAAGACGAAATACAAGTTTTATAAACCCAATCATCAATTAAATTTACTCTAGCAAGGACTCCAAAAAATAATGTTCAATGTGAGTCATCTAACCCAATAGCCTAATATATTTCTACTTCAATCAAGTAGTGGACCTAACCCTATAATTTATTTTCAAAGGTCTACAAAGACTATAAGTATGAAATAAATATATGAAAGCCTAGATGTGTTTCCAAATTTTACACTTGTCAAAACATATTTTGAAGATGAAATTAAATAATAAAATTGGATCAATATAATGGAAGAAGAAACATATTCCATATAGAAGAATAATACATGGGATCTAGTAGACTCAGTAGAAGATTAAGATTGTGTTGGCGTAAAATGGATTTACAATACTAAATTTAATGAGAAAGGAAAAGTTGAAAAGTACAAACACAGATTGATAGTGAAAGACTATGCATAATATGCTAGATTCAGGTATGGTGAGGCCTTTGTAATAGTTTCAAGGTTAGGTTCAATTAGAGTTTCTTAGCCATAACAACTCAAAACAAATGAAGTTTTTATCAAGTGGATGTAAAGTCAACATTCTAAAATGGTATTTAGATTAAGAAGCCTACATTGAGTAGCCACCATGATATGTGATAAAAAGGATGGAGATAAAAATATGCATATTGAAGAAAACTCTTTTCGTGATTAAGTAACCTCCCATACCTTGGTATAAGCAGGACTAATTCATATTTGATCAATAATGGGTTTAATAAAAGAAATAATGAGTTCACATTGTATATAAAGATTAATAAGAAAGGTCAAATATTGATTGTTATTTATATGTTGATTATATGATCTTCATAGGAAATAAATCAATAGAAAAGTTTAAATAATACATGGAGCATGGATTTGAAATTACTATTTTGTGTCTAATGAGTTATTTCCTTGGCATTTAAGTCATCTAATCAAATTCATTTAAATTTTTATTTCATATGAAGTATGACATAGATGCGCTAAAGAGATTAAGGATGATGACTATAATTGAAAACCAATTCCAATTATAATAGAAATAAAGCTCAACAAGGAGGCAAAGAGACCCAATGTATATCCAACTTTGTTCAAGAAGTTAGTTGGTAGCCTCATGTATTTCACTACCACTAGACCAAACATTATGTATCTTTTGAGTTTGATTTCTAGGATCACGGAGTCTCCAAAAGAGTCACATTTGCAAGCTGGCAAAAGAATTATGATGTATATTGTTGGAATAACAAGATATGGTATATTATATTATGACACAAGTAGAGATTCCTTAATTGAATATTACAATTGTTTTGTAGGCGGTATGGATAACGAGAGGAATAATGTCTGATTTCATGGACATCCAAAAATTAGTTGATTGTGATTATCAGAAGCTAAGTAATGATAGCAGAAGCAACAACAATTTGTCAATAGTTTGGTTGCGTGGAGTATTTGGTAATATTCAACAAAGACAAGAAAGACATTCTAGTATACAAAGACAAGAAAGACATTCTAGTATATAGTGACAATTGCTTAGCAATAGCTCTATAAAAAATTATTTTCTTAAATAAATAAATAAACAAATATATTAATACTAGGTATTATTTTGTTAAAGAACTTATAAATAATGAAAAAATATATTTGAAATTTGATAAATAAAAATATCACTTGCCTAATATATTTAGAAATATTTTTGAATTTCATTGACAAAAGCATTCAACGATGGTATTTAACGGAAATGTTAAAATATTTTAACTACTCCAATGAGGGTGTTTGATTGTTGGATTGGGAGACAAATAAGATATATATACATGAATTCTAGGTGGTGTCACTTCTTGTTGATACTAGTCGACTTTTGTTGGAGAAATTATTTGTTGCAAACATCTTGCAGACATGGTTCCTCATGCTTGTATTGAACACCAAATTCGAATGCTTTCCAGTTTGACCTGCATGGCGATGAAACAACGAACACCACGAACTAGGAGTCCTACTAAGACATTAACTAGGATCCCTACTCAAATATTATCTCTCAAACATAAAGCAAGAATCAGAGATTATCTCTCAAAAATCTAAAGAAGTAAAAATTTCTCAAGAGTGATCCATATCCGTTGTTGACAAGTCCAAAAGAACTACTTGTTCGATCAAAACTCTCATAATTCAAAATCCAAGAAGATGAAATGAAAATGAAAACAATACCACTTTAGTTCAAAGATTCAACCATTTTAAGTCGAAGGGGAGGAACTGGAAAACAACCATTCATTTTTTTAATTCAGAGTACAGAATCTGAACAGGTTGGCTTCGATGATCACTATTATCATTATCATTGTCCATGCTTACACAATAATTTATTTGATAAATGTGTACAATTTTTAAATTTACAATTATTTTTGGTAAGGAGATTGATGATTGCCATCAGATGCCATGTCCACACTCTTTGCTTCATTATCCACATCAGATGTCATGTCCACACTCTTTGCTTCATCAACTACTAGATGTGTCCATTATGGCTAGTTATTCAATCTAAGATCTTTATTACATCATTTGGTTAATTCATTCGCAAAAACCACCTTGGCCCCTTCCTGGTTCCCCCCCCCCCCTCCCCCCCTTTGTTGGTCTTGAGTTTTGGGACAAGGGGCCCCATAATGGATCCTGATCTTTGATCTTCGATCGAAGAAATTGTATTACCGCCAACCATGTTCCTCCCCCATGTTAAACTTTGAATTTAGGGGGGGTTACACTAGTTTATCTAACATTTTATCACACAACCCGCATATGAATGATAGTGCTAGATTTTAATACACCAATCAATTTCATGTTAAAAAACAATAATTTCCATTGTTATTTCCATTTCCCTTATTTCGAGACTTCAGGTGATTATTGATGTAAAATGTGCCAAGAAACTTTGTTTGGGTCTAACCCAAAATGGTAACCTCGAAATGTCAATTGATAGCACAAAGAAGACATAGATTTTGGCGTTAAGTGTCATATCATTCCTTGGCATCAGAACCTCGTGAGGCGATAAGGCTTGCAAGAGTGTGAGAAACACCGTAAAGTCTAATCCAAAACTTAAAGGTTTGATTTGTTTATGGAGGTCCACCTTCCTGCTAAGTGGTGATTAACCCTTGATGAGGGAAGGGGTTATGTAGTAATGTAGGTTTTTTTTTGCCTCCTGATTGACCACCATGGTTATGCATAGCCTCCTTCATGAATTTTAATTTGGATAGTTGGGTGAAATGTCCATACTCACCACAAAGAGAACAAGCATAATTAGTCCATGTGAAACTATTATTGTCTTGATTTTGTGGGTTGTTGGGCCTTGGTTTGGATTTTGTTTCAGATTAGGGGCATTTCCCCCTCTTTTCACATTCTATTATTGTGGGTTCCTAACCTCCCCTAGTTTGCCTTTTACTTGTTATTTCCTTTCTTTTTCTGATTATTAAAAGGGTTGGTAGTATTGAATTATTCAAACACATGTTGTTATTGGGGAAAAGAAGGTTAAAAAAATTCACCTTGACATTCTATTGAGGATGTGGGGGGTTAGATTTTTGTTGACCTTAGAAAGGGAAATATGGATTTCATTGTGTTGTATTTCCATAGGAAGGTTGGGTTTTTGACATACCATTAGAATTATCCATAGGATAATTTCCCCCCTACATGGGGTGGTTATTCACCTAAACATGAGTACTATGATAGTGCCCTATTATGGCGATTAAGAGGATTGTTGATATCCCATCTACCTGGGGGGATGATAGAAGTGGGGCATATGAATTTCCATTATAAATAATTTGATTCCCTTTTTGGTGTTGTTACTAGTTAATGGACCCAATTAAGCTATTAGTAGCATTTGATTCCCCCTAATTTATTTTCATTGAAAGGTTGTGGTCGTCGAGCATTGGGAATTGCCATATAAAGATACCTTGATTATGCATAAATAAGTTGAAACTATTGAGCTTTGGTTATTGATTCTTCCTCATTATTTGGCATGGTAGTAGCAATGTCCATGATAAGCAATAGGGAATTGAGAAAAAAGTTTAAGCGAATTTCTTAGGCTGCTTCAATTTTAGCGATATTACAATGTCTGCACCACTCATAGATATGGTTCACAATGTGAGTGGAAGATGTTTGTTTAAATTATGCCAATAGTTCTAACCCTACGTCACAACAAACAGGGAGTTGGAAAAATGTGAGAAATGATTTGGCCGGGGATTCAAATGTGTCATGTTTGTAACTACCCCATCCCACATTTACCCACTTTTACAAGATCTCCCAGTAAACATGAGTTGATACTTTCTATGACATGACCCAACATCCAAGTTCCAGTTATGGAAGTGGACTCTACTAATCGAAAATATACGAACACCTCCCAGGAGCATCACATCACCCAGATACCAGATAACATACGTTGATGAGCTTGCCCTGGGTTGGAACTTTCTCTTTCCCATACCTTACACCCTAGTCACATGCATGCCAAGATGTGCATATGGTTGGAAGGCTCCATCTACACGCATAGTCCTTCCTTCATGCAGTTGCAGCCGAAATATATCAGTTCAAAGGGTGTGGTTGTGAAATTAGTGTCACTTCCTTCAAACCTTCCATGTATGCTTTTAAACCATTCATGTTTCCTTTTAAACCATCCATGTCACATTTTAAACCATCCATGTCACCTTTTATTTATTCTTGTAAACCATCCATGTCCCCTTTTATTTCATCTTTGGTTCTTCTTTGTGAGACGTTGCACTTGGTCTTGTAATTCTGATATATCATGCTGCAATTCTTCCTCTTCATGTGTCATAATAAAGCTTTCTAAGAGCTTAATGGGTGTAGAATTATTTTGTTTGGGAGAAATTTTAGAACCCAATACTGATATCTATGCTTCAATATACCGTTAGAATCACTTCAAACTAATTTTTCAAACAAAGTTATGCAATTTTTTAAAAAATACATGCCTTTTTCTTGCTTTTAGGAGCTTGATCTATCAACAGTTGTAACTCTGTAATTTTGGATCTCCAAGTTCTAAAATTTCTTCCTATGGTAGCCCTCTAAGTCTTCTTTCCAACCCCGGAAGTTAGAGCGAGATTGGATTCTTCAAGAAAGAGTTATGAAAAATCTCCGATGATGACTTCATTATGGATTGGATCAGTAGAGTGAAGTTGTACAAAATGCCATGTGTCATTGTTTCAACCTGCGGCCTTGAAATTTCTACAAGAAAAACTAAAGTTCATGTACTTTCATCCACTTTTTACAGAATTCAAATTTGATGCTTGAAACGAATGTTATGACGATTTTCCCTAGATCCCCTATTTGAGATTGAATTCTAGAGCCTGCAAAACCCTAACTTCCCTGGATCATATCTCAGAAAATATAGTGAACAAAGATCTGAAATTTGTACAGGAAGTTCACAAGATTTCAGCTGCATGTGGTCTAAATTTCATCTTTTGAAGTCTCATATAAATAAATTTATAGCAAAAAATCAAAGATGACCCATTTGAAGAAGTGAAACCCTAGAATCGAAAGCTTTGATGCCAAATGTTATGCAACCAGCTCAAATAAAAGAAGAAAATATACATAAATGACTTAAAAATTGTCCTCTTCGAGGGGGGAACCTCCTTTACATTACATAAATGAAAAATTCTTGGATGATACAAATGAAAAGGCCTCCTTTGTATATATAAGAGTCTAAGGGGTCACAATATAATCAGAGCCTACATAACAATAATAATGTAAGGGTAGAACAATAATAATAGTGGGCTTCTATGGGACACAACAATAACAATATGGGGGCTACATCGGCACAATAATACCAATAAGGGGTCTACACTAACAAAAAACAATAAGGGGGCTACACTAGTATTATAGGGACCTAACACACCATCACTCATCCCTTTAACCCCAAGGAACATTCACAAACTCAATACCAACTACAAAGAGTGTGTACAGTGGAAAAGAAGGATTTTATTCCCAAAAGCCATGTTGACTAGTTTAAAAACCCCATTCTTACACTAGATGCCTTTGAATAATTTAATATGGCTAACGTAACCCAAACCTTCAAAGTGGACATATCAATGAAGCCTAATGTTATGAAAGAAATATTGTTTGGGGCACCTTGCTCCCAAGACGAAGTTACAATCAATAAAGCCTTATTCCAGGAATATTGCAATGTTTTTGTTGGCATTATGATACAGGTATGACACAAGTGTTGTCCTTGATGGAAACTCTGTCAGATGAAAGATCACGGTATAGCAGGTAAACAACAAGAATGAAGAAAGAAAGGTATACGTAGGTTCACTACATTCCAAGTCGTGTATACACGCAGGTTCACTATATACAAAGTCGTGTATACGAAAAGGTATACGTAGGTTCACTATATACCAAGTCGCGTATACACATAGGTTCACTATATACAAAGGCGCGTATAATGTACACATGCACTTTCACAGAAGGAAATGCGCGTACATGTCGGAAAACTAATTTTTGGTCTGTGGTATTTTGGTATTGGTCCATGGTATTTGGTCCGAGGTATTGACCCCAGGTATTTGGTCCAAGGTATCAATCCTACGTGGTTTTGGACCATGGTATTGAGAGAGGCCTAAACACATATAAGGAGAAGAAGATCATTAGGCCAAAGTGAAAGTGTGCAAGTGATGAATATCTGATGAAGTGTGAGATCTAGTATGCAGGTTATGGGTATGTGATGCTTTGTTAGGGATGCACCTATGTGGCGAATGAAGGTTGATGGACCGGGATCATGAAGACTAAAATGAATTATCATTATATGGTATGATCATGAATAGTTCATATTTGAATACTGATGCATGTCTTATCCTTTATATCTGATGATTTGGGTATATCTGAAGTAGAAAATTGCAGCGAAGGTATAAGTAATTATTTTTAGATCCATACGCTGGTTCCCTTTGGTGAAAGGGCGTATACATGCTGGTTCGACATAGCCAAGTAGCGTATACATTATGAGATTTGATATTTGAGGTTGTTGTTGGTTCTAGTGGTTGTTGCAGGGTTCTAGGTTCTGCTCTGTGTTCTGGTGACTGTGTTTTGACGACAGGGTTTCAGTGATTCAGTAGTTGGGTGATTCAGAGATTGATGATGCAGATATAGTTGATGATCGTATTGTAGTGGTGATTGATTTTGTATTGAGGGATCTATTTTGAAAATTTATGAAACGTGGTCCTTGGAAGAAAAGAGAAGGTCGTAGCCTTCTGTAGGTGGACGCCTATGTACTAGTAAATATATCGGCTAGTACAAGAGCTAGGGGGTTGTAGCTCCCTTCCAGTAGAAGCTGGAGAATGAGAGAAGGTTTTAGCCTTCTGCAGGTGGGTGCTTGCATACTGGTATGAGTCTACGCTAGTACAAGATAGTAAATAGGTTTTTCTTATCTTAAATAAAACAACAATAGGTGGTTTTTGTCCCGCATTGGGTTTCCACCTTATATCATGGTGTTCATGTGTTTGTCTTTTGTGTGATGATCTATTCTGTTTTTACTGCACTTGGTTACTGTTTATATGGTTAATGAAGTTCTGATGCACTGATTAAATATCAACATATGATGAATTAACTGAATCATAAGTTTGCTGGATATACGCTAGTTGCATTAAACACAATTGCATGTACACACGGGTTCCCTTAACTGAAGTAGCGTATATGAAACTAATTATGGAAATGAAAAAGCTATTGATTTGCTAATATTGATTCACCCCCCCCCCCCCCCCCCCTCTCAATATTATTTCCAACAATTGGAGAGCAGGTCCTTCAGAAGAAGCTTGATCGCTTGAAGGAAGATCCATCATCATGAGTAATCAAGAAAGAGAGGGATTCATCAGACCACCAATCTTCAATGGAAGCAATTTTGTTTACTAGAAGATAAGAACCACAACCTATCTACAATCTCTTGGAATGGATATTTGGGAAATCGTGGAAGGAGGATATACATTTCCATCAGCAATTTCTACAGATACTGCAGGTAGAAAGCAATATGAAATCAATGCCAAAGCTATTACTATCTTATTGGAAAGTTTGTCAAAATCAGAGTTTGTCAAGGTCATACAGCTCAAATCAGCCAAATAAATATGGGACAAAATCATTTTAAGCTACAAAGGAGATGCTCAGGTAAAACGTGCTAAGCTTCAAACTCTCATAATTCAGTATGAAACTCTTAAGATGCATAGTGATGAAAGCATAGCTAATTACTTCCTACATATAGATGAGATTGCCAATTTTATGAAGAATCTCGGTGAAGAAATTAAGGAAGTTGTCTTAGTTGAGAAAGTTTTGAGATCCTTGTCTGCTAAATTTGAACCCAAAGTGTCTACCATAGAAGACAAGCAGGATCTACAGAATATCACTATGACGCAGCTTCATGGAATCTTAACTGCTTTTGAAATGAGAAAAGGAGGACCATCAGATATGAGAGAAGCTGCATTTAAAGTATCAACAAAGGGAAAAGAAAAACTCAATGAATCAGGATACATTTTAGAAGAAGAATATGAGGTAAATTTTGTGAAGAAGCTTCAACGGGGATCTAGAAGGTTCAGAGGTAAGCTACATTTCAAATGTTTTTCTTGTGGTAGAGTTGGTCATTATGCTGCTAGATGCCCTCATAACAAAGGAAAGATGTCTGAAGAAGGTAATAGAAGTTATTATACTCATGATAATAGTGATGACTCATCTAATAGTGATGAAGAGAATAAAGAAATTAAACTTCTCATGGCATATGAAGATAATGACATAGAAAAAGAAGAAGTAACCAGATTAAAAGTTTAGCTGGAGACAGTAACCAGAGTAAGGGAGGAGCTGCAAGATGTAGTAAAATATCAGAGCATAACAATCCAAAGACTTGAATCTAAGATCCTCTCTCTAAAGGAAGATCTTGAAGAATCAAATAAGCAGAATGAAGAAGCTCTTGAAGAACAAGAACATGAAGTGCTTGAATTAAGGCAAGAAGTGGAGAAAGGAAGAAAAGATGAAGAAAACATAAAGAAGCAATATCTGGAAAAGGAAGAAGAACATCAGGTTGAGGTAAATATCTTAAAAGGTAAATTAGAAGAAAAGGATAAACTATTACGATTTCAAGACAGTACTAAGATTTTGGATGATATTCTTAGTAGTCGAAGATCCCCTGCTATCAAAACTGGTCTTGGTTTTTATGAAACTGTTGAAGGTGAATCTAGCTCACAGGGTGAGGCAAGGAACTCTAATGCACAACCTGAAATGCTCAACAAGGAGATAAGAGGTCAACCCCAGCAACAACAAAGGAAAGAAAATCTTCAAAGAAAATCTTTTGCTCCTAACTGTGGAAGTGATAAACAGTTATTTCCTCCGATCAATAATGTTGAATGTTATGAATGTCATAATCTTGGACATGTTGTAGCCAGATGCAGAAGTAGAATGGTTCAAGACCATCACATATAAAGATCATCACGTTCTAGGTACTTTAAGGGATATTGTTTTTCTTGCAATATGTTTGGTCACAAAGCTATCGATTGCAATAAAAGGAATATGAAACATGTAAGATGTTATGCATGTAACAAGTTTGGACATAAAGTAAAGGAATGCATGAGCAAAATTTAGACACCAAAGCAAAAGGAGCATACATCATCTCAATCCCAGGTATTGAAGAAGACAGAATTAGTGTTAGAAAGATGTGGCATAACTCAGTTAGTAGGCATAACTCAGTTAGTAGACAGAACCCAGGGGAAGCTGAAAGTGTAAACCTTCAGTATTCCAATTTTCATACGCAGCTATTATGAAGAGAAGTCACGTATATACATGAGTTAAAGGCTGCAGAATCACGTATATGGAGCTATGAAGAAAAATCAGTAGAACAGATTTAGAAAAAGAAGTCTAATATGGTTTGGTCATGGTATATGTTGGTTGGCACAGGTTCAGGGGGAGCATATGCTTCGAATAATGCATTGTTGGCATTATGGTTAGAAGTCTTTGGTTATGATGCTTATGTGGCTAAATGATAGAACTTGCTACTTATTTTTGGTTGGCCAAGAGAATGGTATTGCAGGTTACAGGTTTAGATGCTGGTGACAAATGCTTATGGTGAAGATCATATATGGTGTACGATAGTTGCTGATGACTATCATGGTTTTGTTTAGATTGTTGGTCATTTTTATAAAAGTCATGTATATCATTTGATGTAAAGGTCATGAAAAGACCTAATTTGTAACCCCACTTTGCATGGGAAGGATGATGTAATAATGTCTATTTCAGTCATGTATAAACATTTGGTATATCCCCACTTGGTTGGGTGGATGAGTCAAAATGGTGTATCCCCACTTGGTTGGGAGATTGATGTATGTATGAGTCATTGGTGATAGGAAGGTCATACTCACTTAGTTGAGTTGTAGAGTCATGTTATTCTTTTGAAAAATATTTTTGTAGACTCGGCATGTGCTCAGGGGGAGCATGAACGGATTGATACATCTTAGCATGTACAAAGGGGGAGCTCAATCAGAGATTTCAGCATGTACTCAGGGGGAGTATGGACAACATAATGTATATCAAGGGAGAGAATATATTGGTCTGCCCTTTGCCCTTGATGTCAAAGGGGGAGAGTGACTTGGTGTGGTTGTTGCCATCAAGTCCGAAAGGGGAGATTGTTGGCATTATGTTATAGGTATGACACAAGTGTTGTCCTTGATGACAACTCTCTCAGATGAAAGATCATTGTATAGTAGGTAAACAATAAGAATGAAGAAAGAAAGGCATACGCAGGTTCACTATATACCAAGTCATGTATGTGCACAGGTTCACTATATACAAAGTCGCGTATACGAAAAGGTATACATGGGTTCACTGTATACCAAGTCGCGTATACACGAAGGTTCACTATATACAAAGGCACGTATAATGTACACACGCACTTTCATATAATGAAAGACGCGTATGTGTCAGAAAACTAATTTTTGGTGCGTGGTATTTGGACCATGGTATTTTGGTATTGGTCCATGGTATTTGGTCCGAGGTATTGACCCCAGGTATTAGGTCCAAGGTATCGGTCCTACGTAGTTTTGGACCATGGTATTGAGAGAGGCTTAAACCTATATAAGGAGAAGAAGATCATTAGGCCAAAGTGCAAGTGTGCAAGTGACGAATATCTGATAAAGTGTGAGATCTAGTATGCAGGTTATGGGTATGTGATGCTTTGTTAAGGATGCACCTATGTGGCGAATGAAGGTTGATGGACCGGGATCATGAAGACTAAAATGCATTATCATGATATGGTATGATCATGAATAGTTCATATCTGAATACTGATGCATGTATTATCCTTTATATTTGATGATCTGGGTATATCTGAAGTAGAAAATTGCAGTGAAGGTATAAGTAATTATTTTCAGATCTGTACGCTCGTTCCCTTTGGTGAAAGGGCGTATACATGCTAGTTTGACACAGCCAAGTAGCATATACATTATGAGATTTGATATTTGAGGTTGTTGTTGGTTCTAGTGGTTGTTTCAGGGTTATGGGTTCTGCTCTGTGTTCTGGTGACTATGTTTTGATGACAGGTTTCAGTGATTCAGTAGCTGGGCGATTCAGAGATTGATGATGCAAATATAGTTGATGATTGTATTGCAGTGGTGATTGATTTTGTGTTGATGGATCCAGTCTGAAAATTTATGAAACATGGTCCTTGGAAGAAAAGAGAAGGTTGTAGCCTTCTGTAGGTCGGCGCCTATGTACTAGTAAATATATCGCTAGTACAAGAGCTAGGGGTTGTAGCTCCCTTCCAGTAGAAGCTAGAGAACGAGAGAAGGTTGTAGCCTTCTGCAGGTGGGTGCCTATGTACTGGTATGAGTCTGTTCCAATAAAAGATAGTAAACAAGTTTTTCTTATCTTAAAGAAAACAACAGTAGGTGGTTTTTTTCCCGCATTGGGTTTCCACCTTATATCATGGTGTTCATGTGCATGTCTTATGTGTGATGATCTGTTCTATTTTTACTGCACGTGGTTACTGTTTATATGGTTAATGAAGTTCTGATGCACTGATTAAAGATAAACATATGATGAATTAACTGAATCATAAGTTTATTGAATATACGCTAGTTTCATTAAACACAGTTGCGTGTACACGTGGGTTTTCTTAACTGAAGTAGCATATATGAATCTAATTATGGAAATGAAAAAGCTATTGATTTGCTAATACTGATTCACCACCCCCCCCCTCCCTCAATATTATTTCCAACAGTTTTCACTTAGTTATATGTATAAGTTCATGGTTTAATCCCTCCTATCGTAGAGCACCACGTTGACACATTGCATCCATCAAATGATGCAACTATCAAAGTTGAAATTAATAATATACATAAAGAAAGGTTCATATAGCCCATTTCTATACTTCATGATTGTCTAACCTGGTAGCTATGATGACGAAAAAAGGGACTATTTGAATTTGTATTGATTTTTGGGATTTGAACAAAGCATGCCTAAAGGACAATTTCCTTACACCATTCATAAATCAAGTCGTCAATGTGTGTGTGGGGCATGATGCCTTATCTTTCATGAATAACTACCCAGACTAGAATCAAATTCATATTTTCCATAAAGATAAGTATAAAATTTCTTTCACTACCCCCTAGGGTATGTTCATGTATCGTGCAATGCCTTTTGGCCTTAAAAATTATGGCACAAATTTCTAGCAAGCCATGAATTAAATTTTTGATGATTTAGGTCATATTATGTTGGCCTATTTGGATGATCTCAATGTTCATTCCAAACAATACTCTCACCATATAAAGGATCTTTGTATTGTATTCCATTGGAATCGAAAGTTCAAACTTTGTTTAAATCCTCTCAAGTGTGTATTTTGCATATTTATTATACGCTTTCTTAGGTTCATCCTTTTTCCATTTCCACTTATTCTTCCCCTCCTTGGAAGAATATTGGTGTTATTTTTACTTTGAAGCACTTGGTTACCATTTCTTTTCGCTTATGATTTCCATATGTTGTGCTAGTAGACATGCCTCGTGTACAATCCTTGGCTCGAAAAGGATCACTTAATTTACTAGATGGGTATGTAGACCCCTAAGATGCTTAAGGAGTACATCTAGGTTCTTGGGAGAGATATCCAACAAGATGGATATCTTTCTGAACTTAGTGTCATACTCCTATAAACTCTTCCCCTACGTCAACCTGTTAGAAAAATATTATATATGACAGAGAAATGCAATACATATAATATGTAGAAAAACACAAACACATAAAACTAGAGAGAAATAGATATACGTGATTCACCCAGTTTGGGCTACATCCACCTCGAATAGCCAGTCCTTCCTTTCTATTATCCATCAAAATGAAGAGACACAACCTACAACAAATCCGCTATAATATCCTCTGTTTTCTCTCATAGTCTCACCTCTCAGTTTCTCGCTCTGAGAATACACATATATATTCCACAGCCTCAATACAATACCCTCATACAAAGTGAGGGGTTGCCTTCTAGGGCAAAACCCCTAAATTAAACATAAATTCTGCCGTCAGATCATCCGCCTAATGAATGGCCCAAATTGACTAGAAATTACTATACTTTTACAAGGCAATTTTGCATCTGTTTTTAGCTTCAGGGGCACTGCCCTCAAAACCCCCGCCGGGGGACCGCTGGCCCCCAGACCCCCAGCCAGGGGGGATGGCCCCCCCGGAACCCCCGCGAGGGGGACAAGTCCCCCCCACACCCCCCCGCATGGAGGGGTGTATAATCTTCCTGGGGCATACATCTAGCTGAAACAAAGACCTCTAAATTAGGATGATAATTATGCTCCACACCCAACAAAACCCTACCTCTACTCGAATTAGTGGCATTGGATCCATGGGCTCTCTACATACCCAATAGGGTAAATTAGGACTTAATTATGGTTTTGAAGTCCTCCCACCTTGTTACTAGTGGATCATTCTCAAACCTAAGTGACCTAGTGAGGCTTTCCCACCAGGTTAAAGCGTAGCCCTCTGTTGTAACAACTATAACCACCCTCCAAAAATTTTCTTATGCTTCGATTTTGGAGCCTTCCTTCTAAACTACAGTAGCTCATATTGCATTGATCTAGGTATCCATGCTTCGGTTGAGACTTATAATTTTCATATTGTCTTGTGTTTTCTCACTCAGCTTATTTTCTAATCCACAAGCTGATCTCTTGACTTAGTCCCTTAACAGTTCTGGGCTTGCCTCAAAAAATTGTGCAATTCTTGAGGGAAATTGGCCTTGCTATTGGGAATTGTGAAATCCTGACTACTAGTGAGCCTTGAGCTCAAGAAATGCATAGTCATGCAAGGGCAGCCCAAAAACTTTGAAGACCTCATCGTGCTCAGAAACTATGAAATGCATGAGCTGGAGAGTTGTCTAGTACTTCCCGGAACTGTGCAATCTTTCCAAGAAATGCATGATAGTTTTCCCAAAAAAGAAAAAAAGAAAAAAGTGAAAAGAATCTGTAAAAAATAGGGATCCATTTTTAGCAACTCAAAGGACACACTTTCGCTATTTTTAGAAACTATCGCCAAATGTCGCTTTTTCTTTTATTTTAGGCATGCACATCATAAACCCTAACTTGGCCAAATATATTTAGTCAACGTTTTTAGAACTCATTTTCACACTCAATATTAGAACTCTACCATTCTCGAGGAGATCAAGGAGCATTCAGTGCCATCTTCGTTGCTTTTCCAGTTGAGTTTTTCTTTTCTCGTCTTTCATCACTTTTTGTTGTTTATATTGTGTGAGTGATGTTTCACTTGTTTATTTGAATTACTGCTAGTGTTTTAACTTGTTTTAGATTGTAGAATTGGTGTTTCAAGTTATATATTTCCTTTCCCAAGTGTCGCATGAGTTTTCCCATTTTTGCACCAAAAGTCATCGTTGTGCGACTCTCTTCACATGCTTCATTTTCCTTCAATTTAATCATTTCTTGCACTTCATTCACATGCATGCATCAAAACTTAGTCATGTATACACTCAGTATCACACCATCATTCATATCTACTTGTTTTTCACACTCCCCTTCAGTAGATATGGGTCCCCTTGTCCAGATCTCATTGTGCACAACTAGCTCTACGCAATCTAGAGACTCAAGCCTCTATCCTACCTTCTAGAATTGCACAGAGCCTAGCCTGTGTTGGATCCAACTGTGCGTTTCTAGGATCCAGTCTCTGGGCTTGGCAACTGATATTGCACAATGCGCAGTCTCTCCCAGGGGATCTCATTATGCACAACTAGCTCTATGCAATCTAGAGACTCAAACCTCTGGCTTGGCTTCTAGAATTGCGCAGAGCCTAGCCTGGGTTGGATCCAACTGTGCGGGTCTAGGAGCCAATCTCCCAGCTTGGCCACTGATATTGCGTAATGCACAGTCTCTCCCAGGTCTTAGCCCATATTGAATGACACATTTTTCAGTTCCATTCATCAAGCTCCCACACTGACTATTGGGACTGTGTAATGCACAGTTCCCACAATAAGCCAACCACCTCTCTCACTCAAAACTACGTAATCCTTACCATCATGAGCCCGTCTTGCTGCTTGATCTTGTCTTGAGTTTATTTCGCTTTTCACTGAAATATTCTTTCCATGAGTGTTCGCTTTGTCCCACAGGTACAACAGTTTTTGAGCATCTCTCTAGCAGTTACATTTAACATGGCATCCAAGAGAGTTTCATCAGAGGAAACCATCGAGAGTAGTACTAGGGAAGTAGTTGAGTAGATATCAGTTGATCTACCAGTATACACAGATACTCATTTGTTTATTGAGAAGGGAAAATGATTAACATGGCAACAAATCAAAGATACTTTTGTAAAGGCCATCAAGGTAGACTTAGAAGACCAACAAGTTTAAATTAGCATCCATCGATCAAGATTATACAAGGTTGCATGTAGGAACCCCACTTTCCCATGTGCAGACATCATCCACTGGATTCTCTCACATAAAAATGAAAAGACTATGACATTGAGTAGTGCCAGCTAGAGAGATCTTACCACCTTCATGGCAAAGAACTTTCAGCAGATGTATCACCTGCGTGAGTATGTGAAGTACATGGACTCACTTTTCTATGCCACCCAAAGCTATGTGAACACGAGAGACATTGTCAAGCATTAGGTGAAATAGTCATCGAAGTTTAGATAGACACCCACCCATGTTTACAAGACAATGTCCCTCAGGAAGGCAAACTTGTTCTTGATTATCTTTTCTTTCAAAATATATGGTCAAGAGAATACATGAACCTTTCTTGAAGGGTGGGTAGTCTTACTGGACCAGTTGGTGAATGATGGGAGGCCATTCAACTGGTCAGATCTGTTGTCACATCAGTTGAAGTGCCATGTGGCTAAGGCTTGGAATCCACCCAAGAATGAGCAAGCAAGGCTCTACATGTCTGCATATTTACTAGATGCAATTTGTGCATAACAGAAGTTCCCCGGCATGAGCTAAACATGGACACCACAAGAGACTATTGTCAACATCTATTGCTAGTTTCTTTTTTACTACAACTATCGAGGAGTGGTGGCAAGGCTAACTAACCATTTTATCATCTTGTTATACAATCTTATCTTTGAGAAGGATCCACCTTGCATGTCCTGAGAAGTAATGGAGGCGATAGTAAACATTGTAGATTGGTATGCCTCACCAGGTGACACCTTCATCATGCTTTTCGACAGAGATAATCCTTTGCATGTTCTACCAAGGTATGCCACTGGCACTTGATCATGCAAGAATTTTTATACCACATCACTATAGGGTTATCAATAGGACTACATAGGAAGAAAAAAGTGTCATGGCCCACTCTTCCTTTGTGGATCAGATTATACAAGATTAAGAGCTTGAAAGATGCGGATGTCAAGCCTTAGGACATAGTGAAGTTTGAGTTCGGCACTAAATACTTTAGTCCGTAATATCCCCGCGGTATTTGTAAGGACCACTGTACGTGAGTGTACTTTCCATCGATCCATGGGACATTTCATTGGCCAGAGGAGGACCCTTCGAGGTACTGGTACAATGCCTCCAGAATCAATGAGACAGAAAGTTTAGCAAGAACTTGGAAGGTTGCTCTGTAATAAGCATCAAATCTGAAAGAAACAACAATTGCAGTAGAAGGAAGAAATCTAGCGTAGTACAAGGGAAAGAGGAATATTGCTGAGAATCCAGAGGGAGAGAAAAGTTTCAAAATGAAGACAACTCCAATCCTTGAGAAGGAAACTTTAGCAATGGAAGCAAAGAGGGAGCAACGGATGAAGAGAGTGAAGCGAACGAAGAGAGAAAAGCAGAGGTTGCAGGAAGCAGAATTCAAGCTGCATGAGATAGAGAAGAAGTTGAAGGAAGAATAGGAGTTTAGGTGGAGAGAAAGAGAAGAGAAGCAGAAGTAGGAAGAAGAAAAAAGGCAAGGCGTGCTGAGAGAGCAAACAAAGTTGATACAGGTTAATGAACCAGAACAACCAACAACTACGGAAGAGGGTGAACAGATGCAGGATCAGTAGCTTTCTCAAAAGGTTGAGCAATTGATTGAAGTGTCAGACATTGAGTTGGAACAAGAGTCGTAGTGGGAATACACTAACCTCACGTTGAAAGAACCACAGGTCATCCTTCAGTCTCCACCACCTCCAGTATTAGAACTAGTCCCGATTGAGCAAGGAGATGTTGCTCTCCTTGATGATGATCCGGTCATGGATTTCTGCAATCTATCATTTGACGAGTTGCAGAAGAAGATTGTACATGCACGGAGGAAGAACTTTTTGGATGATCACACATCACCTGCATTCATCAAGGAAAGGGTGGTAGTGTCAGACACTGGGAAGAATCCAACTAACCTTGTTGAAGCCAACTTAGCCTATGTAGGAGCAACAAGTTCAAATGTTAAGTACCTGACGACAAAGAATGAGAAACTGGCAAAGAACTTGCAAGCTACTAGGAAAGAGGCATAATAACTCTGAGCAAAAACGCATAATGCAATTTCTATATTAGGGGAGATGAAGACAACGATACTTATTGAATTATCAACACTTGGTGATACCATGCAAAAGCTCTATGATATATTTGTCACCCTGCATAAAGCAGTTTTCTGTGTGCATGGCTTATAGTAGTAGAGCAAAGAGTTTGTTCAAGCTCTCAAGAAAATACATGCTTCCATCGGTCATGTACAAGAGTGGACAATGTAGTAAAAATGGGGCCCGCTTGACTTAGAGAAGAAGATGAAGCCACGAATCGAGATGGAGAAAGATAAGGTTTGAATGTTGATCTAGAGCTACAAGTAGCTTGCCTCATTCATTGGAAACATGCAAGCCTCATATGCATGATTGTACAATAGTTTGGATGTCATGGTGAGAACCCGCAGGATCCCATTAATCAGTTCCCTCACAGATGATAAACCCAAGAAACAAGTCCAGCTCAAGATCAATGAGTACTTGGAGCAGCTAAGATGAGAGGCCACTAGAGAAGACTTGGAGTTGAGCACACACAACATGCAAAATTACATCGGTGGTCCTATCATGGTGAAGACCATTTTTCTCATGCTTTAGAACGAGTTGGATACAGGTTCCAAGACCGCATATCGAGATGTTTTGGAGGCAAGAGTCTACTTCTAGAAAGACACCATCAAACAGTTTGGGGACACCATCACATAGTACTAAGCTTTGGACCAGTATGTGACTGAGAAGCACCAAGTGGAGGTTGCTGAGTTGGACTTCCCTGAAAATTTGGAATCATAGTGTTGTGTCTTATTAGGTTGTCTCTATCCTATTTTTTCTTATGTGGGAACATGTGGAAAATTTAATATTATTATAAATATGTTGTAATTGAAATTCAAAGTGTCAATATTGAAATATGAAAATTCATTATGTAATGTAACGTGACATTTAGTGAAAAATTGGATGAGCCGTGAAGGAAGTCAAAGAGTCATAAAGGGTAATGTCAAGGGTCACCCCACCCTTTGTTATAAATAAAACCTCATAACTCATATAACGGGTTTTTGGGAGCCAATATTTTGGCTAGGCTTAGGCTTTGAAAAGGATTAGGAGTATTTTGAAGAGCCTTGGCTTCTCCATAGCATAGAGCGAGTATACTTCTTTGGAGGAGAAGGTTTTCTTGACTGTAATTTCCCACTATTGGGGCTAGTGGTCATCAATGGTGTATGTATGGATGGAATTTTCACTTATAATAATAAAATTAGAGCCATCACGCTTTCATGCATATGTTGTTAATACAGTAGGACTACTCTTGTTATATTAGCAATGTATGTTTTTTAACTTATGAATTTTCTTATGGACTACTTTGTATGCATTTGTAAGAATCTTGTTGAATGTGTGTTGTTGGATTAACCCATCACTTTAACTTGTGGATAATTCTACATTTTAGCTTGTGATGTCATTTTTCTCATGTGTCCTTTCAATCTACATACTATTACAGGCTTCTAAGGGCTGCACTTCCCTTTTCCCTCCATGTGTTAGAACCTTCATGCATCGCACTTGACTCTCTGCGGGGTCACACACTTGCACTTACCCAAATTTATCATACTTACCTCTATGCGCTACCGCAATCAAGGCATTACACTACCACCCACTATTGGGACTCCTACTCCAAATGGTGTGAGTTCTAGTTGGGACTTCATATCGGGGAGATCCCCTAAATGTTGGCAGGTCCAACACCGTCAACATTTCTAGCGCTACAAGGAGGGCTAGATGACAAGCTAAGCCCTTGAAGTCTATTTTGAATTTCTACACATATTTCATGACTTTTGTCCAAATCAAAAACCTGGCATGTTTTTCTAACTCTGAACATTTGGAAGTGTCAGCGGTCATTTTAGATGACTTTCCCAGATATAGGTTTAATGGCGAGGGTGGAACAACCTTGTTCAGACACATAGTCACTTTTTTTGGCTTCTATAATAGGCATGATGTCCCATTTGATGATATTTCCTGTGGGTTGTTCACTTTCAAGTTCGAAGGGAATGCAAAGAAATGGTGTCACACATTGCCCGCAACCTTTATACATTCTTTTGATCCATTTTTTAGAGAATTATTTCATGATTTTGTTCTTTATGGAATCTCTTCAAGATTTTCATGCTTGTTTTCTTCACTGCTATTTTGAATTTCTTGAAAATAAAGTTGAATGGGAATTCTTGGATGAAATATTTCAATATCTTGTTCATGTTCATGATTTAGGATCTTTCGAACGTCTCCCAACATACCTCAGTGTTAGAGCTTCTAAATATGATACAGACAAGGTTTTTGTCCCAATTGAACCTTCATCCCCTTCCCATCAGACAACTTTGGCTCCATAGGTAGAGGTGGGAGAAGTTGAGAATCCACCTGCTGATTTATCACCATCTCCTCCTACCCAACCTGCTTAGGATTTCTGCACAAATTTGCACTGCAACTCTGATGGGTGTGTTGTATTGCTATCTCCTCATCCTCCATCCTTTGGTCCCTTTGATCCTCCAAATTTTTGTGTGTTATGTTCATATATCTTGGATCTCACATGTGATGTTCACGAGGATCAGGTTCTGGATATAGTTGGTGTTGACCATCCAATCCGCGATATCATTTTTGATGAGTATGTGTGGGAATATGAACAAGAATCTATGACGAATGATGATCTCCTTCTATCCACACCTCGTCTGCCCTATCCTAACATCTTCCACGATTATGGTTCATCTTGTGAAAATTCATTCCTGGATGTTTCTATTTCTAATCATTTGTAGAACATATGGAATGATAGTTTTTCATTTTAACGTGGGGAGGACGAATCTATCTTCCCCGATCCTCCCAATTTCTCATCTTACCTTTCCGGAAACTTAGAGGGTGAAATTTTGCGTTTTCCATCATCCCCTCTTTATGATTCGTCAAACCATGAGGATGCCTCTACCCATCATCTTGAATTTTCTTATCGTGGTTGTCATGATATTTTCATTCATTCATTTGATCATGATTCTGATTTGTCTAATGTCGATATTTCTAAGCCACCGGTCTTTGATTATCCATATCCTAATAAGTTGGAAACTCCTCAAGCTATCGAGGCACTTTAGCCCAAGCTCATGGTTATGCCAGGTTCTCGTAGCCTTGAGCTTAGTTCCACTTCGGATCAGAAATCTGTTGAATCTTAGGATACTCATCAGTCTGTTGTTCACATTGAAAATAAATCTATCTTACCATTTTCGTATCCTCCACTAAAATCACATGATCTTATTGCTTAAGTATTGGACTAGTCATACATAGCAAGAACTGTTGAAAAATGTAAGTTTTCTTCTTTCTTTATGTTTGCTCATTTTTCAAGTTTGAAGGTGTGTACATGCTTGTCTTCAACTCACAATGTGTTAGGGCAGCATGATACATCCACATAGTGCCTTTCATGTGCTTTCCACTTTTACTTTTCTGCGGATGCATTCAAGCTTCAAATATATTGGTTTTCATTGTTTTATCTTTCTTGTCTGTTGGTTTTCTTGCATATCTTTCTTTTCGATCAAGCTCTGGCCTTCATGGGCCACCCAGTGCACCAATGGTTGCAATGGAAGTATCACTTTACATGAGTTGGCCTATGCTCTGCTTAGGTTAGGAGTAGGAGTAGTTTTTTTTAATGTTTTTTTATTGATATTCTTACTTTTTCTTTCTTTGTCTCACTTCTTTCCTTTGTTTGTTTTCTTTTTCACCCGTAGGTTAGTTTTCGCATGAAACTGTGTTTGGCTTCTTAGCCAAGCAGGGTAAAATCTAAGAGGAACTTGTACAACTATCAACACTTGGCTTTTTGTCTATTCTCTCTCTTTGTGCGAGTCTTTCATTTCTTCTAGTCGATGACACCCTTATGGAAAATACATTCCTTTCATAGAGAGTCATGGTGAAATCACGATGCTTGCACTTTTAACTAGTACCTCCTACTTTAATCAGTTTTCTATTTTCAATTCATCCTTGTCAAATCAGTCAAGAGTAAGGAGAGGGGGGAAACCTTAGAAAGTATGTCAGAGGTATATATAAATATCCTTCTCTAAAGACATAAGCTCTTCTGCTCTCAATAACTTGAGATCCCTCTTCCACCTCATGAAATAAATAAGTGCCTATGCACAGTTCTTTGAAAATGAAAATGAAAAATAAATAAAAATAATAAAAGGAAAAAGAAGAGAAAGGATTCATGTGCAGAGAGGTGAAGAAAGTAACTTTACCACGATACTGTCTAGGCTCGCTGGTAGCGGAGCAATGCCTGTGTTCCTGAAGTGACTCTGCTGGGGTACTGTCCAGGCATGTTCGCAGTGGAGAAACACTAGACATGAAACTAAAACTCTGATAGTCTACTTTACTTATGCATCTATATACCCCTCATCCCCAATTGAAACAACTCAGTTTGACTTGGCTTGGTATGTGTGATGCTGATAAAGAGAATGTTTGGGACTACATCATTAACTCAAGATAAGTGAAGAAGCTATGATAATTGAATAATTGAACAATACAAGGGTTAGACTCTATTTTCATGAGACAAGGTCCATACAGAAGCTGGAGTTCTACCATTGTGTCACCAATATTGTAGCACTACTACCACCCTCAAAAAAATTTCCTATGCTTCGATTTTGGAGCCTTCCTTCTAAACCACAGTAGCTCATCTTGCACTAATCCAGGTATCCATGCTTTGACTGAGACTTATCCTTTTAATATTTGCTTGTTTTTTCTCACTCATTTGTTTTCTAACCCACAAGTTGATCTCCTGACTTGGTCCCTTAACAATTCTAGGCTTGCCTCAAAACATTGTGTAATTCTTAAGGGAAATTGGCCTTGATGTTGGAATTTCGTAGTCCTGACTACAAGTGAACCTTGAGCTCTAGAAATACATATTCATGGAGGGGCAGCCCAATACTGAGCCTAGAAACTACGCAGACCTCACTGTGCTCAGACACTACAAAAAGCATGAGTCGGAGAGTTGTCCAGTCCTTCCTAGAACTACGCAACCTTTCCAGGAAATGCATGGCATTTTTCCTAAAAAAGAAAAAATAAAAAATAAAAAAGCATCCCTAAAAAATATGGATCCATTTTTAGCAACCCGAAGGAGGCACTTGTGTTATTTTTAGAAACTGCACAAAGTGTCACTTTTTCCTTGATTTTAGGCATGACCGTCATAAGCCCTAACTTGGCCAAATATATTTAATCGACACTACTAGAACTTGTTTTCACACTCAATCTTGGATCTCTAGCATTCCCTTGGAGATAAATGAGCCTTCGGTGTGATTGTCGTCGCTTTTCCGGGTGAGTTTTTATTTTCTTGTCTTTTTCCGCTTTTCTGTTGCTTTTTGTTGTTTAGCTTGTGTGAGTGTTGTTTCACTTGTTTCTTTGAATGACTGTTGTATTTTTAACTTGTTTTAGCTTATGTTATAGATTGTCTTTCCCAAGTGTTGCATGATTTTTCCTGTATTTTGCAGCAACAATCGTTGTTGTGGCAACTCTCTTCACATGATTCATTTTCCTGCATGCATCAACACTTAGACATATCTTCACTCAACACATGATCTAGGTCCGGGTATGACGAAGGACCCTTCCAAGACCTTTTAATTACATGATGTGTTAAATTGCATTTTAAAAGAACATTAATGAATACATCTTCATGTGGAAAAGAAGAGGAACATATCAATAATCAGCACATGAAAAATTAAGACGTTGATAACAGAGTTCGTCCTGGAGGGACTACATCTCTGGGCCCCAGTGTCAAGATGGTGTAGGTCATTGCATTAAGTGTTGTCAATAATGGTGATGTACACATAAATGATGTCTCAATCATACAAGGAAAAATGCCCTCGCATAGGAGTGGCTCTAAGAGATATTCCACTACTAATGGTGTTGCACAAAATATTGTCACCATGACATTCTGCAATCATGTGAGTCTATCACCACTCATACTTTCCTCCTATGCAAGTCTTAAACCTCAGCTCTTCATGTCAAGCCTTGAAAAATGAGAGAAAGTCCTTGAAAATCTCTAAAATTTTGGTTCCACACTTTCTCTTAGCATTACCTGTGGTCCCGCACCCCCTGGTCATGTACCCTGCAGACCTGCTCACTCTGTTTCTGTGTAATGGGTGCAGACCCCTGTAAAAGTCAAAAAGGCACATGTACATTCTTAAAAACTCATTTTGGGTTATTCCTGGAAGCTTCTAGAGGGAATCTTGAGGTGGAAACCTAGAATCCTTTCATCCAATTAAGCTTAGGATTTGTTTATGTTTTTTAGCCTCTGCCCAGATCTGCATGTGTCTTGTCAGAAACTTTTTGTAGGTGAATTCCATTGGCATTTTGGTTTTAGGTGATTTTCTAGAAGTTTTGTGTGCCTGGCTTGATTTTCGTTTGGTCTTTGTAGTAACTCAGAGTTTAGAAGCCTAAGAAACCTTAGATTACCCTGGTTTTTGCTGGTCTTCTTTGTGAGTCTGACCGATTTGTAAAATCTGCCTTTGGTGAGGAATACATCTCGTTTTCTCTTTGCAAAGCTTTGAAAGAACTTGTTTGAGTTTTGAATTTCATTTTTTAAAAAGAAAACATAAGATGGGTGTTTTTTGATTAATTTGTTATTCTGAACGAATTAGTCCTTAGTTTTCTTAATAACTAAGTAAAACGTCCTCGAAAAGAAATTTTGTAAGCTTTTGCTTCAATTAGGTTTTTAGAAATTGTAGATCTCAAGATTAGATTTTTCATAGTTTTGAGTGTTTTCTAGAAATTTTAGAGTCTCTTTTGAAAAAGTTTGTTTTTGGTAGTTTTTGAGTGTTGAAAAGAAAGGGATATTTTTCATGAGCATAATTAGTAGTCTCGTTTTTGAGTTTATTGAAAAATACAAAAAAGTTTTTTTTTCATTTATTTGTTAAGGAAAGATTTGTTTTTCAAGCAATTGCATTCTCAACTCTTTCTTTAGCTAGAAATTCATTGAAGAAAAATGATTGTTTATCATCTTAGGTGCATTTTTAGTGTTTTGGAGTCAAGTCTTCACACCATAAAGTTTCATCTCCACACATTTTGACTTAAGAAACAACCATAAAAATAAAGCTTAAAAAGTAAAATTTATCTAGCAATATTTTTATTTCTAGGGCTCTTTATCAGCAACATAGCTTAGGCTAATATCTTGGAGTAGGGAGTAATTAAATCTCCAAGATAGTTAAAACAAACAAGTAGCTATATCTTGCGGTAGGAGATAAATTTCAATTGTTACATCTATGCTTTAGGAAGCTCCTCTTATAGGAGTCAAACACGAGATCATATCCGAACCAGTGGGGTAATCAATCCTTCCTCATTGGGAACGATAGAAGATATACACGTCTTAAAAATGGTAAACCTCAGATTAACCATTGTCGAGGAGCCTGGGGTCACTTGTTGGTAAACCTTGGATTATGTCAAGGAACCTTCAAGGGGATTGAGATTTTCTACTCTTCCCTTGCGTTTGTATCGGATCACAGACTATTCCCCAGGTATATTTGTTTCTGTTGGTAACCATAGTGACCATAATCTATAGGATTCTTTCCTAAGGTGACGGTGGAGGGAAGATCCCACTGTACCTGGAGCAGACGTCGACTAGACTCACTTGGACTCTCTGGGGGGTTCTCTTCACTCGAGACAGTTTAGTGAAGAAACTTGTGCCAGTCTATTTCATTAAGCAGGTTGTCGGGGTAACTGTTCCAACCGCCATTTCTGTATTGAATTCTGCAACGTTGGATTTCATCACCAACTAGTGTTTTCGGTACGGAAAGTTACTGTTTGTGTGTGGTTTGAACTCCTAGATTCTTTAGGCGTGTGATTCAAATTGTTTGGTTCTTTAGAGACTTTAGGTGGTTTTATTGAGATTTTTCTTTGTTTGCGTGTGAAGTAATTAAAATATTTAATCGTGGTTGAATTACTGAGACAATCCCGTAGACTTCGGGGGCAACCTCCCGAGTATTCACCAAGCCAGCTTGAAGGGCTACGAGCTCTTGTAACTCCTAGTGACAGTAGAGTTGGGTCATCGGAAGAAAGAGAATCTTCTTTAGTTGTGCATCCTGATTATCAAGTTCAAGCAACAAAGTATATTTTTGAACCAATTTCATTCTCCGAAGTTACTAGTAGTTTTTCTTCTACTAGTGAATTAGCTGAAGAGCCTAAAATTTCTGAGCCTGAAACTGAACCTGCTACTACTCCATCCTCAGGATTTGCTTCTCCAACTTCCAGTGGTCCTGGTTCACCCAGGGTAGGAAGAATCATTACCCAAAATCTTCCTTCTGGACTTATTTCTATTGAAGAACTTGTCACTCTAGAAGAAGGTATATCTATCCCTGAAAATCAACCAACTATTGAACTTAGGGAGCATGAATCGATCTTTTACAGTCCACCTAGGAGGGATTCTCGGTATCTTTCATTGACCAACTTTCTAGAAAACCCGGGACTAAGTTTTTCGCCACCTCGCATTCCTTTTCATCAAACACCCAGAGGTTATTATCCTACTTTGAATATGTCGAGACAGTCATCCATGTTTTCTCAATCTTTGGAAACATTTTTATATGGCAGTCCTTCTGTTCCTTCTGGGTATCAGTCACTTACTGGTACTTTTTCAAGAGCATCTCCTCAACCCATTGAACATGGGTTATCAACTGGTAATAACAGAACTAAACCATTGAGTGTAGATGATATTCTTATGATGTCAAGTACCATTTAAAATCTGCAACCTCAAGGTAGTCAGTTACCGCCTGGGGGGCAACCTCAAGGTACTCAATTATCACCTGGGGGGAAACCTCAAGGTTCCCAGTTACCGCCTGGGGGGCAACCTCAAGGACAGTACATACCTTCGGGACAGTACATTCCTCAAGGTCAACCCCAGACTCAGTACGTACCTCAAGGTCAACCCCAGTATCAATATGTACCTCAAGGTCAACCCCAGTTTCAGTACGTGCCTCAAGGTTATAAACCTCAAGGTTAGTACCCAACCCAAGGTTTCCAACCACCCTCAGGTCAATCATTTGTCCAAGGAGCTCAAAATGTACCTTTGAATTATCAACCCTACCCTTAACTCGGTTATGGTCCTCAATATGCTCAACCTTCTATGGGTCCATACCCCGGAATGAACGTAGTGTGGGATCCATCTCAATCTCAACAGATCTTGCAACCAAATGTGCAGTTGTCATCTCAATCTAGACAACCTTTGGTTTCTGGTTCAACCCAGCAACCTGTCCAGCCTATTATTCAAACTTCTGTACCTGGTGTAGTTTCTTAGCCTAGGCCTAGTTCGCCTTGAACTCTGCCTCAAACGACTACTGCAACTACTGCAGCATCTGTTCAATCTACCCCACCTACTTCTGGAGTATCGACAGCTCCAGTTTCTACTGTTCCTGCATCAACTCCTCAAGCATCTTTACCTCAGTCTAGACCTACAATTCAGACTTCGGTTCAGATGCCTGTAGGACAACCTGGTTCAAGTACGGTTGTCACAAGTCAACCTCAGTTTACTTATCAATCGTACCAGGGACAGTACCAATTTGGTCCTGCTGTTTAGAACCCAGTCTATCAGTATCAACCATACCCCGGATATACTTATCAGCAACCTCAACAACCCCAGTACGGTCTGGTTAATCCTGGTTTTCCGGGAAGATATAATATCCCAAATGTAATTCCAATTCCAAGTTCTCCTGGATATCCTCCTCCTGGGGCTGGTCTTATGACCCAGGGTTTTTGAGACCCTAATCGTTAGTTACCATTCATTGCAACTTTGGACTTGCCCGATTCGTCGCGCCTTACGAACGATCTGATTAATTATCTTCCGTTTTGGCCGCCAATGCCAAATAAGTTGCCTAGTGATATCCCAAATTTTGAAGGTAGATTAGGAGAGGATCCGTCAAACCATGTGATGACTTATCACCTCTGGTGTGCATCTAACTCCATTATAGATGATTCTATTCGTTTACATATTTTTCAACGCACTCTGATTGGTCTTGCGGCCAAGTGGTACATCGAGTTACCGCGAGCCTCTTTTTATAACTTTAGTCAGCTAGCTACTTCATTCTTAACTCATTTTCAGTTGCCTGTCAGATATGACAATGGCAAGAAATTATTAACTTCATTAAAACAGTCAATGTCTACTTATATTTTAGATCACATTCATGAATGGAGACGTCAACGGCGTTTAGTGAATGTTTTTATTCCGGATCAAATCTTAGCAGAATGGTTTGTTAAATCATTATTACCTAAAATCACTGAGGATGTAGCTAAGGCAGGAGTTGTTACTGAAGATCAAGTAATTGCTCAAGCTCAGTACCTTGACCTCGTTTATACGCAGTCAGGTACTTTACACGAGAAAATCCCTGACCTTCCAAAACAAAATCAAATAACTGTAGCTCCTTCAGGGTCTCATGCCGTTGACGGTATGATTGGTTCAATTAACACCAAAAATAAGAAGAAATCTTCAAAGAATTCTTCTCCTATCATAACTCTACCAGATTCCCTGATAGGAGACTCTTCCGCTGAAATTCCTGCCGATATTCATGTTGTAGAATCATCTACGGCCAAATCAAAATCTGACGGTAAAAAGAAGGGGAAGAAGAAAAATAAGCAAAATTCGAAAGAGAAATCAGATAAAACGGAATCTACTAATGAGAAACGTAAACCTCATTATCCTTGTCTCATTTGTGACGAAGAGCATTTTACAAGAGATTGCCCTCATCGTGCTGAGGTTGCAAAAATTGTCAAAGGTTCTCAAATGCCCGCTATCTTGAAAAATCCTTTTCCTAGTCAAGATAGTAAGATGATTGGTTCTTCCTCAAATGCCTCGGAAGAACCCATAATGATGATGTCCCATGTTAGGATTGCGACACGATCGCAAGATTATGGAAGTAAAAGTCTTGTTGGTGGTCAGGAAGTAGAATCTTCTAATTCGAACCCATCAACTTCAACTCCTGGTTCTGATCTGCTACAGATCAAGAAACCTAACCCAGAATTAGTAATCAAACCGCCTGCTAAGGGTATAATTTGAAAGTCAACTTTCAATCCACATGCGAGAGCTGCTCAAAACTATAACATTGTTGAAGATTTAGCTATTTCCCCTTCAGCAATGTCGGCTTTGGAGGTGCTGCAATCATGTCCAGCACAGCGTAAATTGCTATTGTCGGTTATAGGAGCTGTTGATATTCTGGAATCGAACCTTATAATCTTCGATTTAGAAAATAGTACACCTCGTTTACCTCATCAAATGGCTTTCCAGATTCCAGTGTTAGTAAAAAACAGACCTTGCTTTAGGACTGTGATCAATGAAGGAGCTTCAACGTGTATTATGTCGATCCAGTGTTGGAGATCGCTTGGTTCTCCTACACTTAATCAATCCCCGATGACAGGATTTACCTATAGGGGTTGAAGGCAAAACTGTTAATCTAGATGTGGAAGTGGTTGATACCCCTCTAGATTACAACCTTCTCTTGGGTCGTAGTTGGTCTTACGCTATGACTGTTGTTGTTTCATCGGTCTTTCGGCTTATAAAGTTTCTCATAATGGAAAGATCATAACTATAGACCAGCTAACCTACTTTTCATCCAACCCAGCCTCTTCTGAAAGTATCCAACATGTTGTCAAAACAACTATCCCTTATAAGGATGTTGGGGTAGGATTGGTTAAAGATTCTAGTTTACTAGGAACTTTTTCCTTCCCTCCTCCTAACGTATCGCCTTCTACTGCAACCATTCATATGATTTCATCAGAAACTATTGTTTATGATGATCCTTGGATCGTACCTTCCGAATCTGAGGTGGATTCATTTGGTGATTATATGCCTTTAAGTCCTTATGAAATTTCATATCAGGCTGTACAGTCATTTTCCGACCCTTCTTCAACTGGAATTGATCTAATGAATGTGGTCAATGGAGAATCACTTTCAACATCAAACTCAGATTCAACAACGTTTTCAGAACTTGGTCATACTGTTGAGAAAATTCGTGAAATTTTGTCTGTTGATGATTTACCATGGGAAGATCTTCATCATCGATCTTCGTTCCTACCTGATATTGATCATTTTGAATATGATTTTTCATCTATTTTTACTACTGATTATGTCAAAGAACCACATAATCCATTGCAAAATCCTGATTATGAGTTAAATTTGGGAAATATTTCTTGAACAATTCCTGTTGACATTTCAGTTAAACCTGGGATTGTTGAAAACATTCATATAGGTGCCTCCTGTATGGAAAATGAACTTCAAACATATAAGGCCATATTTCAAGAATTATGTGACATGTTTGCCTGGTCATATGAAGAAATGCTAGGAATTGATCTAGCAATTGTTGTTCATGAAATCAAAACTTACCTAGTTTCTAAACCCATCCGGCAACGTTTGCATCAGATCCGCCAGCGAAAAGTTACTGCTATTAAAGGAGAAGTTGAAAAATGACTAAAAGTAGGTTTCATTTATCCAATTCCCTTAATGGATTGGTTATCAAATATTGTTCCTGTTCACAAAAAGCAAGGAACAATAAGAATATGTATCGATTATAGGGATATTAATCGAGCCTATCCCAAAGACAATACCCAACTCCCTATATCGATCAAAGCATTGATGATTGTGCCGGCAGTGAAATTTTTTCCTTTATGGATGGTTTTTCGGGTTACAATCAAATCAACATTCTACCTGCTAATCAACCAAAAACGGCTTTTATTTGTCCATAGGGGACATTTGCTTATTGCTTATTGCTCCTCTCCACCCTATAATTGCCGTCGGTCCTTTTGCAAAGTGGAATATCGACTTTATTACATGTAACCCTCACTCGGCCAGGGGGCATGCGTATATCATCCTTGCGGTAGATTATTTTACCAAGTGGGCCGAGGCGATGCCTACATTTTCAGCGAACGACAAAACTGCTGTGATTTTCGTTTTCAATCATATAATTACTAGGTTTAGTGTTCCACAAGCGATTATCACTGATCATGTGCGTCATTTTCGAAACATCATGATGACTGAACTAACAGATCAACTTGGCCTGCGTCACGATAGTTCTACTCCATATTACCCATAGGCTAATGGTTTGGTTGAAGCCATCAACAAAGTTCTAGTCATTATGATCCGACGAATGATTGGGATTCATAAGTCGAATTGGCATAACATGTTATTTTCAGCTCTTTGGGTGTATCGAACCTCAGTAAAAACATCAACCGGTTTCACTCCTTTCCAACTAGTTTACAGTTTGGAAGCTGTGATACCCATTGAATGCGAAATCCCATCATTGCAAATAGCCATAGAGTTACTCCCAGCCACTTCCGAAGAGGAGAAATGTTTGTTGTACTTGGCTTAGCTAGATGAGAATCGACGTGATGCTGCACTAGCAATTGAAACTCATGCCAAATGTATTAAAGCTCAGTATGATCGAAATGTTACACCTCGTAATTTTTCGGAAGGAGACCTAGTCTTACTATACGATCAAGCAGATGATAAGCTAGGTGCTGGTAAATTCGTACCTATGTGGCATGGTCCTTATGTTGTTAAGCGAAAGCTGGCAAAAGGGGCCTGTGAATTGGTATATTTTGACGGTGTCTCTTTAGGTAAGCCCAGAAATGGTCTTTATCTGAAGAGATATTATGCTTAAATCTGGGTGTGGAGATTTTAGTTAAATTAGTTTTCTTTCTAGATGGTGTGTTAGATTAGAAAAGTGTGATTAGTTTAGAGATTTTTTTTGTCAGTATTCCTGCTTATCTTGATTTTACTCTTGATATTGCAGATATCGACGTCTCTTCAAACATACATTGGTTTTGTTGATGGTGCTTGTCGTACTACACAGAACATTTCTTCCGCAGCTTGGGTTATCTATTCACCCTCTGAGGAGTTGGTATCTATGCATGGGGTAAGCCTCGGTCAAACAATGAACAACATTGCAGAGTATAGTGCAGTGATTGAGTTATTATCTGAATCCATTTCATTTGGGATTCGGAGTTTGATTGTGAGGCTAGATTCTGAACTCATTGTATTGTAGCTTAATAGAGTTTATGCCAATAGAAATATGGTGTTATTAAGATTATTTTTGAGAGTTTGTCTCTTGGAATGTGAATTTGACTATATTGAATATCAGCATATTCCAAGATATTTAAATACATTAGCAGATGCAATTTCTTCTCGAATGTTAAGTATACATTTGCAATAATCAAACAGTAAATTTAAAAACATTTCATAACATGTTTTACAAGATAGCCAGTAATAGTGATATAGCATAGCATAGAAGTGTGTCAAATATACATCGTCTTCGATCATAGGTTGAAAAACACCTTATGATCGGCAAAAATGATAGTACAAAAGCAAAAATGTCATATGAGTCGACAAAAGGCGATCATCCTATCATTGGTGATGATCATGATAAGAAACCACTGCTCAGGCCACCCTACAAAGGAACCTTCTGAAAGGTCCTAGGACCCCAATCACATAGCGTTGTAACCTAAGAGGAATGTCATCTATGCTAGTCTCTGGAATGTTTGTTGTCAAACGCTCTAGATGGTTTTCCAATTCGGCTAGGGTCTCTATAGATTCGTCCCGTGGGGCTAGTACTGTTGCAGCTGGGTGTTTCCTCTCATAAGGCCGGAGAGTGGCTGGTTTCCGTGGACCTACATCTGCATTTGAAACTTTTTACTATCAGTTTTGGGACGATTTAAAAAAAAAAAAAAAATAAATAAATTTGAAAATGATTTTACCTGAGTCATCCCATTGCTCTCCTGGTGGAAGAGCCATGTCTAGGTCACCACGATAATCCATCCCAGCATAATGAAAATCCTGAATCGCGAAAACTTGGTTCTCCAACCAATGAAAATACTCAGGAGGAAATCGAACAACCTCTGAACCCTCCTCAGAATGACGGGCCATAACTGCAACCCAACGCATCAACTTGGGCTCTCGGGGAAGTCCAACTCCAACGGAAAGATGGTGTGGGACCAACATCGGGACCCTCTCTAGACCAAATCTCACAACTAAGAAACCATATCCAAAGTTTTTCAGTTGTTCATTCTTTGCTCTTGTCAGTTGGCCTTTTACATTAGCCAACACAGCTTCGCACCAGTTGAAGATGGTGCCTCGATAATAGTCTACTGCCATCCACATTTGGGATCCGGTGGCCATATGCAGTGCTGCGCTTCCACAGATTTTGGTGACAGTAAATGCAATCAATTTGAGTTCAGGATGGGAGATGGCTTTGATATCAATCCCTTTGTCCTTGGTTTGGTCGTTACAAAACTCTAACTGTAGACTATCGACAGACTGGCCACCTGGCCTAGTCCTAAATAGAGTAAAATGTTCACCTCTCCTAGGCAAACCAGTCAAAAAGTAAATGTCCTTTGGCTCCATTTCGAGTTGGTGGCCACCAATAATGAAACACTGGTCCTGTATATTCCATCTGTCCACCAGCCACTGCAAAACTTCTACTTGGGCCCTCATGCCAGGTATGGCCCAGAATTTAAATAACCCGCATGCCTTCAATGCATCTATTGAAGGTTGATGATTAATTGTGGCAAGGTCCACATCTTCGTGCTCCTGTTCCCGCCAACTAAGCATAGTGTATATCCTACATTAAAAGAAAAGGTGGATTAGAACATTTTAAATCAAAGTTTTTGGGTGGAAATTGAAGATTTTGAAATTGTAAAACATATGTCGTGGGGACCACACTCTCCAGTTTGAGACAGTGCGTAGGTCCGCACTCTACCCAAATAGCAGGTGCGGGCCCCCGACTCTTTCCTGTGTAGGAAAAAGTCGGGGTCCGCAGGTTTCGCATGCTACGCCTGCGGACCCCCACGAGCGGTCTTTTAAACAAAATTCTTCCTAAAAATCAAAATAGAAACCTAAAAACAAAATTCAAGCAGTTGAAATGCAAGATTAAAGTGATGTGGATTACCTGGAGGTGGCGGTTTTCGATTCCAATGGACGGATTTTCCGCAATCTTCACGGTAAGTTTCTTACCTAAAAGCTCTCTTTTCTCACTCTGAAGTCAAATGGTAAAAATGAATTTACAAAAGCCCTTTTTATAAGATTTTTTGAATAAATGAATTTTTAATTTGTTTATTTTTCACTTTAAAGAGGTAACTTTTCGATGCATTTTTATTTATTTTAAACATGTATGAGTAATGTTTGAGTTTTGTGCAGAATATCGGATTTTTCAGGAAAAATTGATCATTTTCAACAAAAACATTAGAGTCATATTTAAGCTCTTTTTTGACTCCTAAAATATGAAAAGTTTGCCGAGTTTTTCTTTCTAAGCTCATTAAAACGGAATTAAAAAGACGGTCCACTTACAACTCTTTTCTGACCGTATAAACATGAAAATATTGCCGGATTCTTGTCGTTTCAAATTCGATATTGGTTATAAAACGACGTGTCGTTGATCGCTTTTTTACTTTTTCAGATCAAAGATACTAATTATGAAAAGTGCTCCTTTATCATAATGGTCAAGCGGTTCTCTCAAGTATTATTTTATACTTTTACGGGCTTGGGAGACACAAATTTACGAAAAAGGACAACCATGGAGTTTTCTTAAGTTTTTCTTCTGACTCCCTAAAATTGAAAAACATCGAGTTTCTCCTATACTGGACTTGTTAAAATTTAACACTAAAGGACCTATTCAATTACAAATAGGAATGGACCACTCCTTCTTAGGGTTTGAATTTAAACTAAGTTGGACTCATCTGAAGGATGAGCTTATAACCAAGCAAATGTTATCCTCCTCAAGCTTGTTAAAAAATAAAGAGGTACTTGCCAGAAATGGTGGGGGAAAAGAGAGGAAAATGAACCTATTTGTTATACTTTGTGTCTCAGAAAAACATTTAACCACTCTTGAACACAACACTTTTTGTTCACCTGGGTTGGGAAATCCTTTGCCTAACAGTTAATCAAACCATATTGAAAGTCTTAAACTGGTTTCTGGGTATTAGCTTTGGGTTAATTGTCACCAAACCATCTACAGTGTCGTTATGTGTTGAAGAGGTCAATGCAAATAAGCTATTCATCTGCAAAATATCTGTCATCCATCTTGACCATCCCTGAGTCAGTCCTCGCAAATTATATTTCTTCAAACTTGATCTATGATTTCATGTTGTGGGCTTGCCTACGACGGATTGCTTTCTATTGACTTCAGCTCATTATCTAGAAACATGATCTAGAAATCATCAGTACCTTGAAATTTGCATGCCTCAATGGTAGGTTTCTTGCCTTCGATGACAGGTTGCATCATTGACCTTCAATCAAAGGATTCCCTGACATGTTCAACATCAACTCATCTATTCACATTTCATGGATTGTACTGAGTACTTTGAGAGCCATTGACATTACTGGTGGTTTCTCTCACACTTGTTAACAATTTACATCATTGACTGGTAATCAAGTGGTTTCTACCATGTTCGACTTCGACACATTCATTCACATGGATAGAATCGTACTAGTTCGGGAAGCAAAAATCAAGACCCTGGATCTAGTTTCCACCATCTAGGCTGCGAGGAATTTTGTTATTCATTATACAGTGGACTATTCATAAACAGATGGTTGCACCCATACTATGTCTACATATGTCTATACTTGTGATGTATTACAAGATAATTCCTATATCAGAGCAGTTTAGTTAGTTTTCTAGTCATTTTGGATCTGAGTATGGGAATGCCTACCTTAGCGATGATATGATCACATATATATATTTTGTATTGAATATTTTTACAGGTTCCAACCAGGCTCTCCACAAGATGATCCTCGAAATGATAAAGTACTTCACTCTTCTTAGATGACAAATGCTATCTATTACAGACTTCGCACTTTAGGGGGCAATCTGTTGCACAAGATATTGTCACCATAACATTCTACAATCATGTGAGTCTATCACCACTCATACTTTCCTCCTATGCAAGTCTTAAACCTCAGCTCTTCATGTCAAGCCTTGAAAAATGAGAGAAAGTCCTTGAAAATCTCTAAAACTCTGGTTCCGCACTTTCTCTTAGCATTACCTGTGGTCCCGCACCCCCTGGTCATGTTCCCTGCGGACCTGCCCACTCTGTTTCTGTGTAATGGGTGCGGACCCCTGTAAAAGTCAAAAAGGTGCAAGTACATTCTTAAAAACTCACTTTGGGTTATTTCTGGAAGCTTCTAGAGGGAATCTTGAGGTGGCAAGTTCGCTCCTTGGTTGTTCATGCATCCCATAACTAAAGGAGCTAACCCCTTGATGTGAGGAGCTTATCCCTTTGAATGAGAACTCTATCCCTTTGAAGGTGGACCTGGTAACTTCCTTCTTCTGCACTATAAAATGAGGCATTGGGCTGGTTACTAGGGAGGTTGAAAGTTGAATATTTTTTAGGGTAAATGTTGTTGGAATTTAGACGTCCTAATTGAGCTTGAGAGGAGATATTACATACCTTTTGATATCTTTGGGAAGAGTGTGAAGCTTGTCAAAATAGAGGAGATTCTTGTTAGACCCTGGGAGGAGCTTGTAGAACATCAAGGCACCAAGGTTGTAAAGTTCTTTTTTGTTTAAAGTTAATACAATCAAGTTCATTTTTCTCAATAAGCTGTCTTCTATGGTTTATTTCATGAATTCCTTGATCATCATGATAAATATGATTTATTATATTGGCTATGCAGGTGTTATTTGATGTGTTCTTGTTTGTGTTTGCAGGTTCTTAAAAGGAAGCTCATTTGGACGGTTGAAGCGTGGCTGCCACAAACTAGAATTGGACTTAAGGTAGGGTCTAAAACATCTCTTGGCTTTTATTTATAAATCGAAATATTTAGAGAAAAGTAGAACTTGTTGTCTTGTTTGTCGCTAGATATCTATAGATACTAGGGAGATCGATCTTGTCCGCAAGAACGATTTATCCGACTGACAAATGCAATTCTCAATCAAAAGACTCCTATCAGTATGACACAAAAACATGCATGATGAGCATCCCGCCAGCATGGCATAAAAGGAAGGTCAAAACAAAACATGCATGATGACAACAAGAGTATCCCAACAACATACAACAAGGGATCTCAAAACATAACATGATGAGTTATGACTATAAGTACATCACATAAAAGATTACACATCAAATCAAGCAAGGAATCATGACAACATGTAATAAAAAAGATCCTACATCAACATCAATCAAGGATTTCTGCAGCATAATGTATAAAGAAGAAGTACATGAACACTGCATATACCTCACAACCAAGGGCCATCTGAAGAAGTGGATGTCACACTACTGAAGTTGCTTCGACCATCGATCTCAAGGTATCGATCGTAGGAAAATGGTTGCTCACACAAGAATTTGGACATTTGCACTAGCACTTAGAAAAGTGGCTAGAAGAAGAAATGAGAGAATAAGAAATCTAAAGATACCATCAGATTTGTGGCATTGATTAGTGCTGAATTGACTGTCCAAAATCCAAATTCTGAAAATATGAGAATTCTAGGCTCAAGGAATCTTTTAGATTCCCCTGTGATTCCTCAAAGATTATATTCCATGGATGGACTATAAATCTGTAACTCAGATGGCGAATCTAATCTCGCCATTGCAATCCCTATGGAAAACCATGAAAAGCAAGTATAAACTTGACTATAATCTGACATGGCAAAATTTTACCTCCTTGGGAAAATTTCAAGGCTCATGGTTCCGCTCCCTGTTTTCGTTGAAATCATGGTTCCACGTGCATTCTGAAAATTACCGAAAAAAGAAAAACTCTGATGGAAAAATGGACAACGTCACTGTGCTCATGGCGACGAGAGGTGTAGAATCCATATCAAATTTGTCAAATTCTGACAAAGTGAAAATTTTGCCCTCCTTCAAAATTCATGGTCCTTGCATTAAAATATTAATTAATTGCCTCGAAATCCATGCCTGCCTTATGTCTCAAGATCTATGCCTGCAGTCTCTCTCCTCCATCTCAAACTGCATGCACTGGCAAAAATGACTGTTTAAATTAATTTTCTCAGCGGATTAACCAATGTGATTGGTTAACACATTGGTAAAATGGGAAAATGGTTAAGGAGAGGTCGGGAGATCAAATCCCGCCCCTCTATATATATATTTTTATAACCACAAATGTATTTGAAATGGGGGTTGGGTTCGCATTGCTTGGCCCACCCCTTAAACCCTGCACTAACAACATTATCGGCGTACTAAATATTGGCGATCGACCTTTAGAATTGGCGCTTAACATGGGCGCTGGCAACGTTATCAGCACAATTTAAGGGGTCCTGCCGATATATATGATTGGCGCATATATCGGCATCCAAATTCAGCGATTGGAAATTGTATCATCCCATTAATCGACGCATGTTAAATCGACACTTTATATTGTGTTGTCGGCATTGTATCGCAATCGACAGTTAAAATTGGCGATATATATGGGTCGGGCGATAGGGTGTGGGCCGGGTCCACCGCCGATGGCCTGCCCACCCCGATATACATGGAATATATATATGCATAGGTTTCGGCGGGGGTTATGGCCGCCGATCCCGAAACCATATATTTTGACTTTGATTGCAATTTGGCTGATGGGGAGTTATGGCCCATCGGCCTTAAAATTAATATTTTTTTTAATATGGTAGGGGCGATTAGGCCGGTGGGGAGTTATGGCCCGTTGGCCTTATAATAATAATAATTTGTTATGAAATTTTTGGGGTGGTGGGGGTGGTGGCCTGCCACCTCATAAAAAATTATATTTGATTCTTATAAGGAATGGGCATTCTAAAACTTCTAGAAAATAAGGTTCATTGGGCAAATTAACAAGGCAACAATTTCGACTGATTTCGGGAGCTAGGTTTATGCCTCAGGGTCGGTCAAATTGTAGGACACCTAAACCTAGCCCACAGCCAAACTTTGACCAAACTTTGACTAACCCGTTCTCCCTCATATGAGCTTGGTTTGACGAACCATTCACACTTCCACGATCAAGACAACGAGATCTATGCTTTGGTCCTAGTTCGAGCATAATCTACACACTTTGATTTTTGAGCCCTGTTTGTCCTACGTGTCTCTCTGGAGCCACCTGGATCAATCCTCCCCACTGAGGAGCTTTTGGTCCTCCAAAAGCATGAAAACAAATTTGAAACTTTCTTTGTACCCTATCTGCATCACAATTGTCCTGGAAAGTTCTCACTTCCATCTCCTTCACCTTTGTTCTTCAGAGCCTTAAGCGATGAGATGACACCTTCTACCTCTGCAACCTGTAGTCCATTGTTTTGCAAATTACATGCTTAATTGACATGACAAACTAAGACCCAAACGTCCCATACTTGCCACGAGTTTATAACACATACTCGGTGGTCAAGTTTACAACAAGAAGGATGTAATACCCCAGCTATGACAACAAGGCCAACATATCATTGTTGCTTCAAAATGCGATGGAAAACACATCATCACTGCAACACATGATTTACAATCATAAGGCCAAACACTATTGTTTCGACAAGTGATGGAAATATAACATCACTTTCAGAGTTTTAACATGCAACTCAACATATGACTCAAAACATGACCAAACATCATTGTTGTTGAACATGTGATGGAAAACACATCATCACTTTTACACTTTAAAATGCAACAAATGATTTACAAAAGAATGACCATGAAAAGACAACATGTCTAGAAACCACTTTTCACTTATCAATGTGAATGGGTCACCTCCTTGAGGTGGGTTTGTTTGTCGAACAACTGCTCTTCCTGGCTCACGCACCGATGCTTTGTCTTTAAGGCACTGCTCTGGATGGAGCCTCCAACAAGTGGCTCTTTGATGGCCATTTTTGTCGCAATTACTGCAATAGGTTTTCTTCCTCCATATCTACTTAACCTGTTCCTTTTCATGCTGTTGAGAGGGTCTTTCACGCCTCATGAGTGTTGCCATTCTTTTCCAACACTTAAAAAATGTATGGTTAGGTAAACCACAGACAATACATGTTTTTTGATGCCTTGATATTTGTTCATTATTAATAACATGATCATAATCAAAATGAACATTCAAAGATCGAAAATGGTTATACCTTCCCTTGTTGTCTCTACTGTCAGTATGGCGATGAGAGCTTGCCTCAGCTCTCTCCCTGCAATGGGCACTACCTTGGGATGATGGGGATGTGTTCCCATCATTCTCTTTCCTCAACGATGTCTTGGACGAATCTAACACCTTTGAGCACTCTCCTTTAGTGTATCTCAAGCCTGCAAAGCAATGTTCATGCAGAACCTCCAAAGGTTGAGTTATGCCTTGGTTATTAGCACCAAGTTCTTCTTTCTCCTCATGCCTCATCCTTGTAAGGAGCCTCACATTTGTCCCTGTAATTGGGATCTCCAAATCTCCAACAAGCATGATACTATGAGAATATGAAATTGAAAGGAAATCAACATCTTTTACCTCCTCTTTAGACTTGGAAAGATCTGATGAGGGTTTCTCCTCATCTGTTGTTGGTGGTTCACTAACTGTCTCAGCGCATTCCCCAACTTCCTTTCTGACATACCCAAGTCCTTCTCGACATGGTAATTCCTCCACATTGATGGGGTTGATAATGCCTTGGCCATTAATGCCCAATCCTTTTCCTTCATACCCCATTCTTTTTAACAGTTTGGAGCCAACTCCTTTGGTGTGATTTTCAAAAACAGCGAAATCATCATCTGGAAACATACATGAAGATGGAGAACTAGTTTTTACCTCGCATGGGTCTCGTTGCAGCTTTTCCAAGGTCTCATCCTTTGCTTGCAGCTGTCATGGCAAACTTTGCTTTTCCTCCTTCTCTTCATCTAGACGCATATTCAAGTCATCATTCTTAGTTTGAAGATTATGTTTTTTTTTGCTTCATTTCTTCCATGGCCTCTTCTGTGGCTTGCAACTGAAGCTGAAATCACTCCTTTTCCTCTGTCTCTTTCTGTAGAGTTTCATACACGATTTCCACTCTCTTGGAAATGTTGACCATGATCTCATACATCGCTCTTTCATCCTTTGTCATTGTTCATAGTACAATTCGCATCAACGCAAAGACCTCTCTGATACCACTTGATCTAGGTCTGGGTATGACGAAGGACGCTTCCAAGACCTTTTACTTTTGTGATGTGTTAAATTTCATTTTAAAAGAACATTAATGAATACATCTGCATGCGGAAAAGAAGAGGAACATATCAATCATCAGCAAATGAAAACTCAAGACGTTGATAACAGAGTTCGTCCAGGAGGGACTACGTCTCCGGGCCGCTGTGCCAAGATGGTGTAGGCCACTTCATTAAGTGATGTCAATAATGGTGATGTACACAAAGATGATGTCTCGATCATACAAGGAAAAATTCCCTCACGCACGAGTGGCTCTAAGAGATATTCCACTACTGGAATTCTCAATCAAAAGACTCCTATCAGTATGACACAAAAACATGCACAATGAGCATCCCGCCAACATGGCATAAAAGGGATGTCAAAACAAAACATGCATGATGACAACAAGAGTATCCCAACAACATAAAACAAGGGATGTCAAAACATAACATGATGAGTTATGACAACAAGTACATCACTTAAAAGATTCCGCATCAAATCAAGCAAAGAATCATGACAACATGTAATAAACAAGATCCTGCATCAACATCAATCAAGGATCTTTGCATCATAATGCATAAAGAAGAAGTACATGAACACTACATATACCTTACAACTAAGGGCCATCTAAAGAAGTGGATGTCAGAGTGCTGAAGTTGCTTGGACCATCGATCTCAAGGCATCGATCATAGGAAGATGGCTGCTCACACAAGAATGTGGACATCTGTACTGGCACTTAAAAAAGTGGCTAGAAGAAGAAATGGGAGAATAAGAAATTTGAAGACACCACCAGGTTTGTGGCGTTGAGTAGTGTTGAATCGACTGTCCAAAATCCAAATTCTAAGAAGATGAGAATTTTGGGCTCAAGGAATCTTTTAGATTCCCCCGGGATTCCTAGAAGATTCTGTTCCATGGATGGACTGGAAATCTACAACTCAGATGGCGAATCTGATCTCTCCATTGTGATCCCTACAGAAAACCATGAAAAACAAGTATAAACTTGACTATAATCTGACATGGCAAAATTTTACCTCCTTGGGAAAATTTCAAGGCTCATGGTTCCACTCCCTGTTTTTGCTGAAATCATGGTTCCACGTGCAATCTGGAAATGAAAAATAAAATTGCAGAGCTTTGATGGAGAAACAAACATCGCCACTGAGGTCGTGGCGACGAGAGGTGTAGAATCCATATAAAATTTGTCAAATTCTGATAAAGTGAAAATTTTTCCCTCCTGCAAAATTCATGGTCCTTGCATTAAAATATTAATTAATTGCCTCGAAATCCGTGCCTACCTTATGTCGCAAAATCCGTGCCTGCAGTCTCTCTCCTCTGTCTCGAACTTCGTGCACTGGCAAAAATGACTATTTAAATTAATTTTCTTGCCGAATTAACCAATGTGATTGGTTAGCGCATTGGTAAAATGGGCAAATGGTTAAGGAGAGGTCGGGGGATCAAATCCCACCCCTCTATATATATATATATAAACCACAAATGTATTTGAAATGGGGGTCGGGTCTGCATTGGGCGGCCCGCCCCTTAAACCCCGCACTAACAACATTATCGGCGTACTAAATATCGGCGATTGGTCTTTAGAATCAGCGCTTAACATGGGCACTGGCAATGTTATCAGTGTGATTTAAGGGGTCTCGCTGATATATATGATCAAAACATATATCGGCATCCAGATTCGGCAATCGGTGATTGTATCATCGCATTAATTGCGCATGTTAAATCGGTGCTTTATATTATGTTGTTGGCATTGTATCGCAGTCGATGGTTAAAATCGGCGATATATCTGGGTCGGGGCGATAAGGTGTGGGCCGAGTCCACCACCAGTGGCCCACCCACCCCAATATACATGGAATATATATATGCAGAGGGTTCGGCAGGGGTTATGGCCGCCAATCTCGAAACCATATATTTTGACTTTGATTGCGATTTGGCCGGCGGGGAGTTATGGCCCGTCAGCCTTAAAATTAATATGTTGTTTAATATGGTAGGGGTGATTAGGCCAGTGAGGAGTTATGGCCCATCGGCCTTATAATAATAATAATTTGTTATGAAATTTTTGGGGTGGCGAGGGTGGTGGCCTGCCACCTCATAACAAATTATATTTGATTTTTATAAGGAAGGGGGTGTTCTGAAACTTCTAGAAAATAAGGGTCATTGGGAAAATTAACGAGGCAACAATTTCGACTGATTTTGGGAGCTAGGTTTATGCCTAAAGGTGGGTCAAATTGTAGGACACCTAAACCTGGCCCACAACCCAACTTTGACTGGCCCATTCACCCTCATACGAGCTTGGTTTGACGAACCGTTCACACCTCCACAATTAGGACGATGAGATCTACGCTCTAGTCCTGGTTCGAGCATAATCCAAACACTTTGATTTTTGAGCCCTCTTTGTCCTATGTCTCTCTGGAGCCACCTGGATCAACACAACATCACAACATATTTCATAACTGCTTGTTTTTCACACTCCCCTTGGGAAGATCTGGGTCCGCTTGCCCGGATCTCACTTTCCACAACTAGCTTTGCGTAATCTGGAGACTCAAGCCTTTGTCTTGCCTTTTGGAATTGCGTAGAGCCTAGCCTAGGTTGGCTCCAACTGTGCACTGTGTAGTTCCAAGAGCTAGTCTCCCAACTTGGCCACTGAGACTACACAATGCATAGTCTCTCCCAGGCCCTGGTCAGACTGAACTATGCATTGCACAGATCCAGTCACAAATCTTCCACACTGACTGTTGGGACTGCACAATGCGCAATTCCCACAGTCAGCCAACGACCTCTCTCAGTTAAAAATATGCAATCCTTCCGATCATGAGTCTAGGTTGCTGCTTGATCTTGTCTTGAGGTTGTTTTACTTTTAGTTGACATTTTCTTGCCATTAATGTCCTCTTTGTCCCATAGGTACAATAGTTTTTTAGCATCTCTCTAGTAGTTACAGTTAAAATGGCATCCAAGAGAGTTCCATCAAATGAAACCATCAAGGGTAGTACTAAGGAAGCAGTTGAGAAAATATCAGTTGATCTACCAGTGTACACAGATACTTAGTTATTTACTGAGAATGTAACAACACTAACATGGCAGCAGATCAAAGATGAAGCCACAGGCTAAGTTGGAGAAAGAGAAGGTTCAAATGTTGATCCAGAACTACAAACAACTTTCCTCATTCATCGGCAACACACAAGCCTCATATGCATGGTTGTACAATAGTTTGGAGTTCATGATGAGTACGCATAGGATCCCATCAATTGGTTCCCTAACTGATGCTAAGCCAAAGAACAAAGTTTGGTTGGATATGAATGAGTTCTTGGAGAAACTAAGACAAGAGGCCACCAGAGAATACTTGGAGTTAAGTGCACACAACATGTAAAAGTACACTGGTGGTCATGTTATGGTCAAGACCATGTTGCTCATGCTTTAGAATGAGTTGGATAGGTTCCAAGACCATGTACCCAAATGCCATGGAGGAAAGAGTACACTTCCATAAAGACACCATCACACAGTACCAAGCTTGGCACCAGTATGTCACTAAGAAGCACCAAATGGATTTTTTTGAGTTGGACTTCCCCCAAACTTCAAAATTATAGTGTTGTGTCCTGTTAGGCTCTCTAGCCTATTTTGTCTTATGTGGGTACATGTGGAAAATGTAATATTATTGTGAATATGTTTTAAGTGAAATTCCAAGTGTCAATATTGGAATAGGAAAAGTCATTATGGAATGTAACATTTCATCTAGTGAATAATTTGATGAGTCATAAGGGAAGTCAAAGAGTCACAAAGGAGAATGTCAAGGGT